>JARGCV010000423.1:532500-922500 GCA_034064705.1 Bothrops alternatus | reverse complement strand
GGAGTGAAAGAGACGGGAGGTTCACACACATTCCCTGTGGCCACCTCATCTCTCAGCAAGGGCAAAAATGCCACACCTGTCCCTGAGAATTTCAGCTCAAACGCTCTTCCCCTTCGGGAAGATTTACGGAGCCAATCTGAAACGGTATAGGGTTTCCTGCCTGAGCAGGGGGTTGGACTAGAAGACCTCCAAGGTACCTTCCAACTCTATTATTATTATTATTATTATTATTATTATTATTATTATTATTATTATTATTATTATTATTATTATTATTATTATTAATTACACAGTCAGCCAGATGTTCAGGCTGGATTTGGCATTTTTGCCTACCTATCGAGTCCTTACCAAAGACCTGGGATAGGCAGATGTGGATGTTTGCATTGATGATATTACAGATCTCGTCGCAGGATGGAAACTGTTCCTAGCAAGGCTGCCTTTTGCAATTGACTGACAGCGAATTTGTCAATGCCGATGGTGTCCACATGGTGCTCCAACTGTTTTGGGATTGCACCCAAGGCACCTATGACTATTGGTACTACCCTTGCTTGCCTTTGCCACAGTCTTTCTATTTCTATTTGTAGGTCTTTGTATTTTGTTATCTTCTCCAGTTCTTTCTCGTCTATTCTGCTGTCTCCAGGCACTGCCACGTCCACTGTCCAGACTTTTTTTTGTCGTTCTTATCGACAGTTGTTAAGTCTGGGGTACGTGGCAGATGCTTGTCTTTTTGAATTATTATTATGATTGTGATTGTGATTGTAATCCTTCCTCAAGCCGAAGGAACAGGGGGAGAGTGGAAAGTGTCAGCACAGAACTAAGAAGGACTTACAGATAGTCTTCATCTTAATGACCACAATTGAGCCCAACATTTCTGTGGTCAAGCGAGACAGTTGCTAAGTGAATTTGGCCCCGTTTTACGTTTCTAGCCACAGTTGTTAAATGAATCCCTGCAGTTGTTAAATTGGTAAGATGGTCGTTAAGTAAAACCAGCTTCCCCGTGGACTCTGCTGGTCAGAAGGTCACAGAAGAGGATCACGTGACCCTGGGACGCGGCACATGTCATAAATACGAGTCAGCTGCTGAGTGTCTGACTTTTGATCACATGACTCTGGGAATGCAGCAACGGTCGTAAGTGTGAAAAACGTCTATAAGTCACTCTTTTTCAGTGCCGGTGTAACTTTGAACGCTTGCTAAATGAACATAAGTCAGGACTGCCTGTAGTTTGGAGTTTAGAGCAGTGGCTCAGAGGACAGAAAAGACTCAGTCCTTCCATACCTTATATTCCATAATGTAAGTCCCATGATTCCGCAACCGAAGTCTTCTGACACTATCCAGGAAAGGTTGGTTCAGCTCTCCTTAGTAAGTCCAGGGTGCCGCCTTCTGCCACATACTTCTCTACGACCGGTGAGAGCGCACAGGGTCGGCCTCCTCCGGGTCCCGTCAGCGAAACAATGTCGTTTGGCGGGTCCTAGGGGGAGGGCCTTCTCTGTTGTGGCGCCCGCCCTCTGGAACCAACTGCCCCCTTAAGTCCGCGTTTCTCCGACTCTCCCGGCCTTCCGGAAAAATCTAAAAACTCATCTTTGCCGGCAGGCCTGGGGATGATTGTGGTTGATTGTTGAATTGAATGTGTGTTTTATTGTTGTTTTTTTTGATATCGTTGTTTGGGTTTTTTAATTGTAATTTATTGTTATATATATGTTGTTAGCCGCTCCGAGTCCCCGGAGAGGAGTGGCATACAAACCCAAACAAACAAACAAATAAATAAATAAATAAATTCCTCACCATCGGGCTGAGTCTCCATTTGGGGACTATCTCCCACAGAAGAAAGGAAGGCGCCTTCGGGAGGGAAGCACAAGCTGGCAACCGAGAGGCGATGCCACTGAGTCACTTCTCAGCTGATCAAGAGTCCAAATTTCCTTGCCTCCAGTGGACATTGTGTTTCCGCTGACAATAATGCAGCTTCTTGGGAGGTGACGCTTCAGAACAAGTTGTCCTGGGATCTTTGCCAAACCACGTGACTGATTCTTATGGGATACCAGAGAAAGACCGCGGGTCAATTGTCCACTCCTGTGGTATCAAAGGAAAGGGTGCACAAGGTCAGGGTCATCGGGGCAGGTTGCAGAGATTGTAAAAGGCAGGTTCTCCCACCAGAGATGAAGAACGGTTGCTGGAATTGGGTATGTCTAGTTTAATGAAGAGAAGGGCGAGAGGGGACATGATACGGTAGTAGTGTTCCAGTATTTGAGGGGCTGCCACAAAGGAAGAGGGGATCAACTTATTTCCCAAAGCCACCAGAAGGCAGGACGAGAAACAATGGATGGAAAATAATCCAGGAGAGAAGCAACTTAGAATTAAGGAGAAACTTCTCAACAGGGAGGACAATCAACCAGTGGAACGGCTTGCCTCCAGAAGTTGTGGGTGCTCCATCCCTGGAGGTTTTTAAGAAGAGACTGGACAACCACTTGTCTGAAATGATATAGGGCGGTGATGGCGAACCTTTTAGAGACCGAGTGCCCAAAAACCGGCCCATCCCCTGCTCCGCTCCTCTCCCTGCCCACTCCACCCCACCCCACAAGCTCCACCACCACTCTGCCCTGCCCCACCTGCCTGTAGGGCCACCCACCACTTCCACAGCCTGCTGCAGATTGCCCGGGCAGCCCAGCAGTGCCATGGCAGCCTCACTCTCTGCCCGCTCCCCACAGCGTCAACTGCACGTGACAGGCCGCGAGGGCAGGGTCTCGTCCCCACTGCCCGACTGCTATGTCCTTGGCTGTGCTGCTCCACGTGGGCCACGCTCAGGGGCAATTCTCCTCCAGGGGGACTGCTGGTGAGGAGGGGGCTGTGGGGGGCTGTGGGGCTGGGGCAACAGCACATGTGCCCATAGAGAAGGCTCTGGATGCCACCTCTGGCACGCATGCCATAGGTTTGCCATCACTGATATAGGGTCGCCTGGTTGAGCAGGGGATGGGACTAGAAGACCTCCAAAGTCCCTTCCAGCTCTGTTCTGATTGATTGATTGATTGATTGATTGATTGATATCGTCTACCTTGTGCTTCAGTTGGCCCCTGCTTCTCATTAATCCTGTGGGCTGAAGGCTTCCCAGTAATTCCTTCATTTTATGGGGCAAGCTGGGTTGAGAGAAGTCTGGGGCAGGAAACTGAATGCTGAGCCGTGCATTTGGTTGTGTTACCATGTTCCCAAGCTTCTGCAGGCAGTCCTTAACTTACAACCATTTGTTTAGGGACTGTTTGAAGTAACAATGGCGCTGAAAAAAATGAGTTATCACCAGTTTTCATACTTAACCAGTACGGCATCATCCCTGTGGTCACGTGATCAAAATTAAGACGCTTGGCAACTGACTGACATTTATGACGGTTGCAGTGCCTCTGGATCAGGGGATCCCCTTTTGCGAGCTTCTGACAAGCAAAGACAAATTTGCAAATTGTTAAAGACCCACCTTTGCCGGCAGGCCTGGGGCAGTTAACTCCTTGCCCTGCCAGTGTATGTATGTTCGTTTGTCTGTTTTTGGATGATTGGTTGTTGTTTTTTTTAAAATTCTTTTATTAAAACAATCAGCATTGAACATAAAATCATAGTCTGCATCAATCATCATAGCACCTGATATACATCACTAAGTATTAATCTTTGTAAACGTCTGGTTTGGTAAACATTTTTCACTCCGCACATCAAGCCTCAACTAAACGCCTGTTACAATTTATTTGCTTGGTGTTTCTCTTTTCTATAGTCTATCCACAGTTCCTAGTCTATCACATATTATTCATTTCAGTATTAGTACAATCTTTTATGATCCCTAACCAATAATCCTGAGGTAGAAATTCAGTATCCTGAGGTAGAAATTCAGTACGCTTTCCCAATATTAAAGCAATCATCATTAAATCCGGGTTCATATTAATAAGCTGTCCTCATAAGACCCGAATATACATCTCTTGTATATGGTCTATCTACAGTCATACAATCAGCATTGAACATAAAATCATAGTATGTATTTTAATATTAGATTTCTTATGTTTGTATTCATGTTGTGAGCCGCCCTGAGTTTTTGGAATAGGGCGGCATAGAAATCTAATAAATGAATGAAATGAATGAAAGTCAGAGTCACTTAACAACTGGGTTACTAACTTGACAACTGTAGTGATTCACTTAACAATGATGGCAAGACAGGTTGTAAAATGGGGCAAAACTCACTGAACCATGGTCTCGTTTAGCAGCAGAAATTCTGGACTCAGTTGAGGTCATTAAGCTGAGGACTACCTTTATTATTATATCCTATAACAGTTAAGTAGTGTTCCAGTAATTCACCTCACTGCTGGAAGGCACTCCAAGTTTTTTGTACCCATCTACTGTTAGTGGGAACTCTTGACTCTTGTTAAAAACAAGAAACAAACTAGAAGCTTGAAAGCTACCTGAGAAAGGATTGCTCTCCACAATGTTTCCCACTTCGAAGAATGAATTTGTAACTGCCGGGCCTTGGATCTGTGCTATCAGGCAGTGCAGATATCCAAAATATTATTTCCATTAACATGAAACTGGCGTGGAGAGCTGCACTTGTGAGCAGCAGATTGCAAAATAATCGCTCAAGGTTAGCAAAGAGATAAAAGAGCATTGCATTGCGTCACGGCACATCAGCGTATTTACAAGCTTCCCAGGCAAGGGTGACACTTGGGCCACTGTTGTGTTGTGTTAAAGTTTATTTCTCTGTAATGTTCCACAACTCTTGCTGTTTAGGGGAAGGCTTCAAGTCTTTTCATCTTGTGCAGCTTTGCCTGTCCACCGAAGGAGAAAGATGAGAAGGGAAACACGTGCTAAGAGGATCATCATCATCATCATCATCAAGTTGGAAGGGACCTTGAAGGTCATCTAGTCCAACTCCCTGCTCAGGCAGGAAACCCTATACCATTTCGGACAAATGGCTGTCCAGTTTCTTCTTAAAAGCCTCCAGTGTTGGAGCATTCACCGCTTCTGGAGGCAGGTTGTTCCACTGATTAATTGTTCTAACTGTCAGGAAGTTTCTCCTTAGTTCTAGGTTGCTTCTCTCCTTGGTTAGTTTCCATCCGTTGCTTCTTGTCCTGCCTTCAGGCGCTTTGGAGAATAGCTTGACTCCCTCTTCTTTGTGGCAGCCCCTGAGATATTGGAACACTGCTATCATGTTAAACTAGACATACCCAATTCCAGCAACCATTCCTTATATGTTTTAGCCTCCAGTCCCCTGATCATCTTTGTTGCTCTTCTCTGTACTCTTTCTAGAGTCTCAGCCTCTTTTTTACATCGTGGTGACCAAAACTGGATGCAGTATTCCAAGTGTGGCCTTACCAAGGCATTGTAAAGTGGTATTAATACTTCATGTGATCTTGCCAGAGGGAAGTAGCCATTTCTGGAATTGACCTCCTGCAGATGTATGGGGAAGGGCACTCAGAGATGGTCTTCCTGAAGCAGCTTTGATTCATGTTCTGGCTCATGATGGACCCCCTGGATCAGATGCTGCTGCCATTGAAGGATCCCCCATTCTCTGCAGTGGTTTCTCTCAAAAGTGCTTTCAAGTAGGGCACAGTCACACCCGGTACCTTGGTTTTCCCTGAATGATCTGGGCTTCCAACTGGTGGGGAATCAACCTGCCCCCCAGATTGATGATTGAATTAGAAGCCCATTTGCAAAACTGCCATCCTGCTAGCAGCTTGGAGGCAAGATGTTTCCATCCCATCTGGAAGCAAAACAGATGCGGCATTGAAAGGGAAGCTGACTGCAAGCATCTCCAGACATTCCTTTTATTCCATTTAGCAATTATTTTTACTTTTAAAAAGAATACCGTAATCATACGTCTGGAGTGATTGATCTCACGAGGCAGCTCTCTTATTGCCTTCACTTTGGAAAACAAGAGGGAAGAAAGACTCCAAGCGTTTCAATTTTACCATTTATCCAGTCAAATGAAGCAGTTATTGTACATTTATTCCTTTTAGAAGCTGCTTCGGCAGCACGGTTGAAAAGCAGGATACAAATTTACCAATAAACCGAGAGAGAGAGAGAGAGAGAGAGAGAGAGAGAGAGAGAGAGAGAGAGAGAGAGAGAGAGAGAGAGAGAGCAATTTCTGTTGTTCAGTGAGTTTTGCCCCATTTCACAACTTTTCTTGCCACAGTTGTTAAGTCAATCACTGCAGTTAATAAGTTAATAACCTGATTGTTAAGTGAATCTGGCTTCCCCATTGACTTTGTTTGTCAAAAGGTCATAAAAGGGGATCACATGACCCCGGGACGCTGGGACCGTCATAAAGGTGAGTCAGTTGCCAAGCAACTGAGACCGTCTGCTGCCCCATGAAACCCAGCGACCGGTTAGGGCCCACAGAGTCGGCCTTCTCCAGGTCCCGTCAGCCAGACAGTGTCGCCTGGCAGGGCCTAGGGGAAGAGCCTTCTCTGTTGCAGCCCCGGCCCTCTGGAATCAATTCCCCCCGGAGATCCGTATTGCCCCCACCCTCTCTGCCTTTCGCAAATTATTGAAGACACATCTTTGCCGACAGGCCTGGGGCAGTTAACACCTTGCCCCAGCCAGTGTATGTTTGTTTGCATGTCTGTCTTTGGATGATTGGTTTTTTAATTAAGGGGTTTTACAACGTATTTTAATACTAGATTTCTTCATGTTAGTATTCATGTTGTGAGCCGCCCTGAGTTCTTGGAATAGGGCGGCATAGAAATCTAATAAATAATAAATAAATAAATAAATAAATAAATCTGAATGTAAATCACATGACCCTGGGGATGCGGCAACAGTCATAAATGTGAAAAACGGTCATAAGTCACTTATTTCTGTGCTGTTGTAACTTCAAACAGTCACTAAATGAATGGTTGAAGGTCAAGGATTGCCTGTCTAGATTTCTGAGGTCTTTTCCCCCCCCTGCTCAGTCAGGCAACCGTTGTGATTTTTCTGAAAGTACCCCTTTCGAGTTAGACATAAGTATATAAAGTATTATTTATGCACAAAGATATTTCCATACTCCAGCTAGCAGAGAGCGGATGAATGAATGAATGAAGTGGAAGGAGGGAGAGGGGGGTTGGATAAATCAAGATTATACAACAGGCCTTGGATAAATGAACAGAATGATGAATGTTTCTGCCTGCACGGAAGGAAGGAAGTGATTCAAAATACGAGGGGCCTGATGCTTTCAGCTTATATAATTGCATCAACTGTTGAACCTGATCTAATTCCTTATCTTATTAAAAGACTAAGTGCAATTCTATACTTCCTATTCAAAAAAAAAAAAGAAAAGATTCCACTGGGGTTTAGTGGAGCTTACTCTTGAATACAGGCGATAGCAACAGCACTTAGACTTATATACCACTTCACAGTGCTTTTACAGCCCCCTCTAGGCGGTTTAGAGAGTCAGCGTATTGCCCCCCAATAATCTGGGTCCTCATTTAACCAACCTGGGAAGGATGGAAGGCTGAGTCAACCTTCAGCTGGTCAGGATCAAACTGCTGACCGTGGGCAGAGTTTTCCTGGAATACTGCATTCTAACCACTGTGCCACTATGGCTCTTACATAGGAATAGCACTTAGACCTATATACCGCTTCACAGTGCTTTACAGCCCTCTCTAAGCAATTTACAAAGTCAGCATTTCAGTGGTCCTCATTTTTACCGACCTCGGAAGGATGGAAGGCTGAGTCAACCTTGAGCCCGGACAGGATCGAACTGCCGAACTGCAGGGAGCCAACAGTTCAGCAGAAGTAGCCTGCAGTACTGCATTCTGACCACTGCGCCACCACGCCATCAATCTTCAACATACGACCAGAATTTCCACTGATATGAAAGGTGGTTGTTAAGAGAGCTGCCTCCACTTTTAGGACCTTTTTGCCATGGTTATTAAGCAAATCACTGCAGAGGTTAAGTGAGTCTTGCGATCGTGAAGCCCATCCCGTTTTCCCATTGACTTTGCTTCTTGGAAGTCAGTGGGACAGGTTTCCAGTGGTGATCACAGGACCACGGGATGCTGCAACCGTTGCAAACCCCTGCCAGTTGCCAAGTGTCCAAACGTTGACTACATGGGGATGCTGCAATAGTCATAAGTGCAAGGACTGGTCAGGAGTCGCTTTTTTTTAGTGTTGTTGTAACTTCTGGTGATGGCTACACAGATGTTGTAAGCAGTGGTGGGATTCAGCCGGTTCACACCACTTCGGCAGAACCAGTAGCTAATTTTTTGTTGCCCACGTCCAGAACGGACTTCCGGAAGTGGCATCCACAGACAGAACCGGTTGTTCGCATATTTGAATCCCACCACTGTCTCCCTTCCTCCCTGCCTGCCTTCCCCCTTTTCCTTCCCCCCTTTCCTTTCTTTTCCTTCCCTTCCGTTCTTTATCCTTCCTTCCTTCCTTCCTTCCTTCCTTCCTTCCTTCCTTCCTTCCTTCCTTCCTTCCTTCCTTCCTTCCTTCCCCCCCCTTTCCTTCTCTCCCTCTACTCCCTCCCTCTACCCAGTG
Organism: Bothrops alternatus; assembly: GCA_034064705.1. Taxonomy (NCBI): domain Eukaryota; kingdom Metazoa; phylum Chordata; class Lepidosauria; order Squamata; family Viperidae; genus Bothrops; species Bothrops alternatus. The sequence continues at coordinate 914,019 of JARGCV010000423.1, read as the reverse complement.
GTGGGATTCAGCCAGTTTGCACCACTTCGGCAGAACCGGTAGCTAATGTTTTGTTGCCCGGGCCCAGAACGGACTTCCGGAAGCAGCATCCACACAGAGAACCGGTTGTTCCCCTATTCGAATCCCACCAACCGGTTGTAAGTCAAGGACCATCCGTATTCCATCAAATACCCTCTGCTTAGGATGGGGGACCAAAACACCACAATTGTCCCAACACAGAAAGAAGACACATCGCTACCAGCTGTTCCTGAGCCTTAAAGTTATCCTGTTAGTATCAGCAGCAAAGCTGTGCCTGGAACATACAAACACCAAGCAGAATTAAAAGCGGGGTGGGGGGTGGGGGGGTGGGAATGCATGCACGCGGTTCACTTATTTTTGGTTTCAAGACAGAGTGGGTGGCCATTTCCCACAAAACGCCATTCCTGATTTTCTGCCAAGGATACTTAATTTCAGAAGACTCACTTAGAAAGGGATGTGGGGGAAAAAAATATTTGCTTCCTTGCTGATGTTAAGCAAACAAGCTCTTGGGGGCGGGGAGGGGGGAGATCTGAGGCAATCCACATTAAGGCATTCCAAGTCAAAGTTTTCTTCTAAATTGTCTTTTTTTTTTTCCTTTAAAACTCATGGAATTGAAGTGACTTCCCTCCATAGCTCTCGGGGATTACATGCATTGTTATACGGTGCCTTCTGAGGGAATTCCAGGGTTTCACGTATTTTACTTCTGCATTATCTGCAAACAAGGCAATATCTTTGCCCATTTCAATAGTCAGGAAAAAGCGTTGGAAAAGAGCAGAAGGAGAAAGATTTTCAGAGTGAAAAAGAAACAAGTTTAATACAGGTAGTCCAGTTCATTTAGTGCAGGGGTTCTCAACCTTGGCCACTTTAAGACTTGTGGACTTCAACTCCCAGAATTCCTCAGCCAGCAAAGCTGGCTGAGGAATTCTGGGAGTTGAAGTCCACAAGTCTTAAAGTGGCCAAGGTTGAGAACCCCTGATTTAGTGACTGTTCAAAGTTACTACTGGAAAAAAGTGACTTACAACTGCTTTTCACACTTAACGGCCGTTGCGGCATCCCCCTGGTCATGTGGTCAAAATTCAGATCCTTGGGCAACTGGTTCATATTTATGACTGTCCCGGAGTCACGTGATCAACTTTTGTGCACTTCTGACAAGCAAAGTCAATTGGGGGGAAGCCAGATTCACTTAACAACTGTGTTACTAACTGAACGACTGTCACGATCCACTTAACATCCGTGGCAAGCAAAGTTGTGAAATGAGGCAAAACCCACTGAGCAAATGTCTCACTTAGCAATGTAAATTTTGGGCTCAGATGGGGCTGTTAAGTCGAGGATTACTTGCAAATACCAAAACATTCAATGTTTTTTAAAAATGTATTGGCTGTCCTCTGCTGCTGCTTTGAAATCCTTTTCCTTGTATAATAGTGGGCTGTTTAGTCCTTCAATAAGCAGATAACTGAGGCACGTATAATAAGTTGGATGCAGTCATCCTGCTAGGAGGTGCTAACCAATGACATCACTGAAGATAAAGGAAGATATTTCAAAGGGCAATGCAGATAGTCCTTGACTTATATCCATAACTGAGACCATTGCTTGTTCTTGAGTGAATTGTGCTTGATCTTACAACCTTTTTAGCACAGTGATTAAGTAAATCAAGGAAATAATGCAGTGGTTAAGCAAATTCTGCTTCCCCCATTGACTTGCCTTGCGGAAGTTGATTGGGAAGGTCACAAATGGCAACCGTGTCACCCCAGGGCACTGCAACCATCACAAAGACATGCCAGTTACAAAACACAGGGGTTGCCACAAAGAGGAGGGGGTCAAGCTATTCTCTTGAAGGCAGAACAAGAAGCAACGGATGGAAACTAATCAGAGAGAGAGAAGCAACCTGGAACTAAGGAGAAACTTCCAAACAGTGAGAACAATTAACCAGTGGAACAACCTGCCTCCAGAAGTTGTGAATGCTCCAATAATACTGGACGTTTTTAAGAAGAGACTGGACAACCATTTGTCTGAAATGGTATAGGGTTTCCTGCCTGAGCAGGGGGTTGGACTAGAAGACCTCCAAGGTCCCTTCCAACTTCTGTTGTTCTTGTTGTTGTGATAATGATGATGATATTTGATCACCTGACTGTGGGGATACTGTGATAGTAGTAAGCGCAAAGACCGGTTGAAGGTAATTTTTTTTTTAGTGTCATCGTAACTTTGAAATATTCCTAAAGAAATGGTGTTAATTCGAGGGCTCTCTCTATTTCCAGACCAAATGAACCTTCCACTGCAAATCAGGAGGGAAGGAAGTAGGCATGCATGCAGGCAAAGAAGTGGGTAAAACGCTATTTATTTATTATTATTATTAATTTGACTTCTATGCCGCCCTATTCCAGAGAACTCAGGGCGGCTCACAACATAATAGAAATCAACATTTAAAAATACATATATATAAAACCCCTTAATTTAAAAAAACCAATCATTCAACATACACACAGACATACACTGGCTTGGGGCAAGATGTTTACTGCCCCAGGCCTGCCGGCAGAGGTGTGGTTTAAGCAGTTTACGAAAGGCGGAGAGGGTGGGGGCGACACGGATCTCCGGGGGAAGTTGGTTCCAGAGGGCTGGGGCCGCAACAGAGAAGGCTCTTCCCCTAGGCCCCGCCAGGTGACACTGTCTGGCTGACGGGACCTGGAGAAGGCCGACTCTGTGGGCCCTAACCGGCCGCTGGGATTCATGGGGCAGCTATGCTTTTCCATAGCTTTCTTGGCAGTCCCAAAGGTGCTTTTCCAAAAGGCAACTGGATTTTCTTTCTTTCCTTCCTTAAAACGTTTCGCTTCTCATCCAAGAAGCGAAACATTTCAAGGAAAAACAAGCCGGGAAAGTCCAAGTTGCCTTTTGGAAAAGCATTGTTGGGACAGCCGTGACCTGGATGACCGAGAATCGCCATAGACAGCTTTCCCGGCAGTGTTCCTGAGCAGTGGCAATTGTTGTTGTTTTTTCCCAATTAAACCCTGATTTGTTCCTTGAATTAAAATCACAGGAATATATTAACCTTACTAACATCTAAGGCTGAGCAAGGAAGTCAGCAAAGGTGCTTTGGAAAAGCATCTCCCCAGAAATGAAGCCTCTCTCCCTGGCCCTGACTGAGTCCCCAGATGTCTGCCTAAACAGCCCCTCTGCTTTCAGCAGGGAAGGGCAGGTAGATGTGCAAACAGCTGGGGACACCTGGGGACAAGCGCTCAAAGTAGACATGCAATGCTGGCCAAGAACATGTCTGCTTTAATATGTTGAAGAGAAACGCTTTGTCAGCGCTAATCTGCTTTTGCAGAGCACCTCTTTCGAATGCTCTGCATCGCCTAATATCCAATGCTTTCCCCCAGAGTATTGTTTACATGAAACATGTTTTAACTAATTCCATTCTAAATTGTTTTTACTGCATTTTAGTATAACATGCGAGTCCCCTGGACTGCAAGGCGATCCAACCGGTCAGTCCTAAAGGAGATCAACCCCGGCTGCTCTTTAGAAGGCCAGATCCTGAAGTTGAAACTCAAATACTTTGGCCACCGAATGAGAAGGAAGGACTCACCGGAGAAGAGTCTGATGCTGGGAAAGATGGAGGGCAAGAGAAGAAGGGGACGACAGAGAATGAGGTGGCTGGATGGAGTCACTGAAGCAGCAGGTGTGAGCTTCAATGGACTCCAGAAGATGGTAGAGGACAGGAAGGCCTGGACGAACATTGTCCATGGGGTCGCGATGGGTCGGACACAACTTCGCAACTAACAACAACAAAGTATAACATGTGTTTGGAACTCTGCACCTTGATATGGCCGGCGGGCTAATCAATAAAGATTATTATTATTATTATTATTATTATTATTATTATTATTATTATTATTATTATTAAACAGAGAAACTGGCACTGCAGTAGCAGTACTAGAAGGCTAAAAGAAAATAATGGAAATGATTGTATCTTTCTGAAAAAAAAACCCTGTTTTTTTTGTTGTTGTTGTTTTAAAGTCAAAGGGCCTTTCTGAAAGGTAGGCAGGAAGAATAAAATCGGCAAAAATGTTCTCTTTGCTGGGAAGGGGAGAAAGTGTGGGAAAGAGGTTCGCTGAGGGAATAAACAACTCAATGAAATGAACTGCTGGTCAATTTGGATCTGAAAACAGGAATTTCCTTCTTTGTATAAGGCGGAGTTTGTTGACGGGATTCACAGTTACAAGATAATTAGTTTAGATGGTGTTAAAAGGGAATTAGGCTGAAGCCCCGAAAGAGAGCTGCTGCGTAGGGTGGGCAGCTGATAGCTGAGTGGAAAGCAAGATTCAGTGATGGCCATCAAATTTTAGTTGCTGAGGGGCAGATAGACAATGATCACAGCTGCAGAATGTTTTGTTGGTACTTGTCGGCTTTTACGACCACAATTGAACCCCAAATTTTGGTTGCTAAGTGGGACATTTTAGGCATTTCTTGCCACAGTTGTTAAGTGAATCACTGCAGTTGTTAAGTGAGAAACACCGTTGTTAAATGAATCTGGCTTTCCCATCGACTTAGCTTGTCAGAAGGTCACCAAAGGAGATCACATGACCCCAGGACACTGCAATGGTCATACATGCGAGTCAGTTGCCAAGTGTCTGACCAGGGGGATGCTACAACGGCCGTAAGTGTGAAAAACGGTCATCACTGCCTTTTTTCAGTGCTGTTGTAACTTTGAAGGGTCACCAAATGAACTGTCGTAAGTCAAGGACTACCTGAATATTCAACTAATTCTACGGGGATCTTTTTAAGTGTATCTCTGCAGTCTCACATCTAAATATTTTTCCAACTTTTAATGCCATCTTAACCTGGATCCAGATAAAGGTTAATTGGGATAAATCTCACCAAAGCAATGGAACTTACCTTTGGTTGCAAAAAGATTTGTTCGGTTGAAGTGGAATATGTCTTCAAAATAAACTTTCGATGTCAAAGATCTTTAAAAAAAAGAAAAAGATAAAACACTCCTCCCCCCCCAAAAAAAACATTCTAATTTTTTTTTTTTGTTGACTCCAGATTCTTGTTTTTCAAAGTTTGCAGTCATTCAGCTTTACTTTGATGTGATGCTGTGCAAGCAAGGTCATTTTGACACACGGGTCAAGGGTATGTCTGCCTTCAAAAAGCTGGCGGCTCTTTCAAAGTCTTTCTATAGGTTTTTTGTGGACGAACCTCAGTGACCCAGAAGAAAGGTAAAAAAAATCCAGAGATACTGTGAGACTGCTTTGTTTTTCTCCTTTGGACCCAGTTTCATGTCACCAGTTGTAAAGGTTGCTGAAGATCTTTTCTAGATGTTCTGCATCTTCCAAGGTAGTGGCTGACAGATAGTAGATTTTGGAATGAGAAACGTATGCAGGCAGTCCTTGGCTTACCACAATTCATTGGGTGACTCTTCAAAGTTACAACGGCTTTGAAAAATGTAACTTAGGACTGTTTTCACAGTTGTAACCATTGCAGCATCCTCAGAATCAAAATTCAGATGCATGGCGACTGGTTCATATTTATGATGGTTGCAGTGCCCCAGAGGTTATGCGATCACCTTTTGTGACTTTCTGACGAGCAAAGCCAATGGGGAAGCCAGATTCACTTAACAACTGGCTTACTAACTTAACAACTGCAGTGATTCAGTTAACAATAGGGGCAAGAAAGGGGCAAAACTCACCTAACAAATGTCTCACTTAACCACTGAAGTTTTGGGCTCAGTCGCGGTCATAAGTCAACGACTACCTATATGAGTCTACTCATACGTAATATTTTTCAAGTAGTAGGTACTCAAAGTAACAAAATAGTTCTGCCACTGCAGATACCTTATTCCTCGCGCCTCAGGTGTCCATGGAGATTTTAAAAAAAAGTGATATTGTGATTATAACCACCCAGTGTAAGAAAACCAAACTTTTTTTTTTCAGAAGGGGCTTCCCTCATGCAATCACAGTCCTCATCTTTTCATGACAAGTCAAAACATGAGCAGAAGCATGACAAAGAAGTAGAGCAGACATGTCAAACACAAGGCCCGGGAGCCAGATGTGGCCCGCGAAGTGGTTTCATGTGGCCCGCGAAGCCATCCTGGAAACAGTGAGGCAATGGCCCCCCCTGCCTTGGCCCTGGTCCAGGCCGGCCAGGAGCCAATGTACAATTTTGTGGTGGCCATCTATGCTGAAACGCATTCGGTCTTAGCTCACAAGGCCGTCTGGAAACAGCGAGGAACCAGTCCCTGCCACGTCGGCCCCGCCCCCTGGGTGCATGCTGGGGAGGGGTCACCCGTTGTGAGGAATGAAGAAACGCACCATCGCCTGGAAGTGGCCAGCAAATGGCCCTCACCTACTTCACATATGTGACTTGATGGGCTCCGGCGGAGGGGTTTCAGCAGGCAGTGAGGCTCCTCCAGTGGACCATGCCTTGGCACTTGCCCTGGTCCCCCCTTCTGCCCTGGTCCCCCCCTTCTGCCAGAGACCCTCAGATCTGTCTCAGATCTGTCCCAGGGCGCATAGAGTTGGCCTCCTACGAGTCCCATCTGTTAAACAATGCCATCTGGCGGGACCTAGGGCAAGGGCCTTCTCCGTTGCTGCCCCAGCCCTCTGGAACCAGCTTCCCTCAGAGGTTCGTACTGCTTCCTCCCTCCTAGCTTTCTGGAAAGGGCTGAAGACACATCTATGCCGACAGGCTTGGGGCATATGAGCTGTGCTCTGCCCTTCGGCTCTAAGAGTGTCCCGCCATCAGCGGCTGCGAATTGATTGTGTTTGCATGTGGTATGAATGTGGTTAATTTTAAAAATTGTTGATGTATTCTTCTTGTGAGCTACCCCGGGTCTTCGGAGAGGGGCGGCATATAAGTACAAATAAACTTGAAACTCCTGCCCAGGCCCCCACAGGCACCCTTGACATGAACGATGTAGAGCTGGCCATGCCCACCCAGTAGGCCACACCCACTCCATCCCCACCCACCCAATAGGCCACACCCACCCTGGCCACACACCCCCGAGGGCAACCGCAGTGCTGATGCGGCCCTCAATGAAATTGAGTTTGACACCCCTGAAGTAGAGGGAGCCGAGGACACATGCATTTCACGAGCAAATGTCTATGGAGATTCTCGGTCCTCCAGGTTCTGGTTGTCCCAAAGGCGCTTCTTCAGGAGGCAACTGGACTTTCTTGTTTTTCTTTGAAGACGTTTGGCTTCTCATCCAAGATGAAGCTGAAGAAGCTTCTTGGATGAAAAGCAAAACCAAAGGAAAACAAGGAAAGGTGAAGAAGCACCTTTGGGACATTTCCTGAGCAAGGGAAATAAAAATGGCAATGGTTTATTTCCAAAATGGCAGGGAGACCTGCACCGTAGCAGCACCGCTAAGGGGTGCATTAAGCAGGAATTCGATCCAACAGGTGGAGGGAAGTCATTGTCAGAAAGGGCTCATTCACTTAAAAATGTTATGGGCCGGGGGAACGCAACACAGCATGATGTACAAAGAAAGTCACGTTAGACGTGATTGCAAAAGGTTTGGTACAGGGGTCTTCAAACTTGGCCCTTTTATGACTTGTGGACTTCAACTCCCAGAATTCCTCAGCCAGGCACGTGTGCCTGGCTGAGGAATTCTGGGAGTTGAAGTCCACAAGTCATAAAAGGGCCAAGTTTGAAGACCCCTGGTTTAATGCAACAGTGTGGTGTCTTTGAAGCATGTTGAACTAAGAATTCCAGAGGTTTGAAAATAAAAGTCTAGGCAAAATTTCTTTGTCTTTCCAAATTTGATTTATTATGTTGAGAAGAGTACAAAAACAGAAATTGATGTGGCAGTATGACATTTCCCATTATTTCCACATTAAATCCTGCTGCTAAAATGTTTTTAATTTTTCAGACGTGGCTGTTAGATAATACTTCACTAATAATGCAACACTGGAAACCAAATCTGTAATCTTGAACACCATGTTGATCATACAAATCCCACTGCTAGAGAAGAGTGGCTAATTTATTCATATCTCAACCAAGAACAATACAAGCAATTGTTTTGTTCACGGTTACACAATGGAATTGCCCAATAATGAAAGAACTGCATATATGTAATTTGGGACCTGTTTTTCCATCATAAAAAACATTAAATGTAAATATAATTATTGTGGGTTCTGTCCAGTACAGTCACATTTACAATACGAAAAAAATGGCACCACCTGAACTTGAATCATTTCAACTGGCTGTAAGGGGTCTATTTTAAGTATAAAATAGGGAGAATCCAATCATTTGATTACTGTAATCATCATTCATCTTCTAGTCTACATTTTTGTTAACAATTGGGTGGAAAGTAAATCTTGATAATAAATGATTAACAAGAGTAAACAAATGTTGTCCCTGACAACAGAATCTCAAGCTGCAGTTACTGTAAATATTGGATGATACACAGTTCCCCCTGTTCTTTCAGTGAACTAAAAAAATATTTTTCTTCCCACATTTTATTGCTTTTAACAGTTCACTTTTTAAAAACTTTTTAAAAAGTTTGCTATGAAATTAGTTGAAAATGTGAAAGCACAATGTGTATCTGTATTAAGGCAGGATGTCAAGTTTTCCCTTCCCATTATAAACCTAGGGGCATAAGCCTTAAAAATCTTATAAAATCACAGGATAGCTTATAATGTCTTTTGTGCAAAAGAAGTAATTTAGGAATAAGCAAGGAATGACGAGTGAAGAAGATGCTGGAGAGTGGATAAATCCAGCCTTGGGACGTGGACAAATTTGCATGTGTTTCTGAAAACGATAAATAAAATACATAGAATTCCAGATTTGTCTGCTGCTGATAAAGTTACATTCATCAGGAAAGATAGGTTTTGGATTGTTTACCTTAGCTGAATTTCCAAAGCGTAGTCTATAGAGAAGTTTTAAAACTGATTTTTAAAAGGGATAAAGAATAAAAATCAGAAAAAATATCCATTTTGGAAGAAAGATAGAACAAGAGGAAATCCTAGCTTGGCTTATGTAAAACTTGGCTCTTCCTTCACATTTTGCATTATGGTCTTGCTGACTGTCCCTCACTTCAGCCTTCAAAACTAAGACGTTGGCCATCAAAGAGTTACTTTGAGCTCCTGAGCTAAAACATAAGAGTGTTGCAGAAACAACAAAAAGTCAAGCAAACAGAACTCGGATATCAATTCATCAAATAATTGAAGTAAGTTCATAGAACATACTGTCCTGCTTGGAACAGGGTGGGGCTGGGCATATAAAAATGCATCTGCCTGAATGAGTTCGTTTGTGCCAGGTGGAAGGGATTCCATGAATGGTATGCCAGGGTTGGAAAAAAAAAAAAACCTTTTCTGGTCATAACCCCTTTTGTTTTAGATAGGAAAGACAATCTCATGACCACCTCAACTGATAACAGGTGGCTTCTAGATCCTCAGATGGTAGAACGTGGTTCCCAAGTTTCTGAGAATAAGACTGTTTCATCCAACTCAGCTTACACGTGCCCAGGAGAAAACTCACCAGCTGCCTTCACGCCTTTAGCTGATCCCAGTTTGAAACTAGAAAGTCTAAATGTTTGTGGAGATTCTCAATCATCCAGGTCATGCTTGTCCCAAAGGACTCTCTTGAAAATGTTTCATGTTTCATGGCAGATCCAGCACAAGCTTTAGGTACCAAAGTTGGAAACTGTTCAATCTTTTCTGTGGACGCTCCACTTCCTTCAGATTAAAGATTCTTTGGGAAGACAATCAATTCTGTCTTCTGGTGAAAATTTACACCAAGACTACCCACATTCTGGTACAACAAGCCTCTCTTCCATACAGACTTACAGCCATTATAACCAACTGTATTAAGGCCCCATCACCCAGCTGAGTACTGAAAAAGCCAGAGCTATTGATACGATCATGACTAAATAGCCTGAATACTTGTGGTCTGTTTTAACTGCTTATCCCAAAGATGTTTTGCCAAAAGGCAACTGGGCTTTCTTGGTTTCTTCCTTAAAAATGTTTCACTTCTCATCCAAGAAGCTTCTTCAGTTTTGAACTGAACTAAATAAACTGTACGCTATTCAGGCTATTTAGTCACGATCATATCAATAGCTCCGGCTTTTTCCCTACTCAACTGGGTGATGGGGCCTTAATACGGTTGGCTATACTGGCTGTAAGTTTGTATGGAGGAGAGGCTTGTTGTGCCAGAATGTGGGTAGTCTTGGTGTAAATTTTCACCAGAAGACAGAATTGATTATCCTTCCAAAGAATCTTTAATCAGAAGGAAGTGGAGAAAGCACTAAACATCTGTCAAACAATGAGCTTCCACAGAAAAGATTGAAGAGTTTCCAGGTTTGGTATCGAAAGCCTGTGCCGGTTCTGCCATACTCAACCCATTAGGCATTCATGCTGACTCACAAAATTGGATTTCAGGGGTCTGCTCTACTGCAGGAAACATTTCTTAACAGATGAAATGCTTGCAAACATTTCAACTTACCACCAATCTGATCAAAAGCTTCAGGGCTGCCCACAACCAGTACTGCAAATCTCTCAGCATTTTAAATTAGCAACCATGTGGAGTCTTTGGTGCTCTATGAGCTTGGCTGTTTTCTTGTAGATATTTCATGGCCCAACTAGGTAATATCATCAATGCTAGAAGGGAGTTGCCTAGTTGGGTAAAGAAACATCTGCAAGATAACCACCAAGCTCAGAGGGCATGAAATTTTCCACAATTCAACCCTGAGCTATACATAATCCCGTCTATCGGTATGAACAACTGTTTTCTGACTTCTAAGAGAAATGTTTGAATGGCCAGTTTCAGTCTCAAGGGCTTTTCTAAAACCAAGTTAGTCCCCTCCATAACTGCAACAACCCACTGGCTTTGGCTACTGTGTCTGTACAACGCACCTACATTCTTCTTGTTACAGTACTGTAGTTGCTAATCCTTCATACGATAGACGATGACGTTAAGGAGAAACTTCATGTCATGGAATGAAGGAGAAACTTCCCAGCAGTGAGAACAATGAACCAGTGGAACGGCTTGCCTTCAGAAGTTGTGGGTGCTTCATCACTGGAGGTTTTTAAGAAGAGACTGGACAGTCCTTTGTCTGAAATGGGGTAGGGTCTCCTGCATGACCAGTTGGTTGGACTAGATGACCTCTAAGTTCTGTTCTGATTGAGAATTGAATTGATTGGGATTTCCGTCTTTAGCTGGCTGTCCAGAGCCCTTCCGTGTTACCCTTACCCTGTACACCCTGTCCTAGTACAAATTCCCCCAAAGCCAATATACATGCATAAAGAGAAACTCTGCAGGGCTGTTTATCTTAGTAGCATGTGCGCGGGAACTGAACACCCATCCCCCTCTGTACCAGCTTACAAAACAAACTTCCTGCTGGCCACACGGGCGAGAGTACACTGAGGCTGGCGGTGGGCCAACGGAGCATGTTCATTTATGCAATGCAGAATGGAGAGTGATGACTCAGAGGGCCTTTAAGCAACAACTGTTTATCTGAGCCACTCCCGAAGTTACTATATGTAGGTGAGCTCTGCCCAGGACTACAAGTAGTCACAGAGTAATCGTAAGAATCTGAAATGTGTAAACAGCTTCAGAGCATCTGGTGGATTTCTCTTTCATGAACATTTGGCACATGCCGGACTTTCAATGCACGGTCATTGTGTGTCCTTTGTGCGCAGGCAAACAACATGTGGTGCTCTTCGGGAAATGGCCCACAATAAACAGAGTTTGTGTTGACAGAGAGAGGCACCGGGATTATGATTTCGTTCGGGTTTGTTCGTTTTACCTGTTCTAAATTATCAACTTTATCTTTGGTTCATTGATCTAGGAAGGAAATCCTGTGGTTTATGTTTCAGGTGAACTTTAACGTATCCATAAAGTTTCCGTCATGTTTATCCGACATCTACAATCCGATTACAAAGGGCTGTTATCAAATATAAGAAAGAGGGGGGGGGTCAAACAAACATATCTAGCATAGCAGGGAGAAAACTAAGTGAGAAACATGGCCCCTTCAATTCTTACTTCGGGGAAAAGGTTTTTTTTTTATTGTTCATTCTCATAGTTTTGTCTTTTAATACAATATCTTTGGGGTTGGTCTTCTAGTACAAGTTTTCTCTCTATTCCTTTCATCTTATTTCCCATTTGGTTGCATCCTTAATTTCTTTCCATGCTTGTTCCACATGACGTTGACACAAAGTTGGAACGTTCCCATGATTTCTCTGATTTTCCTAAATAGATACCTTATCCTTTTATTTTCTATTTGTCTTCACTTGGAATTCAGATATAACTCTTTATCTCTTTTCAGCTGTTACTGGATTAAGTTCTTTAATTTTCCCTAGATCATTCTGACTTTTGTCAGTTTCTTTTTCCTCTTAAGCTATTTTCATGGCCTTGTTTGATACTGTGTGTTGTTGCCTTCTGGCTCTGTTATACTGTATATTTGCTGGCTTCCAGTTTTATACTTTGGATAGGGCCAAAAGACTAAATCAATACAAATTCTATTCTGTTCTGTTCTAGTCTAGTTTTACAATCACTTAACGTCTTCCCACAATTCCTTGGGCTCATGTCCACTAGGTACAGGACTTTGTCTCTCAATTTTACATACTGCTGGGAATGGATTCTAGGTTGCGCCTAATTGGGATAGAGTCTTTTCTAGGCTTTTTCAGTCTGATGTTTATTTCTGTGATTAAGAACCAACGGACTGAATTGGTCATTGACAGTTGTGCAATTCAGCCTAGAGTTTTTCCATTGTTGCTACAGAAGGTGAAATGATTTGGAAAGGTCCAGGTGTAGAACCATCTTTTTGTGCTGTTGAAAGGCGTGTCACATACCTTACTTTCTATACAGAAGTCTATTAATCATTGTCCTGCACCACTGGGGGTTCCTATTCAAATTTCCTAATGTTTTCCATAGAGGGCTCTCCAACATTTCCATTAAAATTGTCAATTATGAGAACACCTGTTTTTGGTGTTTAATCTATTACTCACTGTAAATTTCCATGGACTTCTTCAGCATCCATTGTTGGTGAATACACCTGTATACTCATGAAATGGAATGGCTGCCCTTGGATACCGATGGGAATTATGATGTCACTGACTGAGTGTATCTTATTCTAGTGCAGTAATATGTTTGGGGATGCTAATTGCTACTCCATTTTTTTCTGTTTCATTTCCAGAATACAAGTGTGAATTCATTTGATTGGGAATGTGCTATTCCTGTTTGTTTACTTTTAGACCTGACTGTCCTCATCGGTGTCACATAAAAAGACCACAGTACAGATATTCATTTAACAACCACAATTGGGACCGGCAACTTGGTCATTAAGTGAAGTGGTGGCTAAGTGAAACAGCAACTGCTTATCATCTGAATTCAGCTTTCCTGTTTTACAGAACAGTGAAGGTCACAAATGTGAAGATGGGTTGCAATTACTTTTTCATCGCTGCATCATTGCAGTCACTAAACCACGGCCACCTGTATCTATGTCAATTGAGACCATTTTATTTATGTTTATTCTAATTGTATGAGGAGCAAGGCCAGGTAGATTCTTTCACTTCTCTTGCTATTGTCTATGATTTCCACAACATGGATTTATGCACTCACATTGGTATATAATTATTGGAGGTGGCTTCGCTTTCAATGGAAGTTGTTCCATGCCCAGAAAAATACAGTTGTACATTGGATCACCACTTTTGTTACAGAGATGGAGAAAATTGGAATTTGCAGGAAACTGTTCTTTCCACACATGTCCTAAATCCTGTTCATTTGGCAGCTTCTGTTTGGAAAAAGGAAAACCTTCTCCAACACTTGCCTAATTAAATAAAATGTACTAATGAGAAATGGATGGATTTTTGTACAAGTCCGTTGGTTGAATCCTACTTACATATTCCAAATTACAGAATAGCTCGGTGAACGTACACACTGTAATCCCTGGGTTTGTAAACAGGAAATGCTAATCAAGCAGTTATTTTCCTATAGGTAAAAACGCTTTGTCATGGCAACTGTCAAAACAAGTCAATGGACTAAAAAGAAAGAGCAAGTAAACAAATGTTTCCTGGGAATGTTTTTTTTCCACACTGCCTTCAGCAAAAATTCTGAGTTCAAGAACTTGAATACAGTAAGCCCTAATCACCTTGTGGTAACGAGAGAAGATAAATTAAAATCAACATTGTCCTTAAAAGGGGGGGTTTTCAGGAACGGTCAGGATGCTATGCTAATTTAATAGCAAATGCAGTGCACATTTTCCGAGTATTGCTAATATTGAATAGTTTGGAGCCCACCCATTCCACTTTGCCAGTGCAACCCCATTACAACTGCAGCTATTATCACTGCAATGTTTGTAATATCTTTGGGTGATCTGCTTCTGCAACAGATCATATATTAAATGCACGCAGAGACAAAAATAACTCTTATGAGATGTATTGGAGAGGTTTTAAACGAAACGTTAAAATAAGAAATTGAAAATGGTCACAGTTAAATTATGGGAAGTTACGACAATCGGGAGAAGTTGTGTGAATGGTTCTGCAACGTCGAAACAATTCAGGAATGTACATCCTTCGTGTTGGGCCGAAGAAAGTAGGCTGATTGGGAAATGCAAAACAGAAAGGATATTACGAGTGGCAAAACAGCATTCCTCTGCTCTCAAATAGCACACCACATCCTTGATGTTTCGTTCACGGATGACTGTGGGCCTTTAAAAAAACTTTGATTGCAATCTGACACATTTTTTAATAGGGCAAATCTCACTGAATTTAATAAAGCTTCCTTCTGAGTAAGTATGCTTAAAATAATATATACTACATAGAGACGACAGCAAGTATGGACTAGAATTGGAATTTAGATAATGTTAAGGTCTGCCATCACTTGACTGTCAAAAGAATGACCTCTGGATAAGACTATGCTTCGTTAAGAAGCAGCGTTTATGTTCCTGCAGGAAGTCCTTCAATGTCATTGTTAGAAAGCTAATAGAAGCAAACTGTACTACTGCGAAAAATGACTGATTTACAACTCAGAAGAGTCTTTAGCTGAATCTCCTGTATCATTTTTTTTCCTGCTGTTCAAAGAGTGGCACAAAGATACAATAAACAGCACATGTAGGCTTATATTAGTTCAAATAAAAATAACTGAAGCTAGGAAAGGGATCATGGCTGAAACTCCCTTAAGAATCCAAGAAGTATCTTGAGATAAGCTCCTTTGGCGTAATGTTTTCCTGCCATCTGCAGAGATGCATCTGCTTTCTGGAACTTCACTTTCACTTGTATGGAAGGAGAGCATCACCCATACCTGCCCTTTCACTCTCTGAAGCACAAGATCCGTGTTCATAGCTGGACTATGAGGAAAGACCTGTCATGTGGATGTCAGGGAGCCATGCCTTATGCTGGATGCTTAAAGAGCTAAACCAGATCCAAGTTGCACAAACTCCTCTAAATCATTAGGCAAATCCTGCGATTCGTTGAATGTAAGCTGAAGAAGAGAGTCAAAAATGGCGTGTCTGGAAGAAGTATCAGTACTTACTACACGAAAAGATTCCCATTTGGACGGTCCCCAGACATGCAATAGGGAACATAAACATAGTACAAGCTCAAGATGTGGTGCCCTATAGTAAACTCGTAATGAAAGAAGGGAATGTGTTATCATTAAAGCCATCGAATATGCTAGAAGACAAAGGAATAGTTTATACCTGGTTTTCATATTTACAATTGCAATCCAGATGGCAAAAAGACCTGAAGAAGGGTTTATCCCTAACAGATGAGAATTTAATTAAACAAGTTAGAGAACAAAGGCCCATGCATATCAAAAGAGTGTACAATGTATTGATAGAAATTGACTCCGAAACTGAACTAGTCAAGGATTGTATGATAAAGTGGGGACAAAATTTTGGGCAACCTATCATGATGGAAACGTGGGAGAGAATTTGGGTGAAAAATGTAAAATTTACGCAAGCGCAACATTTAAGAGAGAACTTTTACAAAATGTTTTATAGATGGCACCTAGATCCGAAAAAACTATCATA
This sequence comes from Bothrops alternatus, assembly GCA_034064705.1. Lineage (NCBI taxonomy): Eukaryota > Metazoa > Chordata > Lepidosauria > Squamata > Viperidae > Bothrops > Bothrops alternatus. The sequence goes on along the minus strand of JARGCV010000423.1, from coordinate 898,040 downwards.
TATCTACCCTGACCTCCAACCTAAATGTTGGAGATGTGAAAGTATGGATGCTACGTATTTTCATGTATGGTGGACCTGTAGAAAAATTAAAGCTTTTTGGAGAAAAATATGGTGGACACTTCAAACCATCTTGAAAAAGTGTATTGAATTTCTACCTCAGTTGCTTTTGTTAGGGATCATAAAAGACTGTACCACCATAGAGACGAACTTAATTTTGAACTTGATCACAGCAGCGAGACTGTTGGTTGGACAATACTGGAAGAAACCAAAATTACCATCTATTGAAGAATGGACTTTGAAAGTCATAAATATGGCCGAAATGGCTAAAATATCTGCATATTTGAAGGATCATTCAAATGAAAAATATATGTTGGACTGGAAACAATGGATAGACTACATACAAGAGAAACATCAATCAAAGAAAATGTATCTTGCTTATAGTTAAATCTTGATATACCGAGTGAAGAATGTTTACAAGTTTAAAATGATTGTATTGAGTAGCATTCAACTTGAATTTTTCCTTTGTTTACATTTACAAATATATACTTAATAAAAATTTAAAAAACAACAACAACGGTGCATCCTAACCAACACTTTCCCATCAATTCAAATGAAAATGATTGCCAGAAGGTAAACACAGAGCAACTGCACAATCTCTAAAGAGGAGGTATTCTCTTTGGCACAATTCAATGCATTCTCTTCAATGGTCTCAGAACCATGGAGGCATTCCATTTGGGGGGAAATTGTAAATTCTTTCATTGCATTGCCCATGTTATGCTAGTAGACTTTTACAGTTGATAACCCCACATAATTCCCTGGTCATCCTGCTAATGTTTACAATTTTTCCCCCTTAGATACATGTGACCCTGTTCTTTTAAGCAGAGCTAGTTTTTACGATCTGTAAAATGATAGTTGATTCACTAATAGGGCTAATTTGTTTTACAATTAGTGCTTATCTGTATGTGATTTGTTTATACTATTAAGCTACACTGTGTACTGAATGGAAAGAAAGAAAAGGAAGGAAAGCAAAGAAAGCCAGAAAACAAGAAAGCAAAAAAAGGAGGGAGGGAAGGATAGAAAGAAGGAAAGAATGGAGGGAGGGAAGGAGGAAAGGAAGGAAACAAAGAAAGAAGAGGAAGGGAAGTGAGGGAGGGAAGAAAGAGAAAAAAAGAAAGAAAGAAAGAAAGAAAGAAAGAAAGAAAGAAAGAAAGAAAGAAAGAAAGAAAGAAAGAAAGAAAGAAAGAAAGCCATTTCTGAAATGTGGAATAAGAGAGGGAAAAGACTTGTCATTTTTTTTCACCAAAGTATAAACTATAGCACAGGAAATGAACAATGAAAATATAGTGAGTAAAGCCATCCAAGAAAATGTTCTAAAAGATAACTATAAATTTTCCACAAGCAGATAGATATAATGTAATGACTAGATACACACATAAACAATGTAAAACAGACATAAACAACAGCAAACAGGCAGTTATAGAAAAAAAAATCTCTATTTCACTAATGGACCATCCCGGTGAAATAAACAGCATCATCTCCTGTAAACGAAATTAATCTCAGGTCCAACATATAGTGAATATTACAAAATTGTAATACAAACATTACAAAAATGTGATTAATCTTTGCTTTTCCGATAATACATAGCCTTGAGTTACACTGAGGTGAACTAACAGAATTCCTTACAATTGAAGAGGCCCCAGTTCTAACAACATTTCTGTCTTTCATCAGAAGAGAAATAATTGGATACTTGCATTCCTCTGATGCTTTACATATGTATCAAAATGATTATTATTCAACAGGTTTGTTTTTGCAATGTTCTGTCCTTAACTGCTAGTAGTCATGTAGGTTTTAAACAATTGTATTTTCATTATTTGCTCCTCTTTGCTGTGTCACCAACTTTTATGCTCAATATTGAAGGGAATATTCATCTTTGTATTAGGTTTCCCCCCACCATCCACCCCCCACCCCCCAGATATCATCTTATAGAAGTTAGTCTGGTCAACAATTTCTCCTCTTGACTTTTATCATCCATATTGTTCTTTTTCAGGTATCACAGATGCAAAAGCAGCTTTGGTGGTCAAAGTATCTTGTCTGCAGGGGAAACACTTAAGCCTTCCTTGTTGACCGAACAGATTTGCAGCCTTCCGGATCCCAACAGTCTCTTTATAGGTCTCTGATTGTTTTCAGTTTTTAAAAGAGCAGCTTTTAAAACAAACCCTCAAAATCAGAAACGCAACCACTGCAACTTCCTCAGCTATAATGACCTCAAAGTTTATTCGAGTTCAGCGCAACGGGTGAACTTTCCACTGTATATTTTACACCTCCAATTTAACATTATGCAAATGTTCTTTCAAGCTTTTATGAACACCCTCCCCCCCATTTTCTCTTTTTATTTCAGGGTTAACCCATGTCAAGGGGGAAGGGGTTGAGAAGCGCGTCTTCAGCCCCCCCCCTCAGAGTGCCGGCACGTCGTACACGTGTTCGCGCTTTCACACGCTACGCGCTCCCCTGACACCCGTGGCCTGAGCGTGGCCCGCGCGGCACGTGGTCGAAAGTCCCGCCCCGCCCCTCGCGCTTCCCAGCAGAGGCGACGGTTGGTTTCGCGCCCCCCCCCCCCGCCGCCGCCTCCTCCAACGGTCGCCCGCGCGCGGACGGGTTGTTTACTTCGCCGGCGTCTCCACCCACTCCTCCTCCCCCCGGCCCTCGCGCCTGGCTATTGGCCCTCGCCGCGGCCAATCCCGGCCCTCGCAGGCCCTCGAGGCGGGCGCGGCGAGAGAAGGCGGGGTGCGTGTGTGAGGCGCCGTTCCTTGAAGAAAAAAAAAGTTGTAAGGGGGGGGAGAAAAACATCCACCCTTCTCCGCCAAAATGCCTTCCTGGCCTGCTGATTGGCCGGCGGCGAGGGAATCGTGCCCGCCGATTGGTTGCCCCAGCCGCTGCTCCATCTGCAGCGGCCGGCCTCTCTGTGTATGTGTATTTTTTTTTTTCTCAGTCACTCATTTTACACGCACGCACGGAGCGGCTCCGGCCTCCGCCTGGCGTCGATTCCACGGTGGGAGACGATGATTGGACGGCGCCCAAGCCCCTCCTTCCGTGCCTCTTGTCTCTCAAAAAACACACACATAACACACCTCGGCGACGTCCCACTCCCCGGCCCCCCCAGCTATTAATCACTCCCGCCGCTCATTGGGCCGAGCGGCCGCCCGTCATTCTCAAAGAGGCGTAAGAACCCACCCGCCAGCCAAGGGCGGGGGGGACTGACGATTGGAGCCGCTGAGAAAACCCCGCCGACTCCCATTGGCTGCCGCCCCGCCCGCTCCTCCAGGCTCGGCCGCGGAGTCTCCGCGCCCCGCCTTCTGGGCGGGCCCAAGCGCGGCCTCGCCTCGCCTCCCCCCTTTTCCCTCCCCGCCCGCCCGCGCGGGAGGGGGTGTGGGTCACGTGATGTTTTCGCCGTGGTGCCGCCGAGCCTGCTTGCTGGTGTGAGGAGAGAAGCGGGAGAGTCGGAGCAGCCCGGCGCGTCTGACCGGCGGCCGAGGGGTGGAAGAAGCCGCCGCCGCCGCCGCCGCCTTGCCCGCCGCCTCGTAGGCCGGGAGCCGCCAGCTGGGCCGGCGCCGAGGAGAGAGAGAGAGAGAGAGAGACCCGCGGGCACTCATGTCGGGCCGGGCCTGGGCGACCCTTCCCTTGTGAGAGCGGCTGCCTCCCTCGCCTGGCGTAGCGCTGCGGACCCGGCCCCGGCCCCGGCCCCGGCCCCTTAAGATGGCGAGCGGGATGCTTGGCCCCGCCGGGGAGGGCGGCTGCACCGCGCTGGAAGGCAAAGACGAGGCGGCCGGAGCAGCAGCCGCAGCCGCAGCCACGGGAGACGGCGTCGGCGTCTCCTCCAGGCTGGCGGCGAATGAGGAGGACCAGGAGCCGGCCGAGAGCGCTCCCTGCCCGCCCCCGCCTCAGCCCCCGCACCATCTCCTGCTCCTGCTGAGGAAATCGCCCAGCAGCTCCCTCTGCCTCGTCCAGGAAGAAGATGCCCTCTTGCCCGGGGACCCCGCCGCGCTGGGGCGAGCAGGAGCCCCTGCCACCCCCCTGGGCCGGAGTGGGCCGCCGGTGACCTCTGCCCGGGGCTGTGCCCTGACGCCCCCGGCCAGCCTCACCTGGGGGGACGACGTGAGGAAATGCGGCTACCTGAGGAAGCAGAAGCACGGGCACAAGCGGTACTTTGTGTTGCGGGCGGAGAGTCACCTGGGCCCGGCCCGGCTGGAGTACTATGACAGCGAGAAGAAGTTCAAGAGTAGCTTAAGGGCGGCAGCGGCGGCGGCGGCTGGAGGGAATGTGGCCCTTTGCTGCCCGTCCCCCAAAAGGGTGATTCCTCTCTACCAGTGCTTCACTGTCAGCCGGAGGGCGGATGCCAAGCATAAACATATCATTGCCCTGTATACCAAGGATGAGTACTTTGCCATGGTGGCTGAGAACGAGCCTGAGCAAGAAGGGTGGTACCAGGCCATCAGTGAGCTCATGAGCCAAAGCAAGAGAGGGTTCTTGGAGCAGGAGGACCAGGCCGATCAGCAGCTGGACGACGACGACGAGCACTACGGAGCCACCCTCCGCCCAGGAACGGTGTTCAAAGAAGTTTGGCAAGTCAACGTGAAGCCTAAGGGTTTGGGGCAGACCAAGAATTTGACAGGGGTGTACAGGTTATGCCTTTCCAGCAAGGCCATTCACCTGGTCAAGCTCAATACTGAAGTACCCTCTGTCCATTTGCAACTAATGAACATTAGGCGATGTGGGCACTCGGAAAACTTTTTTTTCATTGAAGTGGGCAGGTCAGCCTCCATTGGACCAGGTGAGCTATGGATGCAAGTAGATGATTCGGTGGTTGCCCAGAACATGCATGAGACTTTTCTAGAGACCATGAAAGCTCTAAAAGCCTTCTCTGAGTTTAGACCTCGCAGCAAGAGCCAGTCTTCTGGTGGTGGCAGCAGTACCAACCCTATTTCCTTCATAACTACCAGGAGGCATCTTGGTAATCTGCCCCCTAGCCAGACTGGCCTACAAAGAAGGTCCCGAACTGAAAGTGTTACAGGGGGGACTCCTCCCACTACCAAAAGCAGCAGTGCTTATCGCTTCAGAACTTCTAGTGAAGGGGAGGGGACGATGACCAGACCATTTAGATCAGTTACTGGAAGTCTGATTCATTTGAATACTGCAAGGATGAATTTGGGCCGCCAAGAAGGGAGTGGACGATACGTTAGAGCAGCATTTAGCTCTTCTTATCATACTAGGTCTGCCTCTCTGCCAGTTTCTCATTTTCCTTCTACTACTAGTCCTATCAGTGTTTCTTCAGGAAGTGGGCATGGATCAGTGACCGATAACTTTGTAAGGCCTGCCAGTTCGTCTGTGTGTGGGTCCCCAAGCGATGGAGGTTTCATTTCCTCAGACGAATATGGTTCTAGCCCTGGAGACTTCAGGTACTTTCGTGTCAGAAGTAACACACCAGATTCCTTGGGCAATACTCCCCCAATCAGAGAAGAAAATTGTTTAAATGAATACATGTCCATGAACAAACAGCAAACGGATAATAGTTCAAGAGATGATTACCGGGAGGCTGACAAATGCTTTAGAAAAAGAACATACTCATTAACTAAGCCTGCTTCAGTACCGGGACAACAGAAAACAACCCAAACTACTTTAGATGAAGATTCCTCAGGAAGCCACGGACGCCTGTCTTGTTCTGAATCACCAAGATTTAAAAATAACCCTGAACTTGAGTATGAGGAATCAATTCTTGATTCTGTATGTAATCAAAGCAAGAATAAAGCCAGAGATGATGGGTACATGCCAATGATGCCAGGAGTTGCATCTTCTCTTGCAAGCAACAGTGACTACTTGCCAATGACTCCTAAAAGCACATCTATTCCAAAGCAGATCAACAGTTCCTGGTTGTCAACTCAGGCTGATTCTAAAGGATATATGATGATGTTTCCCCGGACTGTCTCTTCACCTATACGCAATCCCTTAACTGAGTTGAATTCTAAATCTGGCCCTGAAAAGTCAACAAATAATGAGTATATGGATATGTCTCCTGGAAACTCTGCTGCTCCAAAGCAACCCTGTGATCCAGATTATATGCATGCCAACATCGATTCCAAAAATTTTGGCTCATATTTCTCTCTCCCACGAAGCTTTAAGGCTGTAACCGGGGAACATGATGAATATGTTCCAATGTCATCACCTGGAAAGTTATTGTATGTTGGATCTGAAAATGGGAAAAGCAACGAAGTTCTGGCTAATGGCCTTTCCAGATCACCCCATCTGAAAAGTTCAGAGGAAAGCCTTGTGCAGAACAGGATTACTAGGCCTACAAGACTTCCACTCGGTACTAGAGGTAGTAACACCATACCAAGAATGTACGATCGCACAATCCCACTTGAGCCATCTAGCCCAGGTGAATATATAAATATAGATTTTGGTGAGAAAGCGAGTAACACGCCGTATTCCTTATCTGCCGAAGGATCTCCATCATCTCTTGGTTCCAGTAGTGACCATCGGCAGTCACCGCTTTCCGACTACATGAGTGTTGATCTGGACATCCAGTCCCCCAAAGCTGCTAAAGAACTATCTAACTCTTTGACGGACATTTCAATTTATGCAAATTCAAGTCTCTCTAGAAACCTGCCTGATGCTGATTATGCTAGACTTTCATTTGGTACGGCTTGTGTTAGCACAGCATGTGGCCGGATTGATGACTACACCGAGATGACCTTCAACATGGCAGCCACACCACCTGGACCATTTGCCACAGAAAGCAAAAACGGATTAAAGATTGATAGTCCTCCTTCTATAGTTAACCGGCTGTGCATTGTTGACCAGTATGCTGGTCACAGGGACTTCCCTCTCGCTAATCCGGATCCTCCCGTAGTACCTAAAGTTATTCGAGCTGACCCCCAGGGACGGAGACGGCACAGCTCGGAGACCTTTTCTTCTGCAGCCACTGTGACCACTTCTTCCTCTTTCTTTACTGACAGTAGTAAAAGGCACAGCTCGGCCTCTTTTGACAACGTGTGGCTGAAACCCGAGGAGCACATTTCGGATGGCCACGAAAGCAAGATGTCCAGAGATACTTCAACTGGGTTTCAGAATGGCTTAAATTATATAGCTCTAAATTTACGGGAGAATTCACTAAACTGTGAGGAGAGCCCCAATACACCAAATTGTCACCTCTCAAACGGTACTCTAAATCTGGAAAGTGGAGTATATGTAAGCATAGATTTCAGCAGATCAGACAGTTTGAAGTGCAACTCCACAAGAAAAGGTTTGTAATTTTGGCAGGCACCTGCTCTAATGCTTAATGCATGTAAAGCTTCAGCATATTATTTTGAAATACAACTTTATAAAATGTTATGGGATGTACCTTAACCCTTTTTCCCAAACCTTTTCCTTGGGTGGCATCACTATATAAGGCACTACTATCCCTTAAACCAGGGGTTCTCAACCTTGGCAACTTTAAGACTTGTGGACTTCAACTCCCAGAATTCCTCAGCCAGCTTCGCTGGCTGAGGAATTCTGGGAGTTGAAGTCCACAAGTCTTAAAGTTGCCAAGGTTGAGAACCCCTGCCTTAAACAGAACCCTTCTTCTCTGTTAGATTGCACACCCACCACCCTCAAAATATTGTGGGTGTTCAGTTGCAGTCAAGGAAAACTGAAAGGTTTTGAGCAAAAACAACAACACTGACCAAAGAATTAAATCATTATCACTAAATGTTGTAACTCGTTGACGTGATATGCTTCCCCCCCCCTTGTTAAATTGTCCTTATGCTTGGTAATACAGTAGCCAGATTTAAAGTATTTGGGTAGGCTTAAATCATGTTTGCATTTGTAATTCACAAGTTTGGCTCAAAAGTTTTACATCTTTCAGTATAGTAGCAAAAAAGCAATAGCTGTAAACGTTCTAAAGAATTTGGAACCATCTGTTTTAAATCCTAATGTTTCAGATGCCTGAAATTTATTTTCTCATTCATAGTTTTAGAGATCCCTTGCAAAACAATTTACATTTTCTCAGGTCTTGGAGAAGAAATGTTCCAATTACAATACAGTCCCCCCCCCATGTTTTTTTTCCTGTGGGAGGTCATGTTTAACAGGCTGTAGGCCAAAGCGAGATTTGCAGCGTTATTTATACTATTTTAACGTTAAAATATAGTTTTATAAAAGTAATTATTACAATGAATTAAGTTGGATTCTCTTCCCCTAAAGATTTCTGGGAGCAGTAGTTTTTGGAAGAGAAAGAAAAATAGAACACACCTCAGTGTGCTCTATTACATGATTACATGATTCTAATTACTGTTTAAATTATGGTCACTTAGCAACTAATGATTATTTTCATGTACTGTCTGTACATAGTATTTAAAAATACCAGAATGACAACTGAGTAATAGATTACTATGGTTTTTTTAACAAGAACTCTTTGACTGTCCCTCCATGTAAAGACATTATAAAAGTGTCCTGGAGTCCAACATTTTGAACAATGTTTCTGTGTACATCTTACATTTTGGGGTCTGTTTCTAAAATTGAGTCCACTGTTAGAGCTCCCATCATCTGTGATTATTGCTTATATTAGCTGAGGGTTGGGGGGGTGGTGGAGGGATGGGGTTGTAGTCCAATGCTTCCTGAAGTCACCAGGTTGGGAAAGTGCTTTACAGCCTATGGAAAAGATTACATAAAAGATGAGTCAGTCTGTAAGCAGGGCACTGGGGATTTAGAAAAATATGCAGCTTGCCTTGGTGTTCTTTTCTCTTGTTTTGACTTTGGCGAGATTCAAAGCGTTTAAGTGTTCTCCCTAAGCTATTGAATTTCAGTCAATGTGTGGAATTCATCTTTTTTTAAAAATTAAGTGCATTCAGTTTCATTAGAATCAAAACTAGTGAGACCTTATATACTGCTTTGGAGCTGCTTTAAGAAAAACTCAGTTTATATCTCAAAGGGTAATTGTACTTACCAGCATATACCTATGTGAAGTGAGAAATTGGCTTTCTGTATCTGACTGTAGCAATTTTAAACTTTTAGCATGTTACTATCTTTTTGCTATTGATACCTCACTTGAAAACTTAGGAGAAAGGTTGCATTTGCCCCTGCTTAATTTATATATTACTCCATCCTGAGGTTTACCATAGTACCGTAACTCTTACATATGAAAAGAGATGAAAAGTTTGGGACTGGGAGTGATGACGGTAGCTGAGTTTGGTAGAGTTTAAGAGTCTGACTGTCATTTCCTTATTCAAAAGCTATGTACATGCAGTTTGTGTTTATGAGAGTTAGTGTATTGTAGGCAGTTGCTACCATCCAGCCCAGAATTAATGAGCATTTAAGCTTATTGACCTAGCGCTCCTTATTTTCCATCTCTCCTATGATTAATCACCATATTTGAATAAAAGCCTGTTCCCAGTGGTAAAAATGCTTTCCTACTTGGAAGTAATTGGGAGCTTTTCAGATCCTACAGAGGTAGTGTTTTCAAGTATCTCTCCTTAGTCATTGCACCAAGTGGAATAATGAAATATAATAATGTCAGAGTAGGTAGCTTACGTCTGTCTTGTTGCTATGTTCTGGCTTTATTTGTAAAACACCACAAGTCCAATAACACTTTATTCTAACATACTGTAGGAACCCAACTTTCGTGACTACTAAGGCTTCGTTTTGTCGTGTGAACTTTGAAACAAGGATAAAGTGAATAAACAATGACTAAGTTAACCATACTCATACATTCTGTGAATGCAGCCTTTCTCATTTCACCAGTGAGCAAAGAAAGCAGGAACATCACGACACGCCTATTCAAACTTGCTTAGGCTACTTCAAGGCTGTGTCTGGGACATGTTTGTCTCTAGATGTTATAGCCTTAATGACAATCTAACGTCAGAGGTGTTTCCAGTATTCTGTGATTAAGAGCTAACCATCAAGGTGCAGCTTCTGTTTACGATACAGGCTGAATTGCTCATTTAATTTAAGCATCTCCACTGAAATTTTCTAACGTTGTTTGCGTGTAAAATGCAGCAGATTTCCCATAAGTGTGAATTATGAATCTGATTCTTTTACTCCAAGGCATCATACTTTTATACAAACTTTTCTGCTTAAAATTGTAAAGCAAAACGTGAGTTTCACATAACTTGTTGAATGCACCTGTTTTTCTCAGCAGGTTTCACATTTGGCTTACTAACGTGTACATCTTTTGCTTAAAAAAGATTATTGCTTGAACGTGTTGCCTGTAGTTTCTGCAAATAGAACTCAAAAGGGTTTGCTCTTCCAACCCTTAATTAACACAAAAACTTAATGAACTCTGCAAAGTTTTGTTGTGAGAAGCAAGACTCATCTGCCAGGAATTGTGCTGTACTGAAGTTCCCATTTTTCCTGGGATCCAGATAAAATATTGCTAGCAGTTTTTTTCCCCTATTACTATGCCCCTCCTCCATGCTTTTTATGAATAGGAAGAGTTGGTTTCCTCTTGCCAAACAACTGGAAACTAGGGAAGCAGAACATTATATTGTGATAAATTGAAGGTGACATCTTGTGAGCAGGAGTAAACATTAGACTGAAGTGAATTGTAACAAAACACCAGTCACTTCTTCTCACAGAAAAGTCAATTCAGGCTGTGGCAGTTTGTAGCAAAGGAGTGGAAACAAGAGTGTCCAATTCAACGCTACTGTTTATTCTCCCAGGCTTGTATTTGAAGCTTCTTTTTGGCAAGTGGTTTTAGGAAGAAGTGTCAAGCAAAAAGTCAAGAACCTTGCCCCAATCTTTTATTTCTTCTTCCAGAATGCTTCCCCCCCCCAAAGCCGGTTTCATTTTTATTTCCACATAGTCTTTTAAGTTTTTCTAAATCAGTAACTCCTCAATTGTATTGTTTTGGCTGATGCACCTGGAAAACCGTTTACACCGCCTCCCCTTATAAATGATTAAAAATGCAACATCTGATCAAGAATCTTAAAATGGAGGTAATTTGGTACAAAAGAAAAACCTAACCCAGATTTTGTTATTTACGTTTCAAATTAAACGAATATCAAAAGATTGAAAATTACTGGGAGAAAGCATAGAGCAGTGTTTCTCAATCTTGACCATTTTAAGGCATGTGGACTTCAACTCCCAGAATTCCACAGCCAGCAATGCTGGCTGTGGAATTCTGGGAGTTGAAGTCCACATGCCTTAAAATGGTCAAGGTTGAGAAATACTGGCATAGAGGCTAATAATTCTAATACACTTTTTCAGATGTTTTATAACATTGGAGTTCCAAGTTCTGGCACAATTGTTTATCTGTGATACACGTATATGAATTTGATAAATTGTGGGCAGTCTTCCAGAGTGCAAGAAAAGTTGTTTCAGATACAGGTAGTCCTCGACTTAGGATCGCAATTGGGCCCCAATTTCTGTTGCTAAGTGAGATATTTGTTAGGTGAGTTTTGCCCCATTTCTTGCCATGCTTGTTAAGTGAATCGCTGCAGTTGTTAAGTTGGTAACACGATTGTTAAGTGAATTGTGTCTGCATGTCAGGAGGTCGCCAAGGGTGATCACATGACCCCAGGATGTTACAGCCATCACAAATACAAACCAGTTGCCAAGCATCTGAATTCTGGGGATGCATAAGTTGTTTAAAATAGTCGTAGGTCACTTTTTTCAGTGCTGTTGTAACTTTGAATCATCACTAAACAAATCACTATTGGAGGACAGTTTAGATTGCAAGAAGAATTAAAGAACAAAACAAGGATTGTTGACTCTAGTTACCTTGCTTGCAATAATTGATTGTAATCATGAAAAGAACTCTTCTTCTGCTCTTGACATTGTCCTGTTTATTTGACCTGAGAAAATTCCATTCCAAAGCACCATCAGAAATATTAGCATAGTATTTCACAGCCTGTACTCGTAGAGGGTGCTAAATCTCTAGTTGGCTACAGGGCTGCACCTGCCATCTTACTCCCTTCAGATATTTACCTGGGGCTATGTGTGTCATGCAGACCTACCCAGCCAATTATATATTACCAAAATAATCCACTTTTTCTAATCATGACTTGTTTAGCAAATCATGGTTTAATGTGGTGTGAAATGTGCATGTACAGCCTGCTCTTACATGCTCAATTTAATAGTACACTTTCTGCATTGTCAGTTCCTATCAGTTTCATACTCAAAGCATTTTTTAAAAGTCTTTTAACATCAGAAGTGCAAATCGTGGTTTAATTTTGTTTGAAGTTCTGATTTTTTTTTGTTCAGGTTATAGTTTATCAGTTTAGATAAACTACAAATGACAAACAAATGAACAAATGACAAACCAGAAAATACTTTGTTAAACTGAATGTATAAAAATAAGATAGCTTGCTTCCATGCATGTTGTTCACTCCCAGTCTTCTAAACTTGAGAAGGTGACATATGGATGTTTGACATCATACTATGCTTAAAAGATGCAAAGAATTATTTTACCTGCAACTTGAGAAGCATTTTAGTAGGGAAAAAAGCACAAGAAGTGTTAAACTAAAATTTTGGTTGAAAAGTTTCATATATAGTATATTGAAAAGAAAAGTGTGATTGTTGGAAGCTTGGCTTGTATTTCTGTTTAAATTACTAAAACAACGCATTTCTTTATTAACATTCTGTATCTTGCAATAGTTTAATGGAAGTGTTTCAGTTTTAGTATTCTTTAAGCATGTTTTACTCATCTGAATTTATTGATCAGTGTGCAAATCTGTCTTAACACACACTAGAATCTATTATGTTACTGATCAGTGTTGGAAGATATAATAGCATACAATATTTGCATTGAACGTATATGATTAAAGATTTTCCTATATAAGAAGAGCAAACAAAAATCTCTCTCTAAATTGTTAACGAATTAAATGTCCAAGCTTCACAGTTGAATCTGCATTTTTGTATACCTTAAAGTAATTGGCACTTCAGTGCAGTCATAAATGAGCATGAATTTGGGTTTTAAGATCCTATCTGAAGGTACAAAAAACACTTTATAAGTTTCTTCCTAAAACATTTAGGAAGAGAGATCTGAATAATCGCAGGAGTCTGAGAAAAGAAATCCGCATAAGCAAAAGCGAACAAAAAAGTGACACGTGGCTGCAGTTGTATTGAAATGATGTATTCTCTTTCAAATATTGTGCAGACAGAAGTGTCTGTTATTCTGAAATATTGTTAGCATATCTCCCTAAATTTGGAAAGGCAAATGGGAAGAAAAAGTAGAAAGTTTAGCAGCTGGTGGATTGTCCAATATCGGAATCCTAGTATGCATTACTTATTAAGATTAAATATCCAGGATCTGGTTTGTTCCCAGATGCATAGTTTGCTCACATTTGGGACACAAGCCAGGTCTGGTTTTGAAGCTGAACGTTTCTAAGAGGTCTAGGGGGAGAAATGTGAGATTAAAACATGGAGATTTTTGTTTACAGTACATAATACAAGAAGGTTTTCGTTAAAAGTGAGGAAATATCTTTTTAAAACCGCACAATCTTACTCTGTGGAAAGGGTTGGGGAGAGGAAGAAGAGGAGAAGGAGGAGAAATCCTCACCACTGTTTGCCCTGAAGTTATGACTCATCCATAAACTGTTTGCATGACCCAGAGAGCTGCCTGCTCAGCCCACCCTACAAATTGCTGTTTGTTTATTTTTTTTAAAACTTGGGTCACGTGTAATTTTATTAGGCATCTGAAAGGCAGCCTAATGACTACCTTGGTACTGTACATGTTGAAACAGAAACCTATGGCTTTCTGAGATGAATTGGCTAAACTGAAGAAGGCAGAGCATCAACTCATGCTACAACTAATGCAATGGCCATCATTCCCTCCCGTTGCTTTATGATGAGGATTTTTCAGCAACTGAAGCTGTAGCTAAATGCTGAAATAAACTTCACTCAGATTTTTGCCCATTAGGCCATTGTTGAACATACAGGAACTGTTTCAGGATAGAAGCAGTACTTCCAATGGGTAAAATAGCTGTTTGCCTGGCCTCTCTCATCCCTAGACCAGAGGTAGGCAACCTTGGCTCTTTTATGACTCGTGGACTTCAACTCCCAGAATGCCTGAGCCAGCCATGCTGAGGGGAAAGGGAGAGGTTTCGGAATAGGGCGGCATAGAAATCGAAATAAATAAATAAATTCTGGAAGTTGAAGTCCACGAGTCATAAAAGAGCCACGGTTGCCCATCCCTGTGCCTAGATCAGGGTTCTTCAAACTTGGCAACTTTAAGACGTGTGGACTTCAACTCCCAGAATTCCTCAGCCAGCCAGATGAGGGAATAGAAGGGGAACTAAGCTGGCAGGAACACCCTAGAATCAGAGGTGGGGAACGATGGCTCTTTTATGACCCGTGGACTTCAACTCCCAGAATGCCTGAGCCAGCCATGCTGAGGGGAAAGGGAGAGGTTTCCAAGCTGAGCCAGGCTGGCTCAGGAATTCTGGGAGTTGAAGTCCACCAGTCATAAAAGAGCCAAGCTTGCCTACCCTTGCCCTAGACCTAATAGACAGATACAGGTAGTGGTAGTAGTAGAACCCTAAATTAAAAGCAGAAGTTTTATGAATGGATTCGGAGGGGGGGGAGAGAATATAAATTGTCACAGAGATGGATTTCTAGTACAAAAGGACTCTCCTTTTTACCCCTTGGGCCCATTTTCTGTTCTACATGACCTCCCAAACCCCGGATGTATATATTGGGTTTCATCTTAATAAAACACTACAATTGGTGCTTGCCAGGATACTGTATGCACCTGTAAATGTTACTATGGTTTTGCGTCCCCCTCTTAATGACTGGACATTATGCACAATTATTTGAAATGGGAGGCAGCACATTGGAAATGATTAAATATTTTGAAAGGGCAGGTTTTGGGAATAAATTATTTAAGAGCCGAGATTTCCTTTTAGGGTGTCAATAATAGAGGCACCCCACTGTTGCTTCTACTTTTGTCTACCCACGTGGAGGAAGGTTTCCAGTTTAATTTCTTTCCTGTGCAAATCAGATTATCCTTTCTTATACGTGACTTTTGTCCCTCCTCACAGGCTAGAACCCTGCCCCTGACGTGCTTGGTTTTTTTTTTTTTTTACACATAGAGGAAGTGTTTGATCTTTGGTAACATTCAGATATGATCCTAATTTGCTAGTAGAATTATTCAGCAGGATATTTGTTAACATGTGATTCAGTCCTTTGAGGCAAGAAAGAATGTGGGTACATAGAGAGCCTTGTTGTTAGGGGAGGACCAAATCCAGAGGGAGGAATTTTGTAATCGCACTGAACTTACATAGTGGGATAGATGATTGTTTGAAACACATTCAGTAAGTGGCTTTAGCATAAGTGAAGGGGAGAGCTACTGCTATTTTGCAGTGGCTGGAAGAGAGATCATGGCTGGTGTAATTCTAAAAACTCAATGTTCTCACTTTTGTTCTGCTTTTGGAAGTAGAGTTGTTGATTGGGGAGGGCAAGTGTTTCATTTATCTCTTGTTTCCAGTAAATAATCTTTCATATGTGTGTCATTTACCTCAGATCCCCAATTCCTGAATCCCAGAAATAACAAAGTTTAGGATGGTTGACTATATACACACATACAAGTCTCTTCTCCAGCACTTGGAGATGGAGAATCCACCAATGGGTTTAGACTGTATTCCTGCCCAATCAAATCAAGTCAGCCAAAGCTGCCCCGCCCGTCCTGGACCATAGAGATCCCAGTTTTTGACTTGATCTAGCCCAGGACGGACATGCAGCGTGGCTCCTAGGCAGGTACAGTCACCTATTGGTGGATTCTCTATTTCAAGATAGGGTAGAGTAGTAATTAGCAAAGACTTATTCCCTCCTTTTAGTAAGGGGTTGGGAGCCTTGCTCCTAGCTCTTCCTAACAGAGGGAAAGCTACAACAGTTGCATTGCAAGGAAGGGGCCCCTTTCTGCCATCCCCCCCATTCGATAGCTTAACCCCCAGACGGATTGGGACTAACGGCTGTTAGCCCAGCCAGCCGAGGAGCTCCCCTGGCAGAACGAGTCAGGCAGCGTTCAGCAACATCGCTGGAGCTCCGTGGGCCGGCAGGCCCAGACGAGGTACTCCGTCGATCGGAGGGGCCGGAGGGGGGGTGACTTCACCTTTCGCCGTTTTGTCGCGTTTCCCGCCGTTTCCAACCGTGGCCGCATACAGATTGTCGGGAGGGGGTTCCTTTACGAGTGGAGCTAGCGCCGATCAGCTGGCTAGCGGCCAACCGCATGGGCCTAGAGCGACTTTTGCCGGCCCTAAGGAATTTCCTCAACGAGCCTGAAGGGGAAGCGGCGGAGGCTCTCAGCGGCCGCCATTTTGGCCACGCGGTGCACTCGGCCTCACAGGGGAAGCAGGGGAGGGGGATCCTCCCCAAGCATTGCCCCCCAGGAGGACTCTAATCAAGCGGGTGCTTCCTGAGCAGGCCCATTAGCCGATGGCTGCGCCCATTGGGGCATACAACTGAGGCCTCCCTGTTATCGGCCGCCATTTTGTTGCTTCAAGCTGGGCCCATTCAACCGAGGCCTACCCAGCAGGTCTCCCTAAGCCTCCCCATAGCCAGGCCAGTCCTGTCTGGTGGGCCTGTGGTACACATAGCCTTAACCCCCTTCTTAAGTCTGGTGTCTCCTTTTGCCTGCTTGTCATCTTTAACACAATTGGCTCCACTCGGATTCCAGGCACCCCCCATTAGTGTGTCTGTCCTTATCTGAGTAACTATACATGGATTCCAGGCGCCCCCTATAGTGTGCCTGTCCTTATCCACAGTATATCAAGCCAGATTCCAGGCACCCCCAGCAGTGTGTCTGTCCTTATCCGTGCACAGCCACAGTCAGATTCCAGGCGTCCCCAGTAGTGCGCCTGTCCTTATCCACACAGAGGTGTACCTGGGTTCCAGATGTCCCCTGTAGTACGCCTGTCCTTACCCAGTGTGTAATACTCTCTAGATACCTGGGGCCCCCTGTCGTGTCCCAGCGCTATCGGAGAATGGAGGAGGCCACCCTGGCCTCATCAGGAGCCCTGCCATCCTCGTCAGGTCAACCTGGTCTGGAAGGCACCGACAAGACGGCAGCCAAATCTAAGGTCAGATCTGCCACTAAGACTTCCAAAAGAACAGACAAGCAGGACAAGAGGAGACACCAGGCCTTGGAAAAGGAGTTTGCCAAAGCACAGAAAAGAGCCAGGTTTGCATCACACCAGCCCGAGGGCCTAGCCCTAGACCTTCCCCTGGGTCCATCAATCTCTCCTCGGGGGATTTGGTCAATGGGGGAAAACCTCACACTCTCCCGTGCAGTTTGGCACAGGCGAGCTCCATTCCGTGGCCCAAGCCCCGGCTACACGGGTTCCTCAAGGGACCCCTGAGGCCACATTGACCCCCACTGCAGCCGGACTCCGCCCGAGCGAGCAAACGGCCTTCCCGATGGAAGACCGCCTAGCCCTACTCATCGCCCAGGCGGTGGATCGAGCCCTGGATGGCAGGGCTCAGACCTCCAGACCAGTGGCCACCACCTACAGGCACAGCCTACAGCCGGAGACGGAGGCCTACGATAGCCATTCCTCTCCTTCAGCATCCCTAGCGTCTGAGGACTCTTACCTCGATCAGCCGATCACGGAACAGGGTATACCAATGTCCGAGAAGGAGGATCCACCGGAGGCCCCCTCCTTTGGTGGGCTATTCAACCCCTCCTTCTTCATCACCTTGCTACGCAAGGCCACATCCACCGCCCACCTGGGACCTGAATCCCCGGCGACAACACCCCCCCGATCCACTGGATTCGGAGGCGGACCCTAACTTCGTGGAGCAGGTCGCGACGCAACATCGCATCCCTTGCCCCTCCCTGTTCCTGAATGCAATCAGGAGACAGTGGACATCACCGGCCTCTCTTCCCATTCCGGGTAGCACGGACAAGAAGTTGTACAGTGTTGCCAAGAAATTGGAGGAGACACTGGAAGTGCCTACTGTGGACGAGCCCCTAGGGCCCCTAGTATCATCCACCGCCATCTCCGGGGACTTCTCTGAGGCCCTCAAAGCTGAGGATCGCAAGTGCAAGTCCACCTACCGCAGAACGCACCAAGCATCCGCATGGGCGATCAGAGCAGCAAACTCCGCTTCCTTCTTCATCAGGGCCTCCCTCCGTTGGCTCCGGCAACTCCAAGCCCAGATTCCAGCGGAGGATCTCCGCACATATCAAGATCTCAATAAGCTGGTGGCGGCCACAGAGTACGCTGCAGATGCGACCCTCCAGGCCACCAGGTTTTCCTCCAGGGCTATGGCTTCCAGTATCACTGGCAGACGTATGCTCTGGCTGAAACATTGGCAAGCCGATGCAAAGTCTAAGTGGAAACTAGCAGCGGCTCCATATCAGGGGGGCAAGTTATTTGGGGATGCCCTGAACCCCTACATAACCGAAAACAAGGACAAACGTAAGGTCCTTAATCATTTGTTCAGAAAACAGGACAAGCGCGCCGGATCCTATCCACGATGACAGCCCTTTCATGCAGGAGCTAGATATAGTTACCCCCAGCCCCCCCAATCCTTTCCGGCCAGGCAAGACAGACAAGAGAGACAGGCTGATAGACAAGCTCCCAGACCCAGGCAACAACCCCAGGGGAAGCGCCCCTTTCGAGGGAACAACAGGCCATTCCGGCGCACCAGATGACACCCCATCAGGACCTCCCATCAGGGGCAGGCTCTCCTTGTTTGCCCACCAGTGGGAGGCCACCACCACGGACGCATGGGTGCTCAGCACCATCCGTCACGGCCTCTCCTTGGAATTTGTCACCAACCCCCCAAATTGGTTCCTTTCTTGTCCAACCCCCCGGAACCGAACAAGGAAAGGGTTGATGAACGAAGCAGTTCATCATCTACTTCATATACGGGCCATAGAACCGGTACCGCTGGGCCAGAGAGGCCAGGGATTCTACTCCATCCTCTTCGTCGTCCCAAAGGCGTCAGGGGGATGGAGAGCCATTCTAGACCTCAAGAGCTTGAATTATCATCTGGCATATCACAAATTCAAGATGCAAACGCTCCAGTCCATCTTGGGAAGCGTAAGAAAGGGGGACCTCCTGACGTCTATCGACCTCACGGAGGCATACCTCCATATCCCGATCTCTCTGGCCCACCGACAGTTCCTATGGTTCGCTTACAAGGGATGCCATTTTCAGTACAGGGCGCTCCCATTCGGCCTGTCCTCCACCCCAAGGGTCTTCACCAAGATCCTGGCGGCTCTAGCAGCACACCTGAGAATGATACTGGTCAAAGTCCAATGCTACTTGGACGACATACTAATCCAGTCCGTATCCTTCCAGTCCGCCCTATCGGACCTAGATTTGGTGGTAGGGCTGCTTCAGAGCCACAGGTTCTCGGTAAACTTCCCCAAAAGCCACCTGGTTCCCTCAACAAGATTACTCCACCTCGGCGCCATCATAGACACCGTGGAGTGCCGGGTCTACCTATCCCAAGAGCGCCGGGATAGCATAAGACGTTCGATCCTCCAGATTCGCAAGAGTCAATCCGTAACATTGGCCAGTCTCTCCCAGCTATTAGGGAAGATGATCTCGGCCATTGCAATCGTGCCATGGTCCAGGCTCCAGTCCAGGGAACTGCAATGGTTCATGCTGCCCTTCCAGAGGCGGAACCTCAGCGCCTCCCACCAAACAGTAAAACTTCCGCAACAGGTACTACGATCCCTCAGGTGGTGGCTATCACCAGCCACACGCAGAGGGTCATGCTTCAAGGAACCGGACCGGATAGTAGTCACGACGGACGCCAGCCTCTTCGGCTGGGGAGCGCACCTTCGCTCACAGTGGGCACAGGGCCGGTGATCCAAGTCGGACCTCCAACACAACATCAATTGGCTCGAACTACGTGCCATCCACCTAGCCCTCCATCACTTTCGAGGCCGAGTGGCGCGCCACCACGTCCTGGTCCTCACTGACAATGTGACAGCCAAGGCTCACATAAACCGCCAGGGGGGCACCCGGTCCCGGAGCCTTTTGGCCAAGGCCCTCCTACTGGGAACCTGGATAGAACACAACCTAGCCTCCATCAAGGCTGATCACATATCAGGGAAAGCGAACACTCAGGCCGACTTCCTGAGCAGAACAATTGTGGACCACTCGGAGTGGCGCATTCACCCGAGGATCTTCAAAGAAATCTGTCACCATTTCGGATTGCCGCGGGTGGACCTCTTTGCGTCCCCGCTCAACACTCAGCTGCCTCGCTTTTTCTCCCGATTTCCAGCCAGAGGGGCGGAGCAGACGGACGCTCTCCGGAGCCCGTGGCCCCAGTGCCTGCTTTACGCCTTCCCCCCCTACCCCTCCTCCCGGCGGTGATATGCAAGCTCCTCCGGGAACGGGCAGAGGTACTCCTGGTGGCCCCCTACTGGCCAAGGAGATCCTGGTTCGCTGACCTGATGAGTCTCTCCCTCGCGGAGCCCTGGAGGATCTCCCCGGAACGGATCTCACCCAGGGAGTCATTCTCCACCCAGATCCCCAGTGGCTCCAGTTAGCCGTCTGGCACTTGAGCGCTCGATCTTAGCAAGGGAGCTCTGTTCCCCGGGGGTCATCACGATAATCCAGGCCTCTTGTCGCCCTTCCACCAACTGCATCTACGAGGCCTCGTGGAAAAACTTCCGATTATGGTGCTCTGGACGACAGCTGTCGCTCTCGGAGCTCACAATTTCCCACATCCTGGACTACTTGCTAGCCGGGCTTGACAGGGGCCTGGCCCCAAACACACTGCGCAGACAGGTTGCAGCGCTGGCAACGGTTCTCACATGCGACTCAGCAGGAACCCTGAGCCGCCACCCCCTAATCCTATCATTCCTTAAAGGGGCCTCCAACGCCAGACCCCCTACTGTACACAGATACCCTTCATGGGAATTACCACTGGTCCTTCGGGCCCTCACTAAGCGGCCCTTCGAACCCCTAGCGACATGCGACGTGTGTTACCTGTCCCACAAGATGGCATTCCTGGTGGCAATCACGTCTGCACGGCGCATCTCCAAATTGGCAGCGCTTTCAGTCAGGGATGACTTGTGCATGTTCCATCAGGATAGAGTGATCCTACGACTCGACCCCACCTTCATACTGAAGGTAAATTCTCTATTCCATAGGTCACAGGACATAGTATTACCAGATTTTTGCCCCAACCCATCACACGCTCGGGAGCGACAATGGCAGAGCTTGGACGTCCGTAGAGCGCTTAGGTACTATATTGTACGGACAGCGGAATTCCGCAAGTCCGAAGCCCTGTTCATATTCTTCCTCCAAGGGTCGGAAGGTCTCCTCTTCCACAATTGGCAGGTGGATCAGAGCGTGCATTGCCAGGGCATATCATTGCCAGTTCCACGACGGGTCACGGCCCATTCCACACGAAGTGCAGCTACCTCCGCGGTCTGGTCCACACAGGCGCCTATTGAAGAGGTATGCAGGGCAGCCACATGGGCTTCGCCATCCCCTTCCATTCGGCACTACAAAATTGATAGGTTTGCCTCGGCTGAGGCTTCCTTTGGCAGGAGAGTTCTCCAACAGGTTATTCGCCAAAGTGCCACACCGGACCAGTCTGCTTCCCACCCTAAGGGACAGTAGGCTTTGGTACGTCCCATTGGTGGATTCTCCATCTCCAAGTGCTGGAGAAGGGGCGTTGTCTTACCTGAACGCCTTTTCTCAGCACGGAGATGGAGAATCCACTCCCACCCTGGTAGGTCACTTAGGCCTAGGGTTAGCATTAGCTGGAGGAGCCACAATGCCGTGCTGTCAGTCAATGGCTACGCTCGCGTCAAAACTGGGATCTCTATGGTCCAGAACGGGCGTGGCAGCTTTGGCTGACTTGATCTGATTGGGCAGGAATACAGTCTAAACCCATTGGTGGATTCTCCATCTCCGTGCTGAGAAAAGGCGTTCAGGTAAGACAACGCCCCTTCTCTTTTGCATTATCTGAAGTATAAAAATACCTTAGTTGCTGCTGCTTTCATAAAGAATTAAGGGTAAAAATATTTATGCTGTTATGTTTTTGTCCAGTAGTTCCAAAGAAACATTCGTAGGGAGTTATGAATAAATCGCTGGATGATAAAATTCTTGCTTATCTTGTCTGAAAAAAGTAGGCAGAACTTTGGCATTAGTATCAAAAAGTAAGAATAAGGTAAAATTATGGATTCTTTTTGGGTCTGATTCCCTCAGTTATAATTTTGTTTCACTATTTTAATTCAACTGTGTTAATTCTGCAGGAAAATCTTAGGTATCCATAGAATTTTGCTTTATAATCTTTCTTACTTGCTTTGGTACAAGGGATAGTTGGGACAAGCCTCTTCACCTCCAGTGGAGAGCCTATTCCTGGGTATAAATTGTGTAGCAAATAACAGCATTTAGGAAACCGTAGGCCTGTGAACAGGGTGTCCTTATTTCAAGGATGCCACGTTCAACCCAGGTGGCAAATTACTTTGCATGCTAAGTTTTGCAACAATTCACTAGAAAAAATGGGCAAGTTTTTTTCTCTGTTGGTGTTTCTTATCTTTTGTAGTATTGTGAAAAACCATCCAACTCTTAGAAAAGCCGCTGTATGCAAACAGCTTACAGTGACCTGCATGTGCTTTGGTTTCTTTAAAAGTTTAAATTTATTAAACGAATGGATCACTTGGTTTATCTCAGTATGAAATACTTTGAGTCATCTGAATGTCTTCTGTGTTAAGTGGTGAAATGAAATCTAAAAAAAAATAAAAATTAGGGAACTCCTTTTCATGACATCATTCTAGTTTATACCGAATTACAATAAGTGTATTTGTAGTTCCTTTATAACAGTGTCAAAAATATTACTACATCTGTAATATATTTCTAAGGAAGAGATCATGGAATGCCTTTTGTGGAGCAGAACTTTATAATATGTCTAGACAACCTAGGATCTGTTGCTTCATGCTTTGTAAATATTTACTTACTTAAAGAGAGAGAAACAGATTGACCACGGGCTGGTACAAAGGCAGTGGGAGCAGGAGCGACTTTTGATTTCCTGCTGGCTTCCCCATTGACTTTGCTTGTGGGAGCATTGAGAAGATGAAGATTCTTGAAATTTCAGTTCCTTTGGAGTAAGGAGTCCTGGATTTGAGCACATTCTTTAAGTTAGCACATTTGAGGTACTTTGATTTAAAAAATGTTGCTCTGTGATGCACCATTTTGGGTAAACGAAGGTTACAAACCTACACCATTGAGAATTTTAGTAGGATATAGATTCTAAGGCAAACGATAAGATGCCAGTTGATTGGACATCACTCTAGTAAAATAAATATCACTCCGCAGAAGTATCCATTTATACTCTTTATCATTTACATACCTGTGGACTGCCTTAAACAAATGCAGGACAAGTTAATCTTCTGGACAGCTGAGACCGTACAGATTACATGTGGCACCTTAGAAAAGAAATTTGACAAACTTCCATGATAGTTGGGAAGACCAAGGTATGGACTGGCTTCAGTGGAATTTTTTTAATGTGGTTTCATAGCCATAAATTGTCCTTGGAAGTATCTGCATGTGCCAACCAGGATTTTAGTTTGAATTCCCCTAGAAACAATGCGAGAAAGAAGTGCCTCTCTCTTTCCCCTCCCATTTCAGTTGCACTAAAATATTTTTGTTCTTTTCCTAGACTGATGGCATCACCATGGAAACCATTGTGAGAAGAGCAGGCTTTCCAGCTGGTATCTCCATAATTGTGTGGTGCTTTTGGAAGCAGAGCCCATCTCCAGCCAACTCTGTTCCCTTCCACCGGCACAGACATGGACACGCATCATTGGAATGAGATTTCACTGAGGGGTGGTTGAGTCTACAGTCGCGCTAATCCAAATGAACTTTTGTCATGGATGAATTTGGAGGAAAGAGGGGTTTTTTCTCTCTCCCCCAACCTGCTCTCTGGCTCTCCTAGCACCATCCTTGAGACGATACAAATGCTTGAGTAGAAAAACAATAACTTCCCGCACTACTTCTACATCTCCTGCACCAATTGTTTTTTGTTTTGAGAAGTCGCAGTATCAGAGAAGCTTCCTATGATGGGTTTGCTTTTCTAGTACTTGAAGGGATGGCTGAAACAATTTATCATTGGCTTAGAGTTATTATTATTTTTTCTGCAATTATAAACCCATTTTGAGAGGAAGGCGATAATCCTAAGCAAAACGTATTTGTAACTCTCAACGAAATCAGTAGATCATAGTTTCAGAGCTACAGGCCTGCAGCCAGTCTTTTGGATAGCAAATTTCCAACACGCCACACACACACACACACGCACACACAATACTCCCAGTTCCCATTAACTAAGACAGTAGAATCTGGGAGAACGCTGTTTCCTTTGCCTGCCTGTTCTTGCATGCGCCATAGAGATGCTCTTGTTTACCTTTCTCTCTAGAGGAGCTACCATTTTTCTTCTCCCTCCCACCTTTGGCAAAATAGTCCTTTCTCGATTGTTCCCCTGGTGGCCCTTTGGACAGTGGCCGCTGATGGTAGCTGCAATTGCTGGAAAGCAGGTGAACTAACTGCCAGTTGGTGGGTGAGAGCACCTAGCGTGCTTCCTCTTTTCTTCTTGAAGAGAATGAGGCAAGCAGAGGTCATGGTCTTGTATTCCGTTACAAGGGAGTAAGCGTCAGTGAATTTATTGGTACTTAAAAGGCACTCACGCATGGAATGGGGCCATAAATGAACAGTCCTCTCTCATGCTGATTGATCCCCACTAGGTGATGGTGAAATTTCATAGCCAGAAAGAGCAATTTGCTATAAATCAGAGAAGTGGTACTCTTTTTTTTTTGTTCGTTTGTTTGTTTAATTTCACTTTACGGTACAATAAATTTATGAGTCCTATATCTTTTTTTAAAAAAATAAATAAATAAACCTATGTCCTCTTAAATTTAAGAGTGTTCTGAGAATATTTGGAATGTAAAAATAGAACTGAAGAATTGGTTGTATCTTGATTATAGTTAAAAGCATTTTCTTATGTCCCTGTATAGTTACTTCTATGACTTTTAAATTTTGGATAAAATGGGGAGTTGATTTTTTTATAAGCTGAAATGGGGGGGGGATTGCAACTGTATATTACCCTTGCATTACCATGTTAATGTGCTGTAGAGCTTTTATAGAGAGAATCCCTTAATTTTACACTTTGATAAAAGATCCCTTTTATTTGGAGCCCATTCTTTTATTTTCCCCTAAAGTTAGCAAAAAGTGTAACTAATACTTTATTATTATTAATATTATTATGCCTAATTATGGAAAAGAAGACCTTTCTTACTAGGGGTGTGGTTTAAAATTGGAAATTCAAAATCATAGCGAAAGCTAGGTACATCATATCCTAGGCTTCTGCCATTAGAGAGCTTGACGCTAGGGTGGAGACGCTGAGTGTGCATTAATAATTAGAAGCACTGATATTGGAAGGAGTTGAAAACAGGACACAGATCCTCAGGTGCCACGTGGCTGGTATTCCTTTACCTTGAATATTGTACAGATATGAAGTGCTGCCTCATGTTTTGACATCTGATCTTTTGTAAAGCCAATTAGATCCTTTTCAGTTTGGATGTCCATCACCATGTACTGGAATCTTTTGTTTGTTAGTTTGTTTGTTTCATTATAACATGCTTCTCGCCTAAGGGTCTAGGGAACTTTTGCCAAATATAGCTGATACCGATGAATTTACGTGGAGTGCCGTAATCAGAAAGGAGAAGAAGAAAACTTGCCGAGTTTAAAAGCACAGATGAGTTTCTGAATTTACTAAAGCAGGATTTTCAAGAGTAGAGTTAACGAGTTGCTGCTAAACAGATCTTAACTTTAAAAGTATGACCACTTTTCTAGACCGCAGTGCTGTCCTGCCATGTCCTTTTGGTTAGGATTCTATAAATTAGCAATGCAATAGGCTAGTCCTCACCAAGCGAGCCTCCCGACCAATTTGTTTAGCTTGCCCGTCCCAGAATCCTGGGAGTCTGAACACCTCTGGAAGGGTACCAATTTGGAAGAGGCTGCAGAAGGTACTGTTACATCTCTTAGTTGAATAAATAAAATTTTGTGTGTGTGTGTGTGTGAGAGAGACAGTTCAGAGAGATGAATTGCAAAAAAGGTTTGATGAAAGCCACATGCGCTACATACAAATTCCTGAGGCGGCTGTAGAGCACTGATTTTACAAATGCTGAATCAATGGGTAACCTCACAACTACTGGTACAAAGACTAACAGGTACAGCATAATAAAATATGCAATCTTTCTCGTCTTAGTTTACAGCAAGTAACTTATTCAGTATTGTGCTGGAGGACCATCCGCTAAACACATCGCTCTGTGTGGGCCACCTTCCAGCCACCCGTTCGATGCTGCTGTACAAGTCCAGAGAAACCAACGATGGAACAATGTCCTGTAAATTTTTAATTTGATATTGGACAGTTGTCTGTACAAACTGAAAACATATATGGTTGAAATTGTTCATTATATTTGCTATTTCTGCTTCACTGATCTGTTTAAAGGTTTTGAGCTGATTGATCTGGCTGTGTCTTCCATTGTAAATAGTATTGTTACATTGTTTTTTTTCATGGTAAAATGCAGCACATTTTGCAATTTTGGGAGACTAGCTTGAAGCTCTGTATAGTGTTTATATTTATCTGAATTGGCTTTCCATAGAGCTACTTGCAGTAAATGTGTTCATGTAGTGAGTGGTTGAGTGATTCTTTAGACTCCTGACTTAAAAGAGTGACACACACCCGTGTTCAATTCATTTTAATTCATTCTCTGGGTTGTTCTGAATGCCCCAGGGATACTATTTTTTTTAATTCATTCAAAACTATAACAAGCATGAGCCCAAGTGTGATTTAAATAAAAGTATGATTTAAGGCACTTTTTAATGTGTTATAGTTTAACTCCTATACAGCTCCCCTTTTTTTTTCCTTTAAAGCAGGGGTGTCCAACCTTGCCAACTTTAAGACCTGTGGACTTCAACGCCTTGAATTCCTCAGCCAGTGCAGCTGACTGGGAATTCTGAGGATCGAAGTCCAGAAGTCTTAATATTGCCAACATTGGACTCCCCTACTTTAAATGGAGCATGGGAAAAGCGTGTTTAAAGCAAGGGGGTTGCATTGTAAATCATTCCCAGTCATTCACTTCATTCACAGAAAATGCCTTTCCAGATGTCTAAAATAATAATATGAGCCAGAGGTCATGAGTGGCTTGTGGTCATTTGTATCACAGTTCTGAATTTCAGGAAATGCCACAGTTGTCCCAAAGTCCTCCCTTCCCATGTTCCATTGCTCCAACAAGGTCATCCCATGCCTAAAAAAAAAACAACTGGTTCAAAGGAGCATCTGGATTAAAATGGACACAAGGGAAACACTTATTTTGGGGTGTACTCCAGTAATGAAATAGTAGCCTATAAACAATCCAAAATAGGCGCTGTCTGATATCTGAAAATGGTGTAAAAACCTCTCCCCCTTTTGGGTGGATGAATTCAAGCTTCCCATATAGTTTTCATTACTAGGACTATACATTTGATAGAGGCTACGAGCATCCCATCCCCAGAGAACTAAAACAATTCAACTCTCCTAATCGTCGTTAATGTTCGTCAACTGTCTTCTCCAAAGGTGGCTCTGGTTGTGGCCAAATAGGATCCATGGTTTAACCCATTCAAGAGGTGCCAACTTCTGCTCAAAGCTGGTTTATGTATATTCCTTGAACCTCACAAGTTAGGACTGGAACTGGAGAAAGAAGCTTAGATAGAAGAGTTGAAATCTGGAGACAACGTTAACTCTGTGCAATTTGGAAAAACATGGGGCACCTTTTTGAACAATAGAACTTGTCCTTTGAAGAGACCCTCTGTCTGTGTCTCTGAAAATGTCTCCAGCTCTTTCAATTCTTGCCTTTAGCTCTGATCTTTGGGTTTGTGTGTTGGGAGGGGGAGATACTATAAATGTTACATGTGACACTCTCCCCAAACCCCATAATACTTCCTGGAGCTCTTACACACCTTCCCCCCCACCCTTGAGGTACTGGCCTAATCACGATTTCCCCTTTCCCTATTCTTTCAGCCCTGTTGGACTGAAGTTAGCAAGTTTAAGGATCTTTAAGAATCTCTAAACCTCTGATGCCGGAAGATTGATCCGGACGTATTAAGTGCTCCTTGTGATACCTTGCCTTAATCTTGCCACAACTCTAAAAGTCAGCCTACAGATTGAAAGCTTGAAGACAAAGACGGTTATTTTCCTCCTGGAATAAATGGAATTAGCAAAGGAGAATATTCATAGCTCAGGGTTGAAATGAGGGGTGCTTTGTGCTCTCTTGAGTTGCTTGTTTTCTTGAAGACATTTCGTTACCCAAGCAGCACAGATGATGTTACCTAGTTTGGGTAATGAAACGTCAGCAAGGAAACAGCCAAGCTCCAAGAGCACCAAGGATTCCTCATAAATTTAATCAAATAGCCTCTCTGTATTTTAACCTAGACTTCTAGAGCCACTAGAAGTTATTTCCCCCCCCCTTCAAGTCTTGAATTTGAGACATAGGCTTAAAAGGCAGAACCAATCTACACTCCCTTATTTATTTAGATACTAGCAAAACTATTTAGATAGCAAAGTTATTTAGCGATAGCAGAACCAAGGGCTTTTGTTTTTTTGCCTTTCCTATGGTGGAATCCTGTCCCAGACAAAAAGTGTCACAGAAGTTATTATTAAGCTTTTCCTGTGAGACCACCAGCTAGGGTATTAAGCAAATGCAACGATTTGTATTATCTCTGGGTGTGTCATTCTATACAGTTAACCTTCTGAAGCATGCATTGAATTTCAGGTGCTCCTGGAATCAAAAGAGGAAATATTTACAGCGCTTTTCTTTCCAACTGGACTTGCTTTCTCTGGTGGGAACAGGCAAGCCTTTCTCCCAGAGATTAAAATCGTAACCCACAGCAAAATCACTCTGTGTACTGCATGCTTTCCAGATGAAGCAGCCCATGCAGCCAGCTCCCCTTTCTCCCGGCCTCATGTTATAGCAGACAGCATATGTTAGGAAGAAAAAGGAAACGGAGGGGGGGAGGCACTCTTGCTACATAGCAGAAAGTCATACGAGCAGTAAATAAGGCACATTATCCAAACAACGGTTGGATAATGGTTTTAATTTTTTTTTGTTTTGTTTTGTGAGCAAAAGAATTGCTGAAGGGGTTCTGCTGGTGAGACGACTTGCTGAACCTGAACAAGGGTCAACGCTTCTGTTTCAGAGGCTTTGCTGAGGTTCTGGCCACTTAGTAATAAATAATAATAATAATAATAATAATAATAATAATAAAGTTGGAAGAGACCTGGGAGGTCATCTGGTCCAACCCCCTGCTCAGGAAGGAAAACCTACACCATTTCGGACAAATGGCTGTCCAGTCTCTTCTTAAAAGCTTCCAGTGTTGGAGTATTCACAGCTTCTGGAGGCAAGTTGTTCCATTGGTTAATTGTTCTCACTGTCAGGAAGTTTCTCCTTAGTTCTGGGTTGCTTCTCTCCTTGATTAGTTTCCATCCGTTGCTTCTTGTCCTGGCTTCAGGCACCTTGGAGAAGAGCTTGACTCCCTCTTCTTTGGGGCAGCCCCTGAGACATTGGAACCCTGCTATCCTGTCCCCCCTTGTCCTTCTCTTTGTTAAACTAGACATACCCAATTCCAGCAACCGTTCCTCATATGTTTTAGCCTCCAGTCCCCTCATCATCTTTGTTGCTCTTCTCTGCACTCTTTCTAAAGTCTCAGCATCTTAACTTAACTCGGCCCTTCTCCAGAACAGGGCGACAACTTCTCCAAGAGGACCAGCAGTTTATAATAATAATAAAGTTGGAAGGGATCTTGGAGGTCATCTAGTCCAACTCCCTGCTCAGGCAGGAAACCCTACACCATTTCAGACAAATGGCTGTCCAGTCTCTTCTTAAAAACTTCCAGTGTTGGAGCATTCACCGCTTCTGGAGGCAGGTTGTTCCACTGATTAATTGTTCTAACCATCAGGAAGTTTCTCCTTAGTTCTAGGTTGCTTCTCTCTTTGGTTGGTTTCCATCCATTGCTTCTTGTCCTGCCTTCAGGCGCCTTGGAGAATAGCTTGACTATTGACAATAGTTTGAAAGACCCTCCCCTTTAGGTTTTTTTCTTCCCCCCCTCTAAAATAACCAGTGGAAGTTAGTGCTTAGAGGGAAGAGAGAAAGAAAAAACAGAATTGGGCTTTAAAAAAAACTGCTGGTTTACCCTATAAATGATTTTCTGTAGAAACCTGTCTTTCCAATTACTTAGGAAGTAACTTTCCCGTGGGATTTTCATTAAGATTATGTAGAAGTCTCTCCAATTTCTTTGGAATTTTTTCCCCGTGGAATGGCTGCACGGATGGGCAGATAAATAAAAGAGAGAGGAAGTCAGATAGGTTTCACTATGTTTTTCTGTCACAAAAATGCATTTCTGCTTTGTTCCATAGCCTTGACTGCCCATCACCTCCAAATGTGAAAATGCTCCGCCGGAAGTGTTCCTTCTAGATGTGATTGGTGGGCTTTAATAGGAGGCAGAAGGCTAAGATCTCCAAAGTCCACTGAAAAGGACAGTCAGATGTATTTCGTCCTTTAATCTGGTCTCCAGGCATCACAGAATGATCTAGAAGCCACTATGTCCTCAGTACTATTTGTATCAGGGGTCTCCGACCTTGGACACTTTAAGACTTGTGAATTTCAAGGCCTAGAATTCCTCAGCCAATCTGGGGAATTCTGGGGTTGAAGTTCACAAGTCTTAAAATCGCCAAGGTTGGGGTTCCCTGATTTATAGGACTTAATTCATGACTGCTCTTTAGAAGACCAGATCCTGAAGTTGAAACTCAAGTTCTTTGGCCACCTAATGAGAAGGAAGGACTCACTGGAGAAGAGCCTAATGCTGGGAAAGATTGAGGGCAAGAGAAGAAGGGGATGACAGAGAATGAGGGGGCTGGATGGAGTCACCGAAGCAGTAGACATGAGCTTCAATGGACTCCAGAAGATGGTAGAGGACAGGAAGGCCTGGAGGAACGTTGTCCATGGGGTCGTGATGGGTCAGACACGACTTCGCAACTAACAGAGAAAGGGGAGGAGAGTGGTGAAGGAAAGAGAAGAGGGAAGTAGGGAAGAGAAGAAAGGGAGAAAGAAGGTAGAGAAGAAGGAGTGTGGACACAGTGAAAGGGGAAATGGGCGAGCAACACCAAAAGTCATGTGTATGTATTTATTTCATTTTATTAAAAGTATCTTATAT
The DNA here is from genome assembly GCA_034064705.1 of Bothrops alternatus. NCBI lineage: Eukaryota > Metazoa > Chordata > Lepidosauria > Squamata > Viperidae > Bothrops > Bothrops alternatus. The sequence continues at coordinate 866,856 of JARGCV010000423.1, read as the reverse complement.
ATGAATGTAAAAAGAATGTATGTTAATATCTCATAAATATCACGGTATATGTATCGGGGAGAGTTTGGAAAAATAAAAAATAAAAAATTTATTAAAAAATAAAAAAAGAAGGGGACGACAGAGAGTGAGGTGGCTGGATGGAGTCCCTGAAGCAGGAGGCGTGAGCTTCAATGGACTCCAGAAGATGGTAGAGGACAGGAAGGCCTGGAGGAACGTTGTCCATGGGGTCGCGATGGGCCGGGCACAACTTCACAACTAACAACAACAATGCCACATGAATGTTGCTTTAGATTGCATTGATAGGATTTGCCTTAGTCCTTTTGGACTGCCGTTCAGTCAGCATCCAAATGCATGTCTTTTTTATAGAGAGAGAGAAAACATGAATGACAGCTCAAGGACCACAGCACCTTCTGTGGCTGAGAAAGGATGGTTGATGCTGTGCTGGGCAGTGTACATTTTGCTGAGCTAGCCTGTCTTCTCTGAGAAGTCTAGTTGTTTTTTTCCTCAGAATTATCTGGTCAACAAGTAATACCGAAGCTACTCTTTCTTCGTGAAGACAACTAATAGCCCTTCATGCAGAGACTAATAATTAACTACTTGGAGGGATAAAGTACTAGTAAACATAGAAGTCAGAATAAAAGAGTGGGAAGCGACCTTGGAAGTCTTCTAGTCCAACTCCCTGTTCAAGCAGGAAACCCCTGACCATTTAAGACAAACCTCTTCTTTAAAGATTTCTATTTATGCTGTAAGCCGCCCTGAGTTCCCGGAATAGGGCGGCATAGAAATTTAATAAATAAATAAATAAATAAATAAATAAATAAATAAAGCCTCCAGTGATGAAGCACCCACAACATCTGAAGGCAAAGCAGTTCCACTGGTTCATTGTTCTCACTATTAGAAGGTTTCTTCTTAATTCTGAGTTGCTTCTCTCCTTGATTAGTTTCCATCCATTCTTTCTTCTCTTGCCCTCTGGTGCTTTGGAGAATAGGTTGACCCCTTCTTCTTTGTGGCAGCCCCTCAAATATTGGAACACTGCTATCACGTCGCCCCTGGTCCTTCTTTTCACTAGAATAGATATACTCAATTCCTGCAACCGTTCTTCATATGTTTTAGCCTCCAGCCCTCTAATCACCTTCGTTCCTCTTTTCTGCACTCTTTCCAGAGTCCCGACATCTACCATTAACTGCCTTCCCACTCCAGCAGAGAAGAGTGGACCTTATAGAAGACACTTCCCAATGAAAGCTAACATGTCATTCGCAACCCTTCTGAACTTAACAAAAACAAAAACAACAACAACAACACTACACTACAGGGCCGTCTAGATGGCAAAGCTGACTGAGATGCTTTGAGGAAAAGTTGGAAGGCCATAAAAAATGAGGTTTCAGGAGTAATTCTGCCCGTGTTCATCATTTCCCCCATCAGAGACAATCATTCTGATAGTACAGAACACCTTGCTTGAGGTTTGGGTTCTAGATAGCCCAATCAAAGGACAAAAAGAATTACTCATTTTGGTTCAAAAGACATTAGCTGAGGATAGAGGAAGACCTTAAGTCTTCTATTAATAGTGATTGATAACCACAGATTGCTAGATCCCAAGAACATATGTCAAGATTACGTCCATGTTCTTTATGTCCTTCTCCTCTTAGGCCCTAGGGCCTCCACCCTCTGCCATCTTGTCATACTACAGGCTAAAGTTGAGAATAATCAAGGGAGCCCTGTAATTTTTCATCCACAGAGCAGAATGACAGATTGTACATTCACCATTCTTGATGTGAGATGGTAATTCCAGACCAAGGATCGAATTAGGCAAATGGAGGCTCAGTCTGTGGTTTCCCCGTTCAAAGGATGGGCCATTTCTTTCCTGAGACTTGACTTGTCTAATATTTACAGACTTTTATTTTTTCAAATAAGCAAGTCTGTATTTTTTCCCCCACCACCCTTGTGAGACCATTTTGAATGGTCTTGCTGATCTGGACCTGCATAAAATGCCAGCTCTTTCTCCTTTTTCTGTCATGTTGTCTGCATTTGATGGGTAAGCCCTTTGCACTCTGAACAGTGACACATTTATGGATTTTAACTACGAGAACCGTTTTCTTATTATCTGCAGCCACAGCTTATTTTTCAATGGAATTGAAAACAGAGCCTCTCTGTGTTTTATTTTTCTCAGGCAAAAAAGCAGTGTTACGTTGATACACCTGCTCTCTTTTTCATCTTAATTATGAATGTTATATCACCAACCTTCCCTGACACCCACGTGCCTGAATCTACTCAATTCTTCAACTTCATTAGACTTGCCCCTTCGCTTAGGATATTTAATAAGCCAGGATTTATTTATAATCCTTGGTCACGATGTTTGCTGGTGGGTTACGGACAAGTTTTGTTGACATCTTTCAAAGAATTTGGTCATATGTTACGAGTGGATGATGGATTAGGAGAAATTATTCTCTTTGGCCCAGTAGAAGGGGTAGAAGCACTGGAGGAAAATGGTGGATGAATCGGATTGAAGAGAACTTTGGAAAACAGTATCTATTCTAGAAGAACTATAGATGATCACCAGGTGCAAATCAAGATGTGGTTCAGTTTGATGGCTCATCCCTAATTAATCCATTGAGTAGTTATATTGTCCTCTCTTGTTCACTGCCTGCCTGCCTGACCATCACCGGTGACCATGTTTTGCTTATTGCCAAGCTATAACTGTACTTTGCATGGTTCCCTGTAGTCATTCAGTTTACCAGTTGCCCTCTTACAGGAACTTCTGCTAAAAGTGTATAGCACTAGGTGAAAGGCATAGAATAGAACAGGGCTTTTCAACCAGTGGTACGGGTACCACCTGTGGTACATTGGCACCTGGCAGGTGGTACGCGACCATCCTAGAAAAGTGGTAGCGGGGGAGGGAAATAAGCTGAACAGTGGCAGCACCGCACAAGCCTGAGCGAGAGACGGCTGGAGCTGGAGGGCTGTCAGGGCTCAGCGGAAGCTCCAGGATCAGTGCCGCTTTCCAGCTCATCAGCGCTTCTTCAGGGCTGTCAGGGCTCAGTGGAAGTGCCAGGATCAGCGCCAGGCTCCAGCTGGAGCTTGGCGCTGATCCTGGTGCTTCTGCTGAGCCCAGAAGAAGCACCAATCAGCTGGAAACCAGCACTGATCCTGGTGCTTTTGCTGAGCCCAGAAGAAACGCCGATCAGCTGGAATGTTGCAGCCTCTCCAGGGTCTTGTGATTTACATTCAGATGCTTGGCAACTGATTCATATTTATGATGGTCACAGTGTCCCAGAATCATGTGAAGTGACCAAAACCTTCTGCAACCACCTAGCAGACAGGGGGGGGGGAATAAAAACCAAACATCCCCACCCCACCCCTGCTGCCAATCCTCAACAGAAATGCTCACAACAATGAAAACCTTGGACAGGAGGAAGAGCGCTGCTGGGTGCTATCTTGCTTGGCTGTGGCTTGGGGGGCACCTTTTTCAGTGCCATTGTAACTTCGAACAGTTACTAAGCGAACTGTTGTAAGTCGAGGACTACCTATACTTTATCATTTTTTTTCTTTTTTGGGGGGGGTCATCAAGTTTTTGACACCTTGCTAGGTGACTAGTGGTCCTCGGATGCTGCCATATCCTAAAAGTGGTACAATGGGTGAAAAGGTTGAAAAGCCCTGGAAAAGAATACAGAATAACAGGGACCTTGGAAGTCTTCTAGTCCAATCACCTGCTCAAGCAGGAGACCCGATGCCAAAGGACTGCCCAATCTCTTCTTAAAGATCTCCAATGATGGAGCACTGACAAAGTCTGAAGGCAAATACCTCTGAAATGGAACTTTGATGCTTGGCAACTGGCATATATTTATGATGGTTGCAACATCCCAAGGTCTTGCATTAGTCTATGATGCAGGAAACATCTTTGATTGCTTTTTACAGCTTAGGTCAACCTTCAGCCTTGACGTTCAGCCACTACTGAGCCCAAGATTTCTTTTTTTTTGTTCTTTTAATTTTTAATTTTTCCAAACTCTTCCCCCATACATATACCGTGATATTTATCAGATGTTAACATATATTCTTTTTACATTCATATATAAGATACTTTTAATAAAATGAAATAAATACATACACACGACTTTTGGTGTTGCTCGCCCATTTCCCCTTTCAATGTATCCACACTCCTTCTTCTCTACTTTCTTTCTCCCTTTCTTCTCTTCCCTACTTCCCTCTTCTCCTCTTCTCTTTCCTTCACCCCTCTCCTCCCCTTTCTCCCCACTTCTCCTCTTCTCCTCCGATCTTCCTACTTCCTTCTCTTCTCCTTTACTCTTTCCTCTCTCCTCTCCTTTCTTCCCTCTCATCCCTCTTCAGATACAATTCAGGGGTAATGTCCGAGCAACTCCTCTCTCCAAATTTCCCTATCTGTATTATATACAATAAGATTAATTTTCTCTTACATTAATACTTCTATTTATCTAACCTTCTCGGTATATACTTCTATAAATATTTATACAACCTTGAGCCCAAGATTTCTGTTGCTTAGTGAGAAAGTTGTTACGTGAGTTTTGTCCATTTTTACGACTTTTCTTGACACGGTTGTTAAGTGACGCACTGTAGTTAAGTTAGGAACATGGTTGTTGAGTGAATCTGGCTTCCCATTCTACTTGTCAGAAGGTCAGAAAAGGGGATCCCATGATCCTGGAACGCTGCAACCATCATAAATATGAGTCAGCTGCCAAGCATCCAAATTTTTTATCACGTGATGCTGCAATGGTGTAAAAAATGATCATAAGACACTTTTTTCATTGTGCCATTGTAACTTTGATCACTAAATGGACTGTTGTAAGTCAAGGACTACCTGTATTTCTCTCCCTGATGTGTGGTACAGCCTTGGCTTAAATTGCAGGGGTCTCCAACCTTGGCCACCTTAAGACTTGTGGACTTCAACTCCCAGAATACCCGAGCAAGCTGCTGGCTGAGGTATTCTGGGAATTGAAGTCCACAAGTCTTAAAGTGACCAAGGTTGGAGACCCCTGGCTTAAAGAAAGCAACTTTCTTGCTGGCTTGGTTGCGAATATAAGAATCTGCAGAGGTCTCAATACAGCTTGCAGAATTTGCTCCTGCCAGAACAGGGGAGCCTTGAGCAAATGCCTTAAATATGCATTTGTGAAAACAACTGTAATTCATGGGATAGACACGTAAGGCTTTGCCTAGGGGCCAAGTTATAAGTGCAACGTCTCCTTTCCAAGTAAGTCTGGTGGAACAACTCCTTGTTTCCATGCTGTTGTACGTCACTCTTGGGAGCCTACTTTAAATCAGTGCCCAGTTCCATTGAAGCATATTAACTTTGCAAGATTTATGACTGGAACATGGAGGATATACTATGTCGTGTCGAGGTGTGCTTTTACAAATGTAGAAGTCATTAATTGTAATTGGGCAACCGTTATTGGTATTAATAAATATTTGTAACTCAAGGTAGACATGAGGGGTCCTTGGTACTCTCTGAGCTGTCTTGTTTTCTTGCAGACGTTTCATTACCCAAACTAGGTAACATCATCAGTGCTAGAAAGGAATGAGGTTTGTGGAGATGAAGGAGAAGGAGAAGGACTGTGGAGTTCTTGGTGCTCTCTGAGCTTTCTTGTTTTCTTGCAGAAGTTTCATTACCAAACTAGGTAACATCATCAGTGCTAGAATGGAATGAGGTTTGCAGAGAGGAGGAGGAGGAGCAGGAGGAGAAGGAGAAGGAGAAGGAGAAGGAGAAGAAGGAGGACTGTCGGGTCCTTGGTGCTCTCTGAGCTTGGTTGTTTTCTTGCAGACATTTCATTACCCAACTAGGTAACATCATCAGTGCTAGAAGGGAATGAGATTTGCAGAGAGGAGGAGGAGGAGGAGGAGGAGGAGGAGGAGGAGAAGGAGAAGGAGAAGGAGAAGGAGAAGGAGAAGGAGAAGGAGAAGGAGAAGGAGAAGGAGAAGGAGAAGGAGAAGGAGGACTGTAAGGTCCTTGGTGCTCTCTGAGCTTGGTTGTTTTCTTGCAGACATTTCATTACCCAACTAGGTAACATCATCAGTGCTAGAAGGGAATGAAGTTTGCAGAGAGGAGGAGGAGGAGGAGGAGAAGGAGAAGGAGGAGGAGGAGGAGAAGGAGAAGGAGAAGGAGGAGGAGGAGAAGGAGAAGGAGAAGGAGAAGGAGAAGGAGAAGGAGAAGGAGAAGAAGGAGAAGGAGAAGGAGAAGGAGAAGGAGGAGGAGAAGGAGGAGGAGAAGGAGGAGGAGAAGGAGAAGGAGAAGGAGAAGGAGAAGGTGAAGGAGAAGGAGGAGGAGAAGGAGAAGGAGAAGGAGAAGGAGAAGGAGAAGGAGAAGGAGAAGGACTGTCGGGTCCTTGGTGCTCTCTGAGCTTGGTTGTTTTCTTGCAGACATTTCATTACCCAACTAGGTAACATCATCAGTGCTAGAAGGGAATGAGGTTTGCAGAGAGGAGGAGGAGGAGAAGGAGAAGGAGAAGGAGAAGGAGAAGGAGAAGGAGAAGGAGAAGGAGAAGAAGGAGGACTGTCGGGTCCTTGGTGCTCTCTGAGCTTGGTTGTTTTCTTGCAGACATTTCATTACCCAACTAGGTAACATCATCAGTGCTAGAAGGGAATGAGGTTTGCAGAGAGGAGGAGGAGGAGGAGGAGGAGGAGGACTGTGGGGTCCTTGGTGCTCTCTGAGCTTGCTGGTTTTCTTGCAGATGTTTCATTACCCAAACTAGGTAACATCGCTAGTAAGGAGGGCGGTTTTCTGTCAGTTTAAATTCTGGTGTTTGGTGCGGGTGGTTTTAGAGATTCTTTGATTGGGCTGCTTGGTGTTGGCTTCTTTGGATGTTTCTTGATTGGGGTATTGTTCACTTGATTGTTGGTCTGAAGTTAACCTTGGCATTATATGCTGATCTGGGTGCTGATTGCTGGTGGGGAGGTAATTGAGTCTTTTTGTTCCCTTTTGGGCTGGTTGATAGTCTCTTTTGCATAGTCTATAGATGTTGTGAATGCCTATGTGTCTGTTGATGGCTGGTTTGTCAGAATACCAGGTTTCTAGGAATTGCCTGATGTTTTTGGACTTGGCTTAGTCTAGGATGGTCAAACTGACAGCAAATTGCACTCCTTACTACTGGTAGCACTGATGATGTTACGTAGTTTGGGTAATGTAACTTCTGCAAGAAAACAAGCAAGCTCAGAGAGCACCAAGGACCCCTCATATTATTGTTATCTCTTGTGTTAATGTATACATTCACACCGTCGGGCAAACTCTAGTGTTTTGGGCTTGCACTTAGATCTTAAAAGTGTAAACAAATGATCTATGGAGACTTCATATATTACATTTTTTTCCATGGAATAGCACATCCTTTTCCTTTGTACACAGAGAGAAAGAAATGATGAGTGGGATTGATTTAAAGCCACTAAACACACTTTTTAAAAAATATATATATATATAATCACATGTTAAGATTCTTGCAGGTCAAATGGACGGATCACACAATTCTCTTCAACCTCTTGGTTCTAAAGTATAAACATTTCACTTCTATTAAAAACATACCACATGAACTCATGTCACTTAGTTACACCTTGATTGCTTCATCAATATTTGGATAGTCCCATTTTTCTTTTAGAAAAAAGGGTTCCCTGCTTGAAATATAATTAAAACATAACCATAATTCCATTACAGTATCCAGTATCTTAATATACAGGATCCTTCATTCCAGTATCTAATCTCTTGTATAAACAGACGCATGAGCCAGACTAATTAAGTCATAACTGTATTTTGCAAAAGGAACAGCCTGACCTTGCAGTAAATTATCACCCAAGATAGAAAATTATTTTTTTCCAGTTTAAAAACATAATTTCCATTTTGGAGAGACAGAGAGAGATGGGAGAGGGAAGGCTTAAAATGGCCTAAGAATGCTAATTAAACATTCTATAGTATCTTTCAGGGGTCCCAGACCCTAAAGAGAAGACCACTTGCCTGCAGAAGAACTAAATACATGCGGTTCTCTGCTTACAACCACAACTGAGTCCCAAATTTCTAGTGCTAAGCAAGGTGGTTGTTTGCCATGGTTGTTAAATCACTGCAGTTGTTAAGTGAATCTTGTTAAGCAAACCTGGCTTCCCCTATTGACTTTGCTTGTTGGAAGCAAGCTGGGAAGGTCAGAAATGGTGACCAATGACTCCAGGATAGTGCCATCGTCATCAATACATGTCAGTTGCCAAGTGCCCAAATTTTGATCACGTGACCATGGGGACGCTGCAACGATCGTAAGTATGGCAACCGGTCATAAGTCACTTTTTAAAGTGCCCTTGTCATGCTCAGACAGTCACTAAACCATGGTTGCAAGTCAAGGACTACTTGTAAGGGCCAAAGCTACTTGTCAGAGTCCATCAAATAAATCTCTACTAGAAGTAAGGTTCAGATAGGAGCCAGCCGTGTAATGCAGCTGCCAAAAAGGCCGATGAAATCTTAGGTTGCATTAACTGAGGGATAGAATCAAGATCCTGTGAAGTATTAATATCACTTTGCGATGCCTTGGTAAGGCCACACTTGGAATACTGCATCCAGTTTTGGTCACCACAATGTAAAAAAGATGTTGAGACTCTAGAAAGAATGCAGAAAAGAGCAACAGGGGACTGGAGGCTAAAACATATAAGGAACGGTTGCTGGAATTGGGTATGTCTAATCTAATGAAGAGAAGGACAAGGGGGGACATGAGAGCAGTGTTCCAGTATCTCAGGAGTTGCCCCAAAGAAGAGGGAGTCAAGCTATTCTCCAAAGCGCCTGAAGGCAGGACAAGAAGCAACAGATGGAAACTGACCAAGGAGAGAAGCAACCTAGAACTCAGGAGAAACTTCCTGACAGTGAGAACAATTAACCAGTGGAACAACCTGCCTCCAGAAGCGGTGAATGCTCCAACACTGGAGGTTTTTAAGAAGAGACTGGACAGCCATTTGTCTGAAATGGTATAGGGTTTCCTGCCTGAGCAGGGGGTTGGGCTAGATGACCTCCAAGGTCCCTTCCAACAACATTATTCTGTTAAATGGAAGATGATGACCTTCCTCAGTTTTGAAATAACAGAATGATAGAAGCCCTTCTTAAAATACCTGATTTTTTTGTTGTTGTTTAAAAAAACCCATTTTGATTTGGCAGGACACTGCCTACATTTTGATTGTGATTTTAAAACTCTTATTCAAGAGCCTGAACTCCTGCAGTGCAACAATGGGCTGGGGCGGGAGGAGAGAGAGAGAGAGAGATCTCCCACCCAACAGCAAGGAAAATATCCTGAATTAGGCCCCCCCACCGTTTTCTCCAAGGATGAGCTCCTCTCAAAAGCAAGATCCCTTATAGCTCATGTGGCTTGGTGACTCATGCATGGAGAATGCCCACTAGGAAATTCCATACACTTTAAATAACAAAGTGGATCTGTGCATGCAGGCATCAGTGTGGGATGCAGCAACGGAAGAAGGTGGGGGGGGGAAGAGGGAGAGAATCACCTTCTGAATTTGAATCTGGTTCTACCTTGGGTGTCTCGCACCAGGAGCTGACACACCAGAGGTTGTGCCAGGTAAAAAAAAGTTGGAGATTTAGGCGCTTGTTCAAAGCAGGGATTTCTCCGCTATCACCCTGCCACTCCCGAGCCCACTTAAGAAAAGGGGTTTCCTCCCCCCCCTCTTCGTATCTGGAAAGGGAAGAAAATTTTTTTGTTTTGGGAGGAGAAATCCTCTAAGACTTCTCTGATTTTTAAAGAATCTTCCCCTCCCCTTTCTAAAATTAAAAAGAGAGAGAGAGTTACTCCCTGAGCCAGCTTTAAGAAGCCTACCTAGACCCCAGTCAACAGCTCTGCAAACGGGAGAGGAGAAAACAACACCGCTGGGTGGTGTCAATCCCAACGCTCAAAACTGGACTGCAGCAAAGAGACTCAGTGCCATCAAGGAAGACACTGACAAACTGGAGCAGGTTCAAAGGAGAGCTACCAAGATGGTGAACGGTCTACAAACCATGTCCTATGAGGAACGGTTAAAGGAATTAGGAATGTTTAGTCTACAGAAAAGAAGACTGAGAGGAGACATGATAGCTGTCTACAAATACCTGAAGGGCTGTCACAGTGCAGAGGGATCAGCCCTGTTCTCACTTGCTCAAGGAAGGACTAGAAACAATGGGATGAAACTGCAGGGGAAAAGATTCAGATTAGAGGTTAGAACAGGTTGCCACAGGAGGTGGTGAGCTCCCTTTCGATGGAGGTCTTCAAGCAGAAACTGGACGGCCATCTATCTGGGATGGTTTAGGGAATCCTGCCTCGAGCAGGGGGTTGGACTCGATGACCCGGGAGGTCCCCTCCAACTCTACGATTCTATGATTCTATTCTATGATCCCATGTCCTTCTTTTACCTCCATGCCCCACCGAATGAGCTATGGCAGCTGGGCAGTGACGGTGATAGAAGGAAATCAAAATGAGTCCATGCGGAAAAGAAAAAAAAGCATATGTGTCAGTCCTAGACAGGGAACTAGATTCCCTCCCTGGGCGAGGGTAGGACCTGACCATCTCAAAATAATAGTGTTGGAAGATACCTTGGAGGTCTTCTAGGCCAACCCCCTGCTCAAGCAGGAGACCCTGGACAATGGCTGCCCAGTTCCTTCTTGAAAAGCCCCCATTAACAAAGCAAAACTTTTGGTGGCAAGGCGTTCCGTCCATTTCCTGGGTTTTGTACAATGCACTGAGCTATCAACCATCGAAGCGGATCCCATGCTGGGCCATCGAAAGACGAAACAACTCCCCCCCCCGACTAACCACGTTTAATACTAACCAAGCTTAGTACATTTTGTAAAGGCAGCCAGCCGGTCCCCAATGGCTTTACTTTGTGCAAACTCATTTATGGTCTGAAGTTTGGTTAAATTGTTGTTACGAGAAAGAAACATCGAGATGAACGCTAGAAAAACTACACTACACTAAAAGTGACTGGCAGTAGAAGCAACGAAGAAAAGGAATAAGTTCTTTTCCCCCCTAATTTTATGCCCCCAGAAACATTGATTGAGATGGGCAGCTCTAGGAATGGAAGGAATGAAGGAAGGAAGGAAGGAAGGAAGGAAGGAAGGAAGGAAGGAAGGAAGGAAGGAAGGAAGGAAGGAAGGAAGGAAGGAAGGAAGGAAAATGTATTCAAGCCTAGGCTGAACAGCCATCCGCCTAGGCACCTTGAAAAAGGATTCCTGGATGAAATAAGAGGTCAGACTGTATGACCTCAATGGTTCTTCACTGGTTCTAGGGTTCTACAAATGCCAATAGTTCCTAAGTGAAAAGGAAGCAAATGATCTCCAATAGAAATAAAACCAAAAATTAATACTGACAGTTACTTTTGGAATTCCACTTCACCAAGTTTAAGTGTGATGGGTAGAAATGACAACAACAACAACAACAACAATAGGATTAGCCTCGGTTTAAGAGGCCCAACCAGTTTTGAAGCTGCTTCTTTCTACTGGGGAAAAAGCAAGCTCAAATACTTCCAGTCCATTCAGTGGCTGAACAATCGTGCCGTTCCCTGAAGGCAAAACAAACGATGAAGCAACAGAAACTAAAAGTCGGTAACCAGCATTGTTGTATTTGCATTACCTTTCATTCTACGATAGGGCTGGGCAGATTTGCAGGTCTTGAGAGTTAATTTTGATTTTTTACACAACTTGCAATCTATATTAGAACCTTATACACAAGATAGGTATGCACTAAGGATTAGCAGGGGTTCTCAACCTTGGCAACTTTAAGACTTGTGGACTTCAACTCCCAGAATTCCTCAGCCAGCAAAGCTGGCTGAGGAATTCTGGGAGTTGAAGTCCACAAGTCTTAAAGTTGCCAAGGTTGAGAACCCCTGGATTAAAGGATGACTCCAGGCAGCTCTCTGGTAAGTGTTGGGGTGTTGAGTACATCTACACCCTCACAAATCCATGATTATTTTTTTACATCTCCCCTTGTTTCAGCAAGATACTTCAGGAACCCTTAAGCAATCCTTAAACCTTCTAGTGAAAAAAGAACCAGGGGTGACATGATACCGGTAGCAGTCTTCCAATACTTGGAGAGCTGCAACAAGGAAAAGGGGGCTCAGCTTGTTTACCAGAGCACCAGAGGGCAGGATAAGAAGCACTGGGTGGAAACTAATCAAGGAGAGAAGCAACCTAGAACTGAAGAGAAACTTCCTAACAGTGAAAACAATTAACCAGTGGAACAGCTTGCCACAAGAAACTATGGCTGCTCCATCACTGGAGGCTTTTAAGAAACTAGAAAGCCATTTATCAGAAATAGTACAAGTCTCCTGGAGAGCAGGGGGTTGGACTAGATGACCTCCAAGGTCCCTGTAACGGCTCCCACAGATTCACAGCTCCAGGCAAAGGCCACAACCATACTTGTGGATATGCTGCCATCTTGTGGAGAAACAAAGTCATCTCAGTTTATTACTTCGCTCATTCCCTGCCATTTCTTTTTCCTGAGTATTATTTTTATTTATTTTATTTTATTTTTTATTATTTTACTTTATTTTATTTATTTTATTTTATATTTTACTTTATATAATTATTTTATAATATATTTATTTTATTATTTTATTGCTTCCTTAACTCATGTTAAGGGTGTTATTTTTAGTGTTTTTAGTTTTGGACTTAGTTTTGAAATATTGTTTGTTTATGTTGTAAGCCGCTCCGAGTCTTCGAAGAGGAGCGGCATATAAGTCCGAAAAATTAAATTAAATTAAATGTTGCTGGCTACAATCTGTCTAAAAAAAACCCAAAAAGCTTGTAGCCTCGCCCAGTTTTATAAACTGCTAGACCCACCCATGCGCACCCTGTTGGGTCATTGTTTCCAAGGTAATTCCTTACCTAAACAATGACTCAGTATGACTGAGGTGGGCAAAATATCAGTGGGAGCAGAATCGACTTCTGATTTCCCCACCGACACTCTTTATGGGAAGTTGGCATGGCTCATTGAAAATGATCACATTACTAGTGCTGATGGTGGCAGCCTGGCAGGCTAAGCACATAAGTGCCACAATTTTGCCAAATTTTAATCCCATAGGAGGCATAGATTCCAAATTTGGATACATTCTGTAAGTTAGCTCATTTGAGCTACATTGATTCAAAAATGCTTGCCCTAAGATGCAGCATACTAAAAAGCAGAGACATCACCCTGCCAACAACAGTGTGTTTAGTCAAGGCCATGGTTTTCCCAGTGGCAATGTACGGCTGTGAAAGTGGGACCGTAAGAAAGGCTGAGCGCCAAAGAATGGAGACCTTTGAACTATGGTGCTGGAGAAGACTCCTGTGAGTCCCCAAGACTGCAAGGCGATCCAACCGGTCAGTCCTAGAGGAGATCAACCCCGACTGCTCTTTAGAAGGCCAGATCCTGAAGTTGAAACTCAAGTACTTTGGCCACCTAATGAGAAGGAAGGACTCCCTGGAGAAGAGCCTGATGCGGGGGAAGATGGTGGGCGAGAGAAGAAGGAGACGACAGAGAAGGAGGTGGCTGGATGGAGTCCCTAAAGCAGGAGGCGTGAGCTTAAAGCAATGGTTCTCAACCTTTCTCAGGTTGAGACCCCACTTGCTCCGCCCATGCGCGCCATGACCCCGACCTGAGTGTGCACGCGTGCGTGCGTGCACGGAAAAAAAAATTAAAAAAAATACCATTTTGTTTTGTCTTTTTTTTTTAATTTTTTTTAATTTTTTTAATTTTTTTCGGTGTGACAGGTGGATCTGCGCATGCGCAGATCGGCCCGTCGCATGCACCGTGCATGCGCGGATCCGCCCGTCGCGGCCACCATTTTTTAATTATTTTTTAAATTTTTTTTAATTTTTTTTTAAATTTTTTTTAATTTTTTTTATTTTTTCGGCACGACGGGCGGATCTGCGCATGCGTGGCGCGCGCGCCAAAAAATAAAAAAAATAAAAAAATAAAAATAAAAAAACAAAATGGCGGCCCGCGGTGTCCGGCGACCCCCGCGAAATCGTCGTGCGACCCCAAATGGGGTCACGACCTCAAGGTTAAGAACCGCTGGCTTAAAGGGACTCCAGAAGATGGCAGAGGACAGGAAGGCCTGAAGGAACATTGTCCATGGGGTCGCGATGGGTCGGACACAACTTTGCAATTAACAACAACAAACTCAAGGATTACCTGTAGGTAGATGGTGATGAATGATGAATGATGGATCCCTCTCCCTTAAAATGTTACACACAACCTACAGCCTCTATAAAGTAAAGGAAGACAAATGCTGGCTTTACTTAACCAAGATTGGAGGAATCTGGTTTGATTCCTGTTTGGTACCTCTATTTGCTACCAATGTACAAGCATGTATCAAACGTTCTCCATAGGCACCACGTAAGACATTCATAAGATGTTTGATTCGGGGGCAGTTTCGTTGCAAGGAACCACAACACAAATATGGAAATCTGCTGAACAACTGACAGGCAGCCAGCTATGAACGAAAATAGCCTTCACTAGTTTTTCACTTTATTTCAGTCAAAAGGATTTTCAAAGTGTACAGTTATTTGGATAAAATACTAGACATTATGTCTGGGGAAAAGTGGATTTGGGTGTGCATTGTGTGTGTGTGTACATGGATAATATAAATTTTGTGCTACCTGTATACTTTGAAGGTATGGTCAGCTGAACCAACATAAATTAATATCATTCAAATGAATGACTTTTTGTTCCTGTGGTTTCTTAATCAAAGACTATAAAATTGTCTTCCTGCATAAGATGCCCTTTGATCATTTGGATCTTAAGGCCTACAATTCTTAATCAGCATGGCTGTTAGTGGTGTTTCCTAGCTAGAGGCTACAGGCTCTAAAAGAAAGGAGGCTCCTCTAATATTTCACAGGATGTGCAAAAATAAAACCCTTTAAAAATGACCTTTCTGGCTTTTTTGTTGCTCTTATGGACAAATAAAATGATCAAGAGAGTGGCATACAATACAGACATTAATTAACAGCTGTTTTCTTTTAAAAGGCTACAACATTATTACACATTTTTCAAATAAAATATGAGCCAAACTCGGGGAAGAAAATAAAAAAATTAAAAACTCAGTAGTAGTTCGCTGGGAGAGAGAGAGAGAGTGAGTGAGTGAGTGGTGAGTAGTAGTGAGTGAGTGAGAGACACACAGAGAGAGAGAGAGAGAGGGAGGGAGGGAGAGAGAGAGTGAGTGGTGAGTAGTAGTGAGTGAGTGAGAGACAGAGAGAGAGAGAGGGAGGGAGAGAGAGAGTGAGTGAGTGGTGAGTAGTAGTGAGTGAGTGAGAGACAGAGAGAGAGAGAGAGGGAGGGAGGGAGGGGGAGAGAGAGAGAGAGAGAGAGAGAGAGTGGTGAGTAGTAGTGAGTGAGTGAGAGACAGAGAGAGAGAGAGAGGGAGGGAGGGAGGGGGAGAGAGAGAGAGAGAGAGAGAGAGAGTGGTGAGTAGTAGTGAGTGAGTGAGAGACAGAGAGAGAGAGAGAGAGAGGGAGGGAGGGAGGGGGAGAGAGAGAGAGAGAGGAGAGAGGAGAGAGAGAGAGAGAGAGAGAGAGAGAGAGAGAGAGAGAGAGAGAGAGAGAGAGAGAGAGAGAGAGAGAGAGAGAGAGAACAGATCCGTGGAAACTATTTCCTGACTTAGAATACGGTGTTCTGCTTTTCAGTTGACCTTTTTCAACTTTTTTAATATATATATATATTTATTTTTATACTTTTTTTAATATATATATTTATATATATATAGGTTGGCTTGATTTCGTTTGGTGACGTCAGTGAGCTTAGGCAGGCTGGCTTGTGTCTAAATGATGGAGAAGTTGGAAACTAAAAAAAAATGTGTTTACACAATATACACATTTCATTACTTACAAAGGAAAAAATAATAATAAGTTTAAACGTTTCATATCAAAATCTGGGAATACAGTAGGATCAATAGCACCACAATGTGGGGTTTCTTGGCACAGCACAGTCTCCTCCTCGTAGGAATTCCTTTATTTTTTTGTGGGGGGAGGGGAGAGTGGCACCTTCACTTTTGGGGGTCAATTTGGCAAAGAGCACATTTTCAGTCCTTACAGGAAAAAGGTTGACTTCCCACTCTTCCGATGCCTTGGCTATCTTCTGCATCGTTCCTTCAACCGATTACTTTGTTTAGTAGCCAAATTTCTAACCCGCCCCGGTCCCCCAATTGCAACACGTTGGTTTTGGGGTTCTCCTTCAGGGAAAGGCACTGAGATCTGCATCAACGGGAGTGTCTCTTCTTCAAACTTCTTCTTCTTCTTCTTCTTCATCTGCTTTTCCACAATAGCACCAGTATTATAGCTGAAGGACAGTGCATTAAAATATTTCTCAGTTGCTGTGGTGTAAAGTCTGACGCATTACGTCCTCTTCATGCAAACTTGGCATCGGCTGATACGGGCCCGGAGGTCGCCAGCCTTAAGAGTCTCCGACTGAGGTTTCCTGGCCAAGGGAAAGGCAAAGAGGACACATCGTGAGTTGGTGGAAAGTAAGGATGGAAAACGGGTAAGCTAGGGATGTACAACCTTGGCAGCTTTTAAGACCTGTGGACTTCCAACTCCCAGCACCGAGGACCCCTCATTTCAACCCTGAGCTCCAAATAGTCACTTCTATTCGTAACCAAGTTAATTTTTGATTTGGTTCTGCCGGCCAGGTGAACCCAATCTACACGGCTGGTGTCCATGATGTTTCCGGTGAAACCGGTCTAATAGAACACCAGGTCTACTGCTATGATCACTTTTGCCTTTCCCTTTAACTCTTTGTCGGCAAAAATCTAAATTTACACACACACACACACACACACACACAGTTTTTTTGGACAGACCAGTGTGATTAATGCACCTTGGTATTTTGACTGCTATACTGCAGTTCTACTTATAATCACTTTTGCCTTGCAAGCTTGAAATAGCTATTCTAGTCTCCCATTTAACTCTTTAATTCTTTGTCAACAAAAAAAGAAATTTGTATGTATGTATGTATGTATAGATAGATAGATAGATAGATAGATATAGATATATAGATAGATATATAGATATATACACCTAGATATATAGATATAGAGATAGATAGATATAGATATAGAATATATATATATGTAGGTCTTTGGTTATTCGGGTTTTCTCCTGTGGGTCCTTTTGTTTTTCTAGCCATTGATAAAAGATATCCCATGTTCTAAAATATACTGAATCTTCTTTCTCTTTCATTTTCAATGTCAATCTATCCATTTCTGCACAATCTAAAAAAAAATTAATTAACTCTTCCTCAGTTGGTAAATCATTTTCCCAATGTTTTGTGTCTTAGTATGTTGAGGGACCTGAATCCCCAGGGTTCAATTCCACCAGCTACAGCTAAGGAAACCAGAGCTTAGTAGGCTGTGTGTATCCAACATGTACATTAAAATAAAATAAAAAAAGGAAAGAGGCAGACTTACTTAAACATTTCTGATATTTCCACAGTGGCCAGCCAAAAACTGTATGAATTGGCGTAATAGTTGCAGGTCCCTCGGCCGTGGCACTCAATGAAGGGAGCTGAGCGGAATTCCTCAAGGCAGGAGCCAGGAGAAGCCAAGGCCTGTCCAGATCCTTCTGCTCCTGCACTGGTGTGCTGAAATAAACCAAATCACTCTAGGTCACTGATGGCGAACCTTTTAGAGACCGAGTGCCCAAACTGCAACGAAAAACCCACTTATGTATCACCAGGGGCCGGGTGGGTGTGGCCCACTCGGTGGACACAGCAACAGTGGGCATGACAGACTGGGTAGGCGTGGCCACTGGATGGGTGTGGCTGCAGTAGTCGTGGCAGACTGGGTGGGCATGGCTGGGGTGGGCGTGGCCACCTCGATGTTGCTTACAGGGAGGGAACACCTGTGGGAGCCGGGCAGGGCAGGATTGGGGGAGATGCAGGGGGTCTCTGGCAGGTGGGATGGTGGGCTCCCCAATGGCAGCTCCAGGCTGGCTGGCCTTAGGCCAGTGATGGTGAACTTTTAGAGACTACGTGTGCTGGGGTGATGGCCATAGGTTCGCCACCACTGCTCTAGGTCAACCAATTATCATCTTAAGCCAGTGTTTCTCAAGCATAGCAACTTGAAGACGGGTGGACTTCAACACCTAGAATTCCCCAGGGGGTCCCCAACCTGTGGGCTGTGGCTTGCTGGTCACCGGGCCACAGAACAGGCTGGCCAGTGCGTGTCCATTGAGCGCACATTCAGCCCCACTTGCGCTAGTGCCGCTGCCACTATGAAAACAGGGCACCGCCCAGCAAAAACAGGGCGGTGCCAGCAAGTGTCATGCAGGCGCTAGCACCGCCCCATTTGCATTGCGCATGCTCGCGGCCCTATTTCTGCGTATGTGTGTGTGTGCGTAAAATGCTTTCCCCTCCCTTTCTCTCTGATCCGCCAACTGAGAAAGATTGGAGACCTCTGTTGTAAGCCATCCAGAACATAGATGGAGAGATGAATAATGCCTCTTGCTAACACCCAAATTTTGATCACATGACCATGGGGATACTGCAATTGGTATCAGTGTGAAAGACAGTCATGAGTCACTTTTTTGTGAACGGTCATCAAATGAATGCCTGTAAGTAGAGGACTACCCGTGACAGCAGAATCTTGAAAGTCTGGTCATGTCTTCCCTTAAAAGTTCCTTTTAATGATCTCTCCACCTCTCTGGGCTTTTTTTTTTTTTAATTTTTGCTGAAGGATGATTTCCACAGGCCTCTGATTCCTTTTCTAAGGTCATTTCCGAAACTCCCCCTGTTCTTTCCTTTCCTCCTCCTTCTTTTTTCTCACTTCTCCTGGTCCTCTCAGCCCGACAGGGACTCCTATGATGGATGAAATTACAGGCACTGAATTGTCATTGTACAAACATTTAGTGAAGGCACCACATACCATCATGAATGAATATCCGATCCATAGCGAGTTCCAGCCCTGTGGACACGAGGGGATTTGAATGGTCTGGCTGTGGACTGCTATGACCATCGCAGGAGCTTCACAAACTGTGCAACTAAAAAAAGGAGTAAGCAGGGGGGAGAAGAAGGGAGGAGAAACTGTATTAAAAGATTGAAAACAATCACGGTAGAGTAATAGTTTGGCAGCTTGTCTCATCCATGGTTTCAACCAGATTTCTAGGAAAATCTATAAGCAAGACACACATTCGGAAACGTCCTCCAATTTGCTCTTCTCATCCATTGGTATTTGGTGACCCCCTGTCTCCAATCAGGGAGGCTCCATTGAGCCAGGAAGGTTAATAGCAGCTCATAAATTATTTCTCTAAGAATCGGTTGATATAACCTCCTTTTTAAATGTGTCTAAGCTAAGGCCAGGAAACTCCATTCCACTGGAGCTCGGACAGCCATTTGTCTGGAATGGTCTAGGGTCTCCTGTATTGTAGTGATCAAGAATTAGAGAGCCATCATTTCAACCCTGATTCTAAGCTACATCCGGTAAAACTCCCCAAGTTAATTCGGGGTTAGGAAAAGACAAACATGATGTTTTGATGTGTTGAGTTTAATACCCATCTGTGGAAGGCCGGCTTTGAGTCCTAGGCTGCAATAACAGAGGGGCAGGGTCAAGTTCGTGTGAAGTGTTTTATAAGGCCTTGGCAAGACCATACTTGCCAAAACTGCATCCAGTTTTGGTCACCATGATATAAAAAAGATGTTGAAACTCTAGAAAGAGTGCAGAGAAGAGCCTGCAGAAAGATGATTTGGACTGGAGGCTAAAAGATATGATGATTGGTTGCAGAAATTGGGTATGTCTAGTCTAATGAAAAAAGGACTAGGGGGGGACATGATAGCAGTCTTCCAGTATCTCAGGGGCTGCCCGAAAGAAGAGGGAGTCAAGCTCTTCTCCAAAGTACCTGAAGGCAAGACAAGAAGCAACGGATGGAAACTAATCAAAGAGAAAACCAACCTAGAAGTAAGGAGGTAGTTCCTGAGAGAACAATTGACCAGTGGGACAACTTGCCTCAAGAAGTTATAGGTGCTCCATCCCTGGAGGTTTCCAAGATTGGACAGCCATTTATTGGCTGTGATCTATAAGGTCTCCTGCAGGGGGTTGCACTAGAAGACGTCCAAGATCCCTTCCAACTTTGTTATTCTCTTAGTTATTTTGTCATTCTATTACTTTGTTGTCGTTCTGTTATTCTGTTACTCTCTTAATCTGTTAACTGCTCTTTTACTATCGAGTCTTGAGTTCTACATGGAAATGTAGTTGCTTTTCATATGGAAACTGAAGATGCTGCCTTCAGCTTTCTAAGAATTCATCCTACCTGGATTGGAACTTCTCTGTTTGAAACAAAAAATATATATATATATAAAAAGGTGCATCCTACATAAAACATATCTGGCAGTTTTGTAGAAAGACTGCTCCGCTGGTTTCCCATGTTCAACCTCAGCAGCATCATACGGAAGGATCAGAAATGACAGCCTCTCTTTCTCCAGCATGAGAAGATGTAGAATCCACCGGTGGGTAATCTCAGCCAACCAGCTTGACAGACTAGGTCAGAAACTTTAGCCCCGCCTCTTCCTGGGAATGCCTTCTGGTTCCAGTTTTTGACCTAGTCTCAAGCTTGGCAGCATCCTAATTTGGTAGCTCCGTAGTTTATATGAATTTTTTTGCTGAGAAATCTTGAAACCCAAGAGTTTCTTGCTCACCGGCTAATAAAAGGTTGGATATTCTTTCCAGTTAGTGGCTCCATGCTCATTGGCATCGGCTCAGGAGTAGAAAGCCAGTAAGAGTAGTCATTCCTGGATGCAAAGTTACAGACGTTGTTGATGTTGCAAAACATGAAGGGCATGGTGCTGAAACGGCGGAGACAGCTGCCAGCAGTGCCTAGCAAATGGAAGACGCCCCCGGTAAGAATGAGATATAAAGCAGGTTTTCCCCTCCGTCCTTCCTTCCTTCCTTCCTTCCTTCCTTCTTTCTTTCCTTCCTTCCTTCCTTCCTTCCTTCCTTCCTTCCTTCCTTCCCTCCCTCCCTCTTTCTTTCTTTTTCTTTCTCTCTCTCTCTTTTTCTTTCTTTTTCTTTCACATGCTTTCTTTTCTCCCTCTTTCTTTCTTTCTTTCACATGCTTTCTTTTCTTCCTCTTTCTTTCTTTTTCTTTCTTTCTCTTTCTTTCACATGCTTTCTTTTCTCCCTCCCTTTCTTTCTTTTTCTTTCATTCATTCTTTCTTTCACATGCTTTCTTTTCTCCCTCTTTCTTTCTTTCTTTCTTTCTTTCTTTCTTTCTTTCTTTCTTTCTTTCTTTCTTTCTTTCTTTCTTTCTCTTTCTTTCACATGCTTTCTTTTCTCCCTCCCTCCCTCTTTCTTTCTTTCTTCCTTCCTTCTTTCCTTCCTTCCTTTCTTTCCTCCCTCCCTCCCCCCCTCCCTCCCCCCTCCCTCCCTCTTTCTTTCTTTCTTTCTTTCTTTCTACCCATCTTTCACAAGGTACCTATGGGCGGTTTACACTATTACAAAAATAAAACTCTATAAATAAAATACTACAAAAATGTAAAATACAATACAGGTAAAAGATGGGGAGAGAAGGGGGATCTGTTATTAATCTATCAGCCACCCCCAATGAAGCCCTACTTTACTTCCCCTATCCAGAGAGTAGCTCTTCCCAATATGGCATGCCATAACTATGTTAAGACTACAGCTCCCAGAATCCCTAGCCAAGGAATTGTGGTCCCAGTGGATGGGCAGAATGCCAGGTGGAGCAGCCTTCCAGCCAAGGGTGTTAACACCATCCTCGCATTTTTCATGGTTCTATTCCAGGAGATGCACCTCAAATACTGTTCCAAGAAATGCAGAAGCCTCTCAATGGATGGTCAAGTGGCCTCGGATGAGGAAGACCAGTGGCTTTAGGCACAGCCCCTCACCCACATCTATTTTGTGGCTCTGCACAAAACTTCCAGAGAAAGGGATCTGCTTTACAAGAGCCTCATGGATGCACGGAGAGAAGAAATTGTACTCCTAAACATCAGACAAACCACTGTTTCCCCAAAGTACCAGCCAGAAAGAAAAAAAGCACAATAGGACTGAGATATGAATTATGATTAGAATAGAAGTGGGTCTCCAATGCCATCTCCATTATAAAAACAACCTGACAAGAGCAAAATGGAACCTTACCCAAATCCTGCCCATGAGCTCTCTCGTTTCCTTGCACATAGAGAAGGGAAAATCCATCATAGATCTGGCTGGTTCCCGGTGGGCAGAAGGGGCTGTCGGTGGTTTGGCTGTGGCGAGTTATGAGGAATCCATGGGCAACTGAACCTGTTCCTGGCTGTCCTGGAGGACCTTGCAATCCATCAGGGCCAGGGGGTCCGTGTGAACCACGTAGACCTGTGTGTGCAGGATGAACAAAGTCAATCACACCTCTCAACAGGTGGACAGATGTGAATCTGCAATCTTAAAACAACCAGCCTTCTAAATAGGTTGGGCAAGCCCAAAGTTGACATGAATTCTCCAGGATTGTCCTAGGATTTGGCACCATCCTGCCTCTTTTCTGGCCATCAAAGCTGAAGAAAAGCTTCCAAAGGTTTTGTTCTTTCTGGAGATTCAGTTGAACCCGCAAAGGAGAGCAGATCTACGTCTGTGTAAGGACCCACCCCACTTTGCATCTTAAGAAGACAGAACTCTTGGAATATTTCTTCCAACAGGCATCCTTTATTAAGAGAAAATGTTTGCAGGCATTCTAGACAGGACTTGGGGCCCAAGCCCTATGGTTCAAGGTTTTAAGGGGTTCCCAGCAGCCCCACCCCACCCCACCATCCTTCCAGCGACAATCCCAGGTGTTATCACTGCCGGCGGAAGAAAGACTTCAGAGAGGAGCAGATGAAAGCTGATGGCCCCATTGTTATGATTTAGTCCTTTTGGTGGTATCCACATTCAGTCCCTTTTGAAGTTATACCAAAGGAAGTGAGGGCCATAAAACCCCTTTGTTCTCCCCCCTTCCCCTTCATCGTATGACAGAATCCAGAGAGGGCAGAAATGGGGTTTTCCATAGTCGATAACTAGAGATGAAATATAATTGGATTCTGACAGTCTGTCTTCATTGCTTGACACCCTCCTCTTCCCCATTCCCATCCACAGAAATGATACATTCACTTTACCTGGCTGGCCTGGGAGTCCTCTCTCCCCTTTACGCCCCGCTGGACCATCAAAACCAGGAAGGCCATCACGTCCAACGTCACCAGGAAGACCAATTGAACCTATGGATGTATATTGTTTAATGAGTTCCTTTAGACTCATATTACTTTAGTCCAGGGGTCTTCAAACTTGGCCCTTTTCATAAAAGAGCCAAGGTTCTCCACACCTGAGCTAGGTTGATGCCTTATGTTAGTCTACACCAGGGGTCTTCAAACTTGGCCCTTTTATGACTTGTGGATTTTAACTCCCAGAATTCCTCAGCCAGGCATGCTGGCTGAAGAATTCTAGGAGTTGAAGTCCACAAGTCATACAAGAGCCAAGGTTCTCCACATCTGAGCTAGGTTGATGCCTTATGTTACTCTACACCAGGGGTCTTCAAACTTGACCCTTTTATGACTTGTGGACTTCAACGCTGGATGAGGAATTCTGGGAGTTGAAGTCCACAAGTCATAAAAGGGCCAAGTTTGAAGACCCCTCCTTTAGTCAAATGCCAGAAGGCAGCTATCTTAATTGCTTTCATCCATATTGTTACCTGTTCAGAAAGGACTTACCTGGCAAACCTGGAGGCCCTGGAAGTCCAGATAGACCTTTCATTCCAGGCTGTCCTGGAAGACCAGGTGGTCCTTGATCACCTTTAATCACAATTGTTTTTCCAGCCGGGCCAGGTATTCCTGGAGGACCTAGGATACAGAGAAAGTTGAGAACCTAAATCATTTAGTCAGGCGGTCCTTTGGATGGTTCATGAGAAAGGAGGGAATAAAACACGGTAAATATCTGGCATTATCAGATGCCACCAGAAGAAGATGGATTGGGCTCACCCTGGTCTAAATGTCAGTTAGAGCGTTGCAACCTGCTTGGTACCGACAAGGACAAGGGATATATGATCTGATAAATAAATATAAATAATTCCAGTAATAATCAATTTTGTTTTATGGCATCCCAAAGCTTCCTAAGAGCAAAGAAGGCCAGCTGCTTACAGAAGGAAAAAAAACAACAACACTTCTGAGTCACAGCTTAAGTTGCTGTTTTTGCTATTCTTATTTTACCAAACAATCTGCTTTTTAAACACTTGACATCTGGAGCAAAAGATAGACGCCCAATTTTAGCTACCAATTATACTCAGCAATACCGGGATTCCGTCTGATCTAGACCAGGCTCAAGATTTGCATTTCCCCCCACAGCTCCGTTATTTTAAGATTTTGTTGGTCTTGGAAAAGTTTACTTCTCTTCTTGAGTCCTGCCCATCGTAAACAAAGAATGACATCTAGCATAGGGTTTATGTGACTCTGAGGCTTTAACAAACACCTTGCTGCTCTCAGTTGACAACTACCTGTATTATTTTTTTTCCTAACCTGAAAGTTGAAATCCTCAGTGTCTAGGAATAGAAACAAAAAGGGTATTAACCAGCAACAGGGGCAAATTTTAAGCCAATTTAGTCTTCTGCCAACTAAGGAAGAATCTCAGTGAATGGGAAAGGACAGAGAATCCTTGACTTACAATCCTTCACTTACTGGCTGTTTGAACTTACAGCAGCCCTGGAAAAAGTGACGTATGAACTGTCATGCTTATGACCATGGCAGCATCTCCGTAGTCGCATGATCCAAATGCAGACATTTGGCAACTGACTCCTATTTATGACGGTTGCAGTGTCCCGAGGTCATGTGATCCCCTTTTGCAATCTTCTAACAAGCAAAGTCAGTGGGAAAGCCGGATTCACTTAAATCATATTGTTAAACTTAACAACTGCAGTGATTCACTTAATAACCGTGGCAAGAAAGGTTGTAAAGTGGGGCAAAATTCACTTAGCAGCTGTCTTGCTTAGCCACATAAATTTTGGGCTTGATTGTGGTTGTAAAGCAAGGATTATTTGTATATTCCTACTTTCCTAAATACGCTTGGACTATGCTGGTATCCCCCAAATTAAAGTTGTGTTGGAGCAGAAGTCCTCTCATCCCTCAGAGCTTTTGTCAACCCAAGACAGCCAGTCAAAAGGTAAAATCTGACCGGTGGCCTGCACACATTGTGTAACTGTTTGCCTGCTGCTCAGAAATGTTTATTGTACAACTGCAGTCTAGATGGCAAAAAGACCTGAAGAAGGGTTTATCCCTAACAGATGAGAATTTAATTGAACAGGTTAGAGAACAAAGGCCCATGCATATCAAACGAGTGTACAGTGTACTGATAGAAATTGACTCTGAAACTGTACTAGTCAAGGATTGTATGGTAAAGTGGGAACAAAATTTTGGGCAACCTATCATGATGGAAACGTGGGAGAGAATCTGGGTGAGAAATGTAAAATTTACGCAAGCGCAACATCTAAGAGAGAACTTTTATAAAATGTTTTATAGGTGGCATCTAGATCTGAAAAAACTATCATATATCTACCCTGACATCCAACCTAAATGTTGGAGATGTGATAGTATGGAGGCTACATATTTTCATGTATGGTGGACATGTAGAAAAATTAAAGCCTTCTGGAGAAAAATATGGTGGACACTCCAAACCATTTTGAAAAAGCGTATTGAATTTCTACCTCAGTTGTTTTTGTTAGGGATCATAAAAGACTGTACCACCACAGAGACGAACTTAATTTTGAACTTGATCACAGCAGCGAGACTGATGGTGGGACAATACTGGAAGAAGCCAGAAATACCATCTATTGAAGAATGGACTTTGAAAGTCATAAACTTGGCAGAAATGGCTAAAATATCGGCATATTTGAAGGATCGCTCAAATGAACAATATATGTTGGACTGGAAACATTGGATAGACTACATATAAGAGAAACACCAATCAAAGAAAATGTATCTGGCTTATAGTTAAATCTTGACATACGGAGTGAAGAAAGTTTACAAATTTAAATCGATTGTATTAAGTTGAATAGCAGTTAACTTGAATTTTCTCCTGGTTTACATGTACAAATATATATCTATTAATACAAAATGTTTTTTTAAAAAAAGAAATGTTTATTGTACAACACTGCTTGCGTTCAGTCTACATTAGACCCCATGGAAATTGGATCTGGTATCAATTGCTGAGATTACGAGACAAAATTGCATGTACAGATTAAGCTAAAAGGATATGGGAAGGATCTGCCTTAAGAGGTGCTAAATGTTGGTATCCATACACAGCAGTCAATGAATGGCTTTGGAAGAATGGCTTTCACCACATAGCAAAATCTTGCTTTGCTTGTTGTGAATTATGGTCCAGAAAGAAGGGACCCAGTACCTTTGATTATCTACCTGTGTGGTTAGATTTCAATCTGCATTTTAAGAAGCACAATCCTTATCAAGCATGAAGTAAATGAATTAAAGAGGCACAGGGAGACAGAGAAAAAGAAAGAGAGCTAGAGGGAGAAACAAAAAGAGAAAAAGAATGAAAGAGCTAGAGAGAGAAAGAGAGAGAGTGCCAGAGAGAGAAAGAGAGAGGGAGAGAGAGAAAGAGAGAGAAAGAGAAAGAGAGAGACAGACAGAGACAGAAATTGCTGTAAGATTCCTGACTTTTAAGAAGATTGTAGGCAAACCAGAATGCTTGTGGATAAAGGTAACCTTTTTGTTATGAAAAATGAGTCCTGTGAGAAACGGTTGAAAGAATGGAGCATGTTAATCTGTAAGATGAGAAAGCTGACAGAAACCAGGTGAACATTCTTTAAATGCCAGAAAGGCTGTCACAGGGAAGAAGGACGACATTTACTTGCCGCACAAGGCTAAACCCAACAGCATCACTTATGAAAAAGCAGATTCCAGATGAACCTCTCAAAAACATCAATCTATCACCATCAAGCACTTGAGTCAAATGTGGCTTGGAGGGCTAATTTCATGTAACAGTTGGCTTAATTTTGACATTCTTATACCTGAGATTGGTTCAGAACTTTGTAAGTGGGATCTGGGAGAGATGAAGATGCCAAAAAGAAGAAAATGGGGGTGGGTGGGTGTTAGAGAAAGACTGGACTCACTGCTGGTCACCCAATGTCTCACTTCAGGAAACGATCTCTTCAAGAACATGCCCTTCAATACTGGAAGAAGGTTGCCAATTCTTCTGTGGAATAATGGCCTCCAATAAGACCCCCAGATATTGTTTGCTGATCATGTATTAGAGCCATGGTGGCGCAGTGTATGAATGTAGTATTGCAGGATAATTCCTGCCAGCTGCCAGCAGTTCAATTCTCATTGGCTCAAGGTTGACTCAGCCTTCCATCCTTCTGAGGTCAGTAAAATGAGGACCCAGATTGCTGGGGGCAAGAGGCTGACTCTGTAAACCACTTAGAGAGGGCTGCAAAGCACTGTGAAGTGGTATATAAGTCTAAGTGCTATTGCTATTGCTGTAGTTCCCCCACATCAAAGGAACAGATTGGACTAAATGACCTATGTCAGTGGTTCCCAACCTGTGGTCCGTGGACCTCTGAGTGTCCGCGATGTCACAGGGGGTCAGTGAAGGCTTGAAGACATGTTATGATTTAAATCTTGAGTTAAGTCTTGAGGGTCCCTGGCCATAGTCCGTGGCCACAAAAAGGAATGTAAAGGGGGTCCATGGTGAAGAAACAGTTGAGAACCACTGACCTACCTCATCAAGGCACAACTGGTGATCATGAGAAGACTTATCACCATGGATTTAAATCTCACATTAGTCAAGCCGCTCATTGCCTCAGAAGAATCTATAGCTCACAAAACCTTCAACTAAAAAGTAGATAGACTTAAAGGTGCTCCCAGGCTGACTTTTGTTTGGCTACCTAAAATAATACGGCTCTCTTCCCGCAGCCTCTCAAAATGACATGTTAGACTCACTCAAATTCCCTGGATCCACAAGGGCAGAGTCTTGACTTGACTGGCCATCTTATTAAATCTTTCCTCCAGAACTGCTGAATCCACTCGATTCAGGTATGGCATGTGGCCATTTTTCTATGCCGTGAAACCGTTTTATGTTACCTTGGTTTTTTTTTTTTTTTAAGGAAACAATGGGAATATATTTTAGAAAGCAACAATGGAATTCATTTTCTTTAATATTAATCTCAGAATTCGTACCTGGGGAGCCAAAGGGTCCAGGGTCTCCTTCAGGGCCAGTAGGTCCCAAAGGTCCAGTAGGTCCCTTCATACCTGAAAAGCCAAAACCCAGACAAGTTAATACAAGGTAGACATCAAGAACCTATGCTTATTGCTTGCTGTTTTATAGGCACACTGAGAGCTTCTGCAGCGGAGACAAATTCCTTGTGTAGCCAATCACACTTGGCCAATAAAGAATTCTATTCTATTCTATTCTATTCTATTCTATTCTATTCTATTCTATTCTATTCTATTCTATTCTATTCTATTCTATTCTATTCTATTCTATTCTATTCTATTCTATTCTATTCTATTCTGCATTCAATTTTCTATTCTATTCTATTCTATTCTATTCTATTCTATTCTATTCTATTCTATTCTATTCTATTCTATTCTATTCTATTCCATTCCATATATTCTATTCTATTCTATTCTATTCTATTCTATTCTATTCTATTCTATTCTATTCTATTCTATTCTATTCTATTCTATTCTATTCTATTCCATTCCATTCCATTCCATTCCATTCCATTCCATTCCATATATTCTATTCTATTCTATTCTATTCTATTCTATTCTATTCTATTCTATTCTATTCTATTCTATTCTATTCTATTCTATTCTATTCTATTCTATTCTATTCTATTCTATTCTATTCCATTCCATTCCATTCCATTCCATTCCATATATTCTATTCTATTCTATTCTATTCTATTCTATTCTATTCTATTCTATTCTATTCTATTCTATTCTATTCTATTCTATTCTATTCTATTCTATTCCATTCCATATATTCTATTCTATTCTATTCTATTCTATTCTATTCTATTCTATTCTATTCTATTCTATTCTATTCTATTCTATTCTATTCTATTCTATTCTATTCTATTCTATTCTATTCTATTCTATTCTATTCTATTCCATTCCAGTATCTATTCTATCCTATCCTATCCTATCCTATCCTATCCTATCCTATCCTATCCTATCCTATCCTATCCTATCCTATCCTATCCCATTCCAGTCCAGTCCAGTATCTATTCTATTCTATTCTATTCCATTCCATTTCATTCCAGTATCTATTCTATTCTATTCTATTCTATTCTATTCTATTCTATTCTATTCTATTCTATTCTGTTCTGTTCTGTTCTGTTCTGTTCTGTTCTGTTGTTTTGTTCTGTCCTGTCCTGTCCTGTCCTATCCTACTCTACCACATTTCCCCCAAAATAAGACCCAACTGGAAAATAAGTCCTAGCATGATTTTTTAGGATGCTCATAATATAAGCCCCACCCCCAAAATAAGCCCCAGTTAAGATCGTCAGCCAGACGGACACATTTAGTACAGTATTTCCCCCAAAATAAGACTTACCTGGAAAATAAGCTCTAATGCGTCTTTTGGAGCAAAAATTAATGTAAGATCTGGTCTTATTTATGGGAAAATATTCTATTCTATTCTATTCTATTCTATTCTATTCTATTCTATTCTATTCTATTCTATTCTATTCTATTCTATTCTATTCTATTCTATTCTATTCTATTCTATTCTATTCTATATTCTCTTCTCTCCTCTTTTCTATATTCTCTTCTCTTCTCTTCTCCTCTATATTCTCTATATTCTCTTCTCTTCTCTTCTCTCTTCTCTTATTCTCTTCTCTTCTATTCTGCCTCACTACTCCTTTTTTGTCTAGCTCTCTGATAAGAGAAATATCAAGTATGCATACATTTCTCAAACGTCATTTGTCTCACTGAGGGATGCTCAATTTATGGCCTTCATGCCCCCCCAACCACCTTTATTGGGGCCCACTGAGTTAACTAAGATTGTGCCAACTACATTAGGTGGGAAATCTCAGTTAAAAAGGCCAAAATCTCAAGAAAAAAGGGCAAGACGGAAAGAAACGGCCTATCATTTTGACCTTCATAAAGGCATAGACCTCAAGCAAGAGGAATCTTCTTATATCTCAATTACACTAGGCTGCAAGTGCAATTTTTTTAAAAAACTAAAATTTCTGATATTTTAAAAAGAAACATCCTATCATTTTGACCTTCATAAAGGCATAGACCTCAAGCAAGAGGAATCTTCATATATCTCAATTACACTAGGCTGCAAGTGCAATTTTTTTTTAAAAAAAACTAAAATTTCTGATATTTTAAAAAATCTCTAGCTTTTGTTCTCTGAGATTTTAGGGTGGAAAGTTGGAAAGCATTCATCTTGATTATTTCCAAACATCTGGGTCTGGATTTGCTGACATAGGGCAAGCAGGCTGAGCTTTAAAGAACAGATAAAACCATGGAGAAAGTCTTCCAAAGCTGACCTCAAATAACCATCCAACACATGGCACACATTGTTCTGAATACCTGGAAATCCTGGTACTCCTGGAACACCTGGATCTCCCTTCATCCCGTTCAGACCTGGACGTCCAGGTTCACCCTGTGGTCATCACAACAATGGTTAGTATTTCCATCATCAAAGAATATTAAAGGGAAACAAAGCAAGTTAGCTGAGAAGCAAAGGAGAACTTTCCTTAATGGTCAATGGGGAATTCCTCAATGAGGAAAAAAAGTTAGATAAGCAATATGGGTTAGCTGAGTACTCATCAGCCATCAAGGGTGCTTTGTTTGATGCTGAAGCACCACACAATATTTAACATCTGCAGAGAAATGTCATATAGATGAAGCAAGGGTCTGTACTTCTAATAGAATAGAATAGAATAGAATAGAATAGAATAGAATAGAATAGAATAGAATAGAATAGAATAGAATAGAATAGAATAGAATAGAATAGAATAGAATAGTTCAGAATAGAATAGAATAGATAATAAAATATACGGGAGTAGAGTAGAGTAGAGTAGAGTAGAGTAGAGTAGAGTAGAGTAGAGTAGAGTAGAGTAGAGTAGAGTAACAGAGTTGGAAGTGACCTTGGAGGTCATCTAGTCCAACCCCCTGCTCAGGCAGGAAACCCTACACCATTTCAGACAAATGGCTGTCCAATCTCTTCTTAAAAACTTCCAATGTTGGAGCACCCACAACTTCCGGAGGCAAATTGTTCCACTGATCCAAGAAATGCTGCTTAATGGCTGTGGTGAAGAGCCATCATCTTGCAACCAACCCAGTTCCAGTCACACTTGATGTTTATCCTTTGAAGGAATATTTTTTGATGGGCTCCATCGGAAGAGCACCTACACCTCAGCTCTAGAGGAGGGTACTCTTTGGATCTGAAGAGGCAAAGGTCCATTTAGATCCAGTGCAAAGTATATGTTGCTGCCTCATTAACAAAAACAGGTGATTATATGGGTGGCTTCTTTCAGATGCCACCAAGTACAATGAAGGTGCCCACACCCAATCTGAAGCACCTCTACTGCTTCCGATCTAAATAATGCACGCTCCTAGGCTTCTGTTACTTTTCAAGCAATCCAGTGATACCCAGAGAGTAGAAGAGACCTGAACATCTGAACTATGTGGTCTACAGGAATAAGATGGGGTTGGGATTAGGGTTAGGGTTGGTCTTAGGATTAGGTTTTTAAAAAAAATAACATTCTCAATATTTAGCAAACAGCATGATGTCTGGATTCATGTATTTAAAAAAATTCTAATCTGTTTTCAAAGCCAAGACATCCTACAGTTCTTCTGCTTGCTCTCTTACAACATTACCCTTCCAGAGAAACAATTAACTAACAACTAATATCCCAAGGCTTAGACAGAAATACCACCCAAGTGGGTGAGATTTGTTCTCAAGTTAAAGAGGTATGAAATCCCGCTCCCACCACTTGGTTCCACTGTGTTAGAAACCAACTTTTGGGCCCTCCCATTTTTCACTTACCGACTCTCCAGGTGCCCCCTGATCACCCTTCAGTCCGGGCAGTCCAGGCTGACCGGGCTGGCCAGGGTTTCCTTTTTCTCCTTTCACTCCCCCAATCCCGGGTGGTCCACGAGGTCCCTCAGGCCCAGGAAGACCTTCAAGTTGTAACAGAGAATTGGTGTGTCAGTGCAACATCCCTCTCTTTAGAATCAGCTCTATCCCCGGTGTGGCCTTGGGCTAAAAGACCATGCCCTTTATGTCTGTGGGCCATTTTATGTTCAAGGTCAAGTCAAGGAAGGACCTGCCCAGCAGTTGGGGTGGTGGTTATGGTGGTTCTGCTATATCAATTTATAATGCTTTGTGCCTTAGTTTCTGAGCATCGACTGTCCAATGTACATTTAACCTTTTCCTTATTGTATTCAATTGACCATTTCTTAGCCTTTGGGCTGAGATCAAGTATTCTTTCATGAGTCTTATTCTACATGGGGAATGGCCAGGGAGGAGGCCATTCCTGATTTTGAGATAGTATGGAGAGGCCATATATCAATTTATAATGCTTTGTGCCTTAGTTTCTGAGCATCGACTGTCCAATGTACATTTAACCTTTTCCTTATTGTATTCAATTGACCATTTCTTAGCCTTTGGGCTGAGATCAAGTATTCTTTCATGAGTCTTATTCTACATGGGGAATGGCCAGGGAGGAGGCCATTCCTGATTTTGAGATAGTATGGAGAGGCCATTCCTGATTTTGAGATAGCACGGAGAGGGATTGTGCTAGTACAAAATTGGGGGACCCACACCATGATGGTAACATTTCCTCTTGAGATGTATTTATAGAAGCCTTGGGTTGGAAAGGAAGTTTGGGTCTTCTAAGCAGAGTTGTGTATATTCCTACAGAACTGTAGGAAACTATGGCTGGGAGCCACAGGTAGAGTTCAGAACTGCCATTTAAAAGGGTTTAAGGTGGGGGTTCTACCTCACCAACCTGGTGATCTCCTGAGGCCTTGCAGAGTGTAAAGAGATGGTACAGGCAGAGGTGAGAAGGAGAACAAATATCTTTGGTGGGCATTCTCATATCAATGAGTCAACAAACTCAACAACTGGCCATCTATGGTTTCTAAGATCAGCAGACAAAAACAGAGACTAACCAGCCCATGATTATTAGTGAAATGGCACCAATGAAGATAAGGAGAAAAGGCATGGGTAGGAAGGATAGTCCTTATCTTTGAGACAATCTTTCCACATTGGTTTAGTTCATCCTCCTTTTGCTGGTCAATTCATTCATTCATTCATTCGTTCGTTCGTTCGTTCGTTCGTTCATTCATTCATTTCAGACATTTCAACAAATTGAAGATGATCATTCATAGTAACAGTTTACCATGGAAAAGGTCTTTGGCATCTTAAATAAAAAATGAGATAAAGGTATATATGGTGCTTTTCTTGTTTTAAACACATTCTGCCACAGAATGGGAGAATGTAGATATTATTATATAAATACCCAATCAGAATTTGCCAGTGTGATATCCTCCTGATGAATTGGAGCTGAATGGGATGGCCAGGAAATGGACAAAATTGATTTAAATGAATTAACTGGGTGCCTGTCCTGAAGATGCTGGCAATTTCTATGCTATTTCTGCCCTACGAACATGATTTTCTTAAACCAACCAATTAATATTTAAGTGTTTTTTAAAAAGTTTGATTGAAGAAAATGTTGATCTCATGAAATGTTTATACCAACTGGAAAATTGTTGAGATAACAATAACAAAAGGTCTGGTAATTGCTATACCACATGAGAAGAAACATTAAGGAAAGTATCATCACAATTCTTAAAACGCCACGAGGTTCTGCTTAGCAACCGCCCTCCTCAAGTTGTAATTAAACACAAAAGCCCTCCTCAAGTTGTAATTAAACACAAAAGTCCCAGTTGAAAAAACTTTTTCCAACAGAATTAGGAAAAACAGATTAGCTGTCTAGGTTCCACATTTTCAAGGGATAACACATGAATTCTGAACCTAAACTTAGTTCAGCTGTAACAATGGTTAACAGAAACAAGCCAGATTTGTAAAGTATGGTTATATTGACAAAATAATACCTAATGTTCCCAAGTTTGCATAACACACAAGGCTAAAATGCAGGTGGACTGAATTAAGGATCAATGTATTATTGTAGGAGAAGGAGTAACAGAATCTAAGATTGGAGTTAAAAATGGGATCAGTCTAGAATCCCTACGTAGCCAAAAGTGAACTAGGTCCAATCTCCTTGAATTCTGTTGATCCGTATCTAACTCCAGGCAGGTGCTGTTAGCTGAGAAGATTCCTACACATAGGCTATGTAACAATAAATCAGTTTAATTGGAGCTTCAGATGTGAGCCTCATCTTTCACACCTGACAGTTGTGTTCCCACAGGAGATGTTTTGAAGTTGCTTGTTAAATAAAGTATAGTTCAAGCTAACCATGGACTGGTTTAAATTTGGATATGAGCAAATGTATGATACAGAAAGCTTCTGATTTTTTTTATTGCCACACAGCTCTGTGTTAATGTGGGGTAATGTTAAATCATGATTAACAGTTATATCTTATGCAACCAGGATCTAAGTGTACAGCAAAATAACATTATCAAGCAACCAATACAGTCAAACAAACTTGCCAAGTTAAGAATCTAACCTGGAGGACCTGGAAGAGTCAGAGTTCACCAAAGGCCAATGTTCGTTGTTAGGGGGAAGATATGAGATATAACAGTGCAAAACAAGATGACTAGTTAGAATTAGCATTCATGAGTTGATACTACACAGAGAAAACCCATCTCACCAGCATATTTTGTATTTATAGATTGCAAATGTGTGCATGCACATACAACCCTCCTTCCCACCACATCAAACACACATACCAAGTGTTTCTAGACAAAATAATTTAGATATACAACTTATTCTGGTGATAAGGTTGCTACAACTCGTCAAAGTCAACCTTGGTTGACATTCTTCTGGTCAAGGCTCAATATCTGTTAGTTTCAGGTAAACAAGAAACAACAAACATTTTCGTGATCATTTCACTGACTTGGCTGCAGAAGGAATAACCTGGTTGAAATCAACTAGCAGTGTGTCTGTACCACTGACCTTGAAATAGTTTTCTAAGTTCTAAAGAAGAACAAAAGCCCATTTTTTTGCATTGCCATTAAGACAAAAGGCCAGATATTTTTGCTGTAATCGTCCTGAGTGGGATTAACGCAATTTTATTTATGTTAAACATGGTATGGCAGAAAATGACTAGGAACGGTCATCTGGTTTGAAGGCTAGACTGCAAAGTTTAAAAAGAAAAAAAATATCTCAGGAACTACTTTATTGCCAAAAAAATCATAAGACGATTCCAGCTCAATTCAAAGATAATGTTCTTTTTGCCCATGTTAATTAATCCTGCTAGTGACACTAATATTGATGCTATTATTAATACTGTTATTAAAACAATTGAATATGATGCAAAGGTATATTTATTATGTATTTCTTTTAATACTTAAAAACATAACTGCCAGTTGTTTCCGATGAAACCAATTCTGGAATAGGTTTATGATATCCATCATGATTTGTATACTTCTCCAGAATAATGGATAAAGGCTAAAGTGACATGGAGTTAATATGCACAGTTTACAGCTTGTCAGTGAAATATTCACAAAAAATATAAAGATTCCATGCAAATTTATCAGCAATAAATTAGGAAGTACATATGCATAAGTTTCCATCTCACTTGTTTCTCTGCATTCTTGGTTGACCATTCTATATTAATGCTAAACAAAAGATTAGACTAACCGGAACTTTTTATTGCAAAACAAGAGTCCAAGTTTTGCTAAGCCTTTTCAAAATATACAAACAGAAAGTAACCAATCTTTGTTGCTTCACCAATTTCCATTTGCTTTTTTTACATTTAATTAAACTGCACTTTTAATGAGCCACAGTTGATTGCTCTATTTAAATAACACTTAGATTCAGAACTTTTCCATGAAGATTTGTTTCTGAAAAGCTATCTTAGCAAAACTTTCAATATTTCTTTTTACTCCATTTTATACAAATGTGTATGCCAAGTCAACTTTGTCCTAAGAAGTACACACACACACACACACTATCATTTTGTCTCATCAACATTATCTTACTACAAGAAAAAAAATCTAGTTGCAATTAGAAAACATAGAGACTAAAACTTTCTTAGAGCTAAATACTGCTTTTTTTTTAAACCTAGAATTAAGTCTGAATTCAATAGGGATTTACACGTAGGTAAATTGGACAAAAGTACAGATCCATTTTATTGCAGCCTCATTCAGACTGGACTCTCGCTATAAACAAACAAGACAAGAATGGCAAAGGCATACAGTAAGCGATTCCCAATGCTAATAAGTCCTATTTACAGTTTATGTTATGGCAAATGTGATCATGCCCAGAACATCACATTGATTCTATCCAAAATGAGGTGTTTATAAATGGTAAATAAACACGCTTCATTTTCAGCCGGGCCACAATCCTTGCAATTTGTGGGGTAAATAAACCCCACATTTTTTAAAAAAAATTAAATAACATTGAAAGACTTTTGTACAAATTTAGACCATCATCTTTTTCTTTAAATTTTAATGGTATTTTTCAATCAAACTTCTGCCTTTGCCTCATTCTACGTACAAGATAGATTGATGACTTGGCATAATCATTCTGGAGAAGAAACCATCAGACGTACATTTAATTTCATGCAAAAGGTATTACGCTAGAGTTAATGTGCTGACCTGTGGCACCTGGAAGGAGGTGATCAAAAGTTCACCAAGGCCATCATTACAAAGAAAAATATCAATATAGTTAGGCACACAAACACACCAATACATTTTCACAGCAATCCATCTACGATTCTTTGTTTTTAATTCCACGTGGACACCAAACTGTCATCATGATCAAAAATTATTATTATTGTTATTATTATTTTTACAGTGAATGTCTCAGCCCCAAGGAAAAAAAATTTGTTGAGGCTATTCAAGGGATGCCGTTTGGAATAAGTGCAAGTTACTACGGGGTGTGTGTGTGTGTGTGTGTGTCCTCAACTTACAACCATTAATTTGATGACTGTTCAAAGTTACAAGGACATTTGAAAAAGATGACTTACAACTTGGTCCTCACACTTAAGACAGTCACAGGATCAAAATTTGGGTGCTTGGCAACCAGCATGTATTTACACTGGTCATGTGATCACCATCTGCCATCTTTCCATCCAGCTTCCAACCCGTAAAGTCAATGGGGGAAGCTGGATTCTCTTAATGACTACATGATTCATTTAACTGAAGTGATTTGTGATTTAAAAAAGGCAATAAAATTGGGCACAACTGACTTAACAAGAACTTCTGATTCCAGAAGTTGTGGTTGTAACTTGAGAACTACCTGTCTATCAAAAGAAGTCAGTCAAAAGTGCGACCCTTCTGCCAATTATTGACGATCGCTGTCAACAAAATAGATTGCTCTATGTATCTAGTTCTTTTTCTTCATGGTTTGCAACTGCTTCCTTCTTGTCCAATCGTTGCTGAGTTACATTCCAGGGGTTGATTCCACCAACAACAGGCCAATTGCATTTCCTTTTACTCATAACAACAGTTTGGTCTTCACCCACTGGCAGATGTACGGTAGCATGAGATGAACAGCTACATTCTACATGCAGTGAAAACAAAGATGATAGAAACAATGCCACCGGGCCATTACTAGCACTTCCGCTTAGTCACAGTCTAAAGTGACAGAGTCTTCATCAAATTTAGTCTTCTCCCAATCCTCCTACATGAAGGATCTTCAAACTTGGCCCTTTTATGACTTGTGGACTTCAACTCCCAGAATTCCTGGCTGAGGAATTCTGGGAGTTAAAGTCCACAAGTCATAAAAGGGCCAAGTTTGAAGACCCATGTCCTACATGAAGGGAATGTGTGTGTGTTGATGCTGCCTTCTTCAAAGGTGAATCAAATTCTTCTGCAGTCATGTGGAACTACCCAACAACAGAGCTGTTCTTCAGACGCCTTGCATTTACTTCAAAGGCGTTGATGAGAAGACCTAGAGATGTGTTCTACTGCCTTCCTTGTCATCTAGTAGATACCAAGTTGAATGTTTGTCTGAATACTTATCCTGGGTGACTGAATGTTTAACATCTACCTTTGAAAAACGCTCGGAGACTTCAGGTAATGCAAAATGCAGCCGCGCGAGCAGTATTGGGCCTGCCTAGAAATGCCCATATCTCGGCATCACTCCGCGAGCTGCATTGGCTGCCAATTGGTCTCCGAATGCAATTCAAAGTGTTGGTTATGACGTATAAAGCCCTACATGGCATCGGATCAAGTTACTTACGGGACCGTCTGCTGCCCCATGAAACCCAGTGACTGGTTAGGGCCCACAGAGTCGGCCTTCTCCAGGTCCCGTCAGCCAGACAGTGTCGCCTGGCGGGGGCCTAGGGGAAGAGCCTTCTCTGTTGCGGCCCCGGCCCTCTGGAATCAACTCCCCCCGGAGATCTGTATTGCCCCCACCCTCTCCGCCTTTCGCAAATTACTGAAGACTCATCTTTGCCGACAGGCCTGGGGCAGTTAACACCTGGCCCCAGCCAGTGTATGTATGTTTGTATGTCTGTTTGGATGATTGGTCTTTTAGTTGACGGTTTTACAATGTTTTTTATATATTAGATTTCTACATGTAGTATTTATGTTGCGAGCCGCCCTGAGTTCTTGAAATAGGGCGGCATAGAAATCTAAGTAATAAATAAATAATAATAAATAAATCTAACTTAAGTTTATATCCAGTTAATGAGCTGTTGTCATCAACTTCATCACTGCAGTATAATTACGATGTTCTTATATTTTACTTGTATGCCATCTTCAGGTTTTTGTGCTGGAAATATATTTCCGGGGATAAACAGATCTTAAAGAACTTGTGTACACGAAAGTCAGAATGCACAGCCTTCCTCTTATGTAACATACGAAGAGAATTTTATCTGAAGTTGGGGAAGTTATGTTAATATTTAACCAAGGTCAGTTAGAAGCCAACAGGAACTCTAAAGGCTGAAGTCTAGATTGGAGTAAAGCAATGGCAAATCACTTCCTTATATCTGCCAAAAAACCTCCATGGACATACCCATCAAGACATCAAGCTTGACTTAAAGCAGTGGCCATCAATCTTTTGGGTACCAGGGACCGGTTCCGTGGAGTGAGTTTTTTCAATGGACCAGAGAGGGGGAGGGGCTGGTTTAGTGTGCTGCTTACATCCTACAGATGGGGCTTTGCTTGTTTGTGTGGCCCAGTTTCTGGCATAACACGGCCCGGTGTGGGTTGGGGACCCCTGACTTAAAGGACAGCTTATTTTAAGGTGTTAGACTTAAAGGACAGCTTATTTTAAGGTGTTAGAATTGTTTTTTTTTTGTTAGCCACCCTGAGTGACATCAATTGGCAAATAGAATATAAATCCCACAAATAACTTATTAAAACAAATTATTTCATGTATATGTACTAGGAAGAGACAAGATTTCCTAACGATTCCCAATCTGTTATGTTCTTTAGAACTCACTCTATCATTTTAGTTTTTTGAGATGTCATAACATTTTGCCCAGGTTGAGCTACAAATAAAATGCATTGTCTATGGTCATAAAGTGTCATCACTAATTGAGTCTTACCAACTGTCAGAAAGTATACAAAAAGTGTCAATTACAGCAGGGGTCTCCAGACTCAGCAACTTTAAGGCTTGTCTACTTCAATTCCCAGAATTCCTCAGCCACCCATGGAATTCTGGGAATTGAAATCCACAAGTCTTAAAGTTGCCAAGTTTGGCGTTCCCTGAATTAAAGGTCAGTCTTAATAACTCTAAATTATCTACAATGGCTATTCTAATGACTCAGTTGTCTTATTCCACAAATTCCAAAATAGGACTGTTGGACATATAACAACAGCACACAAGTTATATCACTTTCTCTAAACTTGCCAGAAATCGGTCCCACACGTCAGGCAGATTTGATCAGATACCAGTAACGGCCCAGTGGCATTTATTTAACATTATCACTTATACACAGGAACCACAAACAAACAAGATGGACGGGGGTGATAGAATGAAGACGAGACGGGATGCACCTGCTGGAATGGAGGATACGATGGAGTAAGAACGAGCATTAATGATGAACATAACCCAAACAAGGAGGAATAAATGATGAATATTGAACATGCTGTGCTGCTAACATGAATTTGATTTCCAATGGTCCTACGAGCAGTGAGAATTATCATTCGGTGCACAAGATGGATTTCCTGATCAGGTGGCATCATGGTACAGGCAGCTCGGGCAGATGCTATTAAGGCTGATTGGGTGCTTGGCTTGATGAGTGCTGTGATGACATGCAGAGCCCATGTAAAAATTGGCAGAGTTTTGCTGGCAGATTATCAGCAGATTCTATTTTTGTCTCTTGACTCTTGACAATGCTTGTCTTTTTCAGGATAATTCAACGATGCCTCAAAGGCACTTTATATACGAAATGTCTGGCCAGATCATCAAAAGCATGAGCCTGGAATGAGCTGATCGAAATGATAGAATGATAAGCCAATAACCTTCCAGCAAAATATTCAGTGTATAGACCATCTTTTTCTTACCTGGCCGTCCTGGTATGCCTGGAGATCCAGGGTTACCCTTAGGTCCTTCTAATGCTCGCCCAGGAAGTCCTGGAGGACCTTCTAAGCCCTGGTTGCCAGGATATCCCTTGGCGCCCATTTCTCCTTTTAAACCAGGGGGTCCTGGAGGCCCTGGGGGTCCAGAGAAGCCTGAATCTCCCTTTTGACCTATTTGTTAAAACAAAGGAGGAGAGAGGTGTGTAAATGGATCAGCATTCCACAAAGGTCTTTAAATTGCCGATGAAGTAAAAGAGAGATGGGAGAGACCACCAGAGTATTTCATGATGCAGGCTGAGAAACTGGCACCCAGTATTTTCTGATATATCCCTCCCAGTAGCTCCCACCTGTCAGCATTCTCAAAAAGACCAGGAACACCCAAAACTGTGCACAGGTCAGCAACCTGCGGCTCTGGAGTCGCATGTGGCTCTTTGAGCCTTCCCCTGCGGCTCCCACGGTGTTCTCCAATGAGCTGAAAAGCTTATTGGACAGGACTCCTCCCTTTGTTGCGTCTCTGCAGGAAACAGGAAGGGCAGGAGCTATGCTGACTCAGGAATTCTGGGAGTTGAAATCCATGAGTCATAAAAGAGCCGAGGTTGCCTACCCCTGAGCTTGTTGGAGAAAAGCTTGAAGCCATCTTGCCAGGTGAGGAGAAGATCGGGGGGGGGGGGGGGAGAGAGAGAGGGAGAGAAAGAGAGAGGAGAGAGACCCTTTTGACATCTAAAATGAAAATCTGCATATAACCTTTTTTACCTTTATGATATATGTGTATGTGTGTGTGTGTATACACACACCCACCTATAATAAA
The DNA here is from genome assembly GCA_034064705.1 of Bothrops alternatus. NCBI lineage: Eukaryota > Metazoa > Chordata > Lepidosauria > Squamata > Viperidae > Bothrops > Bothrops alternatus. Next base: position 825,483 of record JARGCV010000423.1, on the reverse strand, counting down.
GATTAAAAGGATATGCATTGTTATCTTCATTTTACATGTCAAAAGTGTTTTGCGGCTCCCAGTGTTTTGTTTTTGGTGGGAAATGGGTCCAAGTGGCTCTTCGTGTGTTTTGGGTTGCCTACCCCTGCACAAAACCCATCCTTCAAGTTTGCTGCTCCCATTATTTTCACTTTACTTTATATATGAAGAGTTTTTATATTTTTGGTTCATGATTTAAGACGGGTAGTGAAGCAACTTGACAGGAAAGGGGATGTGAATCAGAAGGAAAGGATTTATTCATTAGATTGTGAAGCAAAATTTCCTAGATGGCTAGAGGCAAATTTTTTGTGCATTTCAGTTTTAATAGAATAACAGAATGGCAGAATTGGAAGGGATCTTGGAGGTCTTCTAGTCCAACCCTCTGCATTTCGAACAAATGGCTGTCCAAACTCTTCTTAAAAGCCTTTACTGATGGAGCGCCCACAACTTCTGGAGGCAAGTTTTACATTACCCTCAGTCTGGATGGACCTTCTCAAAATTTTGGGCATATATTTCCTAAGGTTTGCAACCAACATGATTTTTAACCTGGCATCTTGAGATTTGCAATATTAAGAGATCTGAGCATTCTGAGATTTTTCAGAATTTGCAACGCTTGCCCTCTCATATCCAAATGTCAACTGCATTTCTGTCTCCAAAATGAAGCAACCTGACCATCCAGATGATGATCCAGCCATTTTAAAGAGTCAGGTAGAAAAAGCTTTTTTCTCTAACTTGGTACCAAATTCTGAGATCCATTATGAAACAATGAACTTTCTTTTTCATTAAGAAATAAAATTAATCTTTGCCTGCAAGTCCTTGGAGGCCTGGCGGTCCGGGAAATCCAAATCCTGGTTGACCTGAAAAAACATAACCACAATGGCCAAATTAACCATGCAATTTCATGTTATGGATCTCTGACTGCAATCTTTGTTAAAAGACATCAACCCTTCAACTGATGGATTCATCGCCATGATGCAAAAGGAAAGCATCAAACCGAAAAAAAGAGAGACTCACTCACCAGGTTCACCTTTCTGCCCTGCTGGTCCAGGGATGCCATCTTGCCCAGGTTGTCCTTTTTCTCCCAGAAGGCCTGGAGAGCCAGGGCGACCAAATTCACCTAAGGAAGAGAAGAATTGCCAACAATGATTTCTCTTGATGTTTTAGAAAAGTAATGCAAGGATCTGCCTATTGTAAATACTAACACTTCTAATGCAATTCATAATGCAGACAAAACCAATCCCTTGTGTTTCTACAGATTTGATTTAGGACTGGAATTGTTCACTTATCACAGAGATGACCACTTCAGCTGCTCTTCTTAATCATTTTAGGAAAGGAGAAATTGAGAAATTTCACATAAGAGTAGATGTACAGCTAGCCACAATTATGTACAATGATGAAATGTGGTTTTTCCCCATTTGCTCTTACTGCTATCCTTTATGTGGATATTAATGAAGATGTAGATTAGTTATCAGCCCTATGCTACACCCCTGATACGCAATCTTCTCCACAAACAGTAAGGACCACAAAGCATTCAAAAACTCAATGCAAGTCCAGGTTTATACTAAGCAAGCTAATGCTGTTCTCTGCAAATTAGGATCTCTAATCTAGAGAATATGTTGCAAACTTAAAGACAATGTAACTTAACCTAACCTACTCAAACCCAACTCAGCCTAACCCAATCCAAAGACTATCTAACCAACCTTACCTAAACTGCTTAACCCAACCCAACTCAGAAAACGTAAAGAAAACATAAAACATAAAAAACGTACCTACCCAACCTAACTTAACGTATCCTAACCTAAGCCAACCCAACCCAACCCAAAGACTACATAACCAACCTTACCTAACCTAACTTAATCTAACTCAACCCAACCCAAAGACTATCTAACCAATCTAACTCAACCCAATCTAGCAAATGTAAAGACTACTATCCAACCTAACTTAACCTATCCTATCCTAACCCAACCCAACTCAACCCAACCCAAGACTACCTAACCAACCTTACCTAACCTAACCTAATTCAACCCAACCCAACCCAACCCAATGTAGCAAATGTAAAAACTACCTACCCAACCTAACCTAACTAAACCTAACCTAACCCAACCCAACCTAGCAAATCAAAAGACTACCTACCCTAACCCAACCCAACATAACCTAATCTAACCTAACCTAGCAAACCTAAAGACTACTTAATGTATCAAATCTGAAAATTATTGTTTACTTCCCACCAACATTTGTAAGTTCACCCCGAGTCACCTCTAGACGAGATGGGGGGGGGCACACAAACCTAACAAATAAACAAACTAGTAAATGCATGTAATAAATGTACCAAGGGGAATGGTGATGAGATGTTTTTTTCTCAATTTTGTTTTAATTTACTTAAAATTTTGCTTTTACTTTTCTTTAGTATCCATTTTCTTAAAATTTGGAAAGCTTTTACTTTTCAAAAAACTTCTTGAATAAAAATCCATTTAAAACAAATCCCCATGCTCTCCGAGGTTATTATAAATGAATGGGTAGCTTATAATTGAAAGGTTAGAGCATATAATCATGTCCGTAGTGGTCCTAGTGATTATTGGCACATGAGTGCCATACCACCAAATCTTGGACAGCACTAAGAACATCGATGTGTTGGCAAAACTTCCACCTGTCAATTGCAAAAATCCAAATTGTTTGGATCCTACACATATACTGTAATGATACATTACGACATCTCAGGATCTTGGGAAGAACTTGATGCATATAAAGGCCAACACCAGCTAAAAAACTGGTAGCTGTAACTTCACATTGTCAGGTGGAAATTACAATAAATAAATAAATAGCCACATCCTGGTAGCTCCAGAGAGGAAAGGAGAACAAGGTAATCCTAACTGGTGTCAAATTGTAACTTCTCAAAACATTGAGCTCATAGAAACAAAACTAGTGGTTTGTTTTTTTTATTTTCAAACAGTGCAATGTGTGGATCCAGTCACTGTAGCCTACTCAACAAATCACAGTTAAGGAAACCGTGGCACGACATGTGTTCTGGATCATATTTGGCATTTATTGGGTTAAGTGCTGTCTCCTTAAGAGATGGCTTGTGGGTAATGTAGTTTAGCTAGTCTGCAATCCCATGTCATCAGATCTGTGGGAGGAGTTTCTAAAGTTCATCACAGGGTATCCTGGCCACAAGCCAGGTTGGAATGTTCTTTGAGAGAAGCATGGAGCCATTCGAACGTCTCAATTGGCTCCACTCCAAGTTACAAGCTGGTATGGAGGAAGCATTATTTTCTCACCTATGAGAATGAACAGATAGATGTATGATATCCAGAAGCAACAACCACACAAATGCAAGTATCTCTGAATAAAGCGTATCTGTTCTGGAATCAGTTTTATTGAGTTTATCTGTCTGACTTAGACTTACAAAGCAACTTAACTCTGGGTCAGAACAGTGAGAAAATAATGCGTCCTCCATACCAGCTTGTAACTCAGAACAACATGTAAGGGGGAATTAGGATGTGTAAGTGATGCTTTCTGGCTGAACATGAGGCTCAAGGGTAGCCACTGTAGATGGATATTTCAGATATCCACTGCAGGATGGTGCCTGATTGATTGCATGGGGCCTGGGAGGGAGAGCATAAAGAATTATTTTTCAATCTATACTAGATCGAAGAAAGGAATGGCGAGGAGTCAGATTCAAACAGTGTTCTCCCTTGACTCTCATTTCACTTGGAAAAAATGACAGGTGTGACCAAAACCTTCTTCTAACCTGTAATATACTTCAGTAGTTCAAAGGTTTTTAAGATAGTTCAAGACAAGCAAATCAACCAGGCAAACTTTTTACCTCTTTGATATTTTTCAGCACCTACCTGGAAGTCCAGGTGGCCCTGGATCACCTGGGGTTCCTGGAGATCCATCAAAACCTTTTGGTCCTGCAAGGCCTGGTGTCCCTGTGAAAACAAAACCATAATTTTGAAAGAAGCACTACACATCTTCAGTAGGCATCAACATCCCTGAACCAGAAAGAAAGAAATACTGATAGAAGACAACATTTGTAGCTCAGTGTTGAATTACAGGGTTCCTTGGTGCTGTCTGAAGTTAATAGAATAGAATAGAATAGAATAGAATAGAATAGAATAGAACAGAATAGAATAGAATAGAATAGAATAGAATAGAATAGGAGCTGGAAGGGACCTTGGAGGCCTTCTAGTCCAGCCCCCTGTTCAAACAGGAGAACCTATAGTCCTATACCATCCCAGACAAGTGACTGTCTATTTTCTTCTTTAAAATCTCCAGTGATGGGGCGCCCACGATTTCTAGAGGCAAGTTGTCCACACTGTCAGGAAGTTTCTCCTTAATTCCAGGTTATTTCTCTCTTTGATCAGTTTCCAACCATTATTTCTCGTCCTTCCCTCTGGTGCTCTGGTGAACAATGTGACCCATTGGTGGATTCTCCACTCGTCATGCTGGAGAACTTTGTTTTTCTCCAATTGAAACTCATTTTGTTGGATAGGGCTCATTGTTCAAGTTTGTCTAGATCTTTTTGGATGTCTTCTGGGGTGTTGGCTACTCCTGTCAGTTTGGTGTCATCTGCAAATTTGATGAGTTCCCCTTTAATTCCCTAATCTAAGTCTTTTATGAAGTTGGTTGTTTTCTTGCTGATCTTTCGTTAGCAAACTGGGTACCATAATCACTGATCACTGATGATGATACCTAGTTTGGTAATGAAGCATTTGCAAGAACGCAACCAACTTCAGGGAGCATCAAGGACCCCAAAGATGGAAATCCTAAAAATGAAATAGAATCTTCTGTGATTAGAAGCAAAGAAAAAAGCAGGCCCAGATAAAACACCTGTGCCAATTCTCAGTTTAGGGCAGGGGTGTCAAACTGCCGGCCCGCAGTCCTGACGCGTCATCGCAAAACCGCACCCACCCCATTGCCGGCAATGGCAAAAAAAGTTCCAATACGTAGTCCGACGTCATGTGACTTGGGCAGTAGAAACTTGGTGTAATTATGTTAGGATGTTTTGATCCATTGCTGTTAGTTGCAATGTCGTATCCGACCCATCGCGACCCCATGGACGTTTCTCCAGGCCTTCCTGTCCTCTACCATCTTCTGGAGTCCGTTGAAGCTCATGCTTACTGCTTCAGTGACTCCATCCAGCCACCTCACTCTCTGTTGTCCCCTTCTTCTATTACCCTCCATCTTTCCCAGCATTAGGCTCTTCTCCAGTGAGTCCTTCCTTCTCATTAGGTGGCCAAAGTACTTGAGTTTCAACTTCAGGATCTGGCCTTCTAAAGAGCAATCAGGGTTGATCTCCTCTAGGCCTTCCTGTCCTCTACCATCTTCTGGAGACCCTTTAAGCTCACGCCTCCTGCTTCAGGGACTCCGTCCAGCCACCTCACTCTCTGTCGTCCCCTTCTTCTCTTGCCCTCCATCTTTCCCAGCATTAGGCTCTTCTCCAGTGAGTCCTTCCTTCTCATTAGGTAGCCAAAGTAGCTGAGTTTCAACTTCAGGATCTGGCCTTCTAAAGAACAGTCGGGGTTGATCTCCTCTAGGACTGACCGGCTGGATCGCCTTGCAGTCCAGGGGACTCGCAGGAGTCTTCTCCAGCACCAGAGTTCAAAGGCCTCCCTCCATTCTTTGGCGCTCAGCCTTTCTTATGGTCCAACTTTCACAGCCATACGTTGCAACAGGGAAAACCATGGCCTTGTTGTAGAAGCCCAGCATATCTGGAGGATTCCAGACGGATAGAAACCCTCACAAAGAACATAAGCTCTGGAAGACTTGCCCGTTTCAGAAGCAAAAGGAGAAGACCGCAGAAGAAAAGAGAAGAAAAATGAGCCAGGTTAAATCAATTACCTGGGGATCCAGGAAGGCCAGGTTCGCCTTTTGCTCCTGGCCTGCCTGTCGAGCCAGGCAACCCCGGATTTCCAAAGGACCCTTTAGTGCCTGGAGAACCAGAGTAACCAGGCAGTCCGCTTTCACCCTGGGGGGAAAAAAATGGGGAAAAAATGGAAAATCTAGAAGCTGAAGAAGCTTCTTGAGTGAGAAGCACAACATTTTCAAGGAAAAAAACCCCAAGGAAGTCCAATTGCATTTCGGAAAAGCACCTTTGGGATGGGATGTCTTGAGAGTAGCACAGGGCAACCCAGGATTATGAAAAGGTGTTCTACTTCTGAAAAGAAGGTTGGGCAACCTACCTTGGGGCCAGGAGGACCTGGAATACCGATGCCTGAAATACCGGGATCACCCTTGTCTCCCTTCAGTCCAGGTGATCCAGGAGAACCAGCCTGGCCAGGACGCCCTGGGATGCCTTGTGAACCTTTTGAGCCAGTGGGACCTGTGCAAAACAGTGAAAAAACAGCAGATCATAGCAGCTCTGGGGCAGTGTATATAACCATTGTGGATCAAGGATCACACTTTACAAATGGAGTGGCAAGGCAAGGGATTAGAATAGAATAGAGCTGGAAGGGACCTTGGTGGTCTTCTAGTCCAGCCCCCTGCTCAAGCAGGAGAACCTATACCATCCCAGACAAATGTCTAGTTTCTTCTTAAAAACCTCCAGTGATGGGGCACCCACAATTTCTGGAGGCAAGCTGTTCCACTGGTTGATTGTCCTCACTGTCAGGAAGTTTCTCCTTAATTCCAGGTTGCTTCTCTCTTTGGTCAGTTTCCAGCCATGGTTTCTCGTTCTTCCCTCTGGTGCCTTGGTGAACAACCTGGCCCCCTCTGCCTTGTGACAGCCCCTCAGATACTGGACCACTGCTATCATGTCTCCCCTATTTCTTCTTTTCTTTAGACTAGCCAAACCCAAGTCCTGCAGCCGTTCTTTATGTGTTTTAGCCTCCAGGCCTTGGATGAAGAAGAACCAAATCCAGATGGATTGAATTAGATGGGATACCAAGCATGCAAGAGAATCTGGAGTTTCTGCACCACAGAATCGCATGGCTTTCACAAAATATAGAAATTGGAGTGGCTAATGTTTGAAATACTTGGTGCTTTTTTTCAATCTGGAGGGCATAAAAATTTAAGGAGAAGTTTCAAGGATTAGATCACAGATCCCTATCCCAATCCAACATCCTGGATTCCTAGTGGTATCTGGGAAGAGAGACATCACCATGTTGGCTCCCTACAGCATGTATGCTGCTTCTAATTCCGGGGTCCATAAAAGCTAACTTGATTGATAACTACTGGTAGATGGACTCTCCATAAATTTCTCATGTTCCTGTTGAAAGCCATCTAAGCTCCTATCTATGTCCATCCCATGAAGAGGCAATTGAGCAGCAATAGCACTTAGAGCTACTGTATATAAAGCACTTCACAATGCTTTACAGGCCTCTCTAAGCAGTTTATAGAGTCAGCATATTGCCTCTAACAATCTGGGTCCTCACTTTATCAACCTCGGAAGGATGGAAAGCTGAGTCAACCTTGAGCCGGTCAGGATCAAACTGCTGGCAATGGGCAGAATTAGCCTGCAATACTGCATTCGGATCACTGCGCCACCACGGTTCTTCAATTTACATTGTCAAAATTCAGTTTTTGACAGCCAATGTTCTAAAGCAGCTTTTTCCAATCTTTTGCATGATCCAGAAGTGTGGATCTTCAACTTCCTGGTATAGTATTATTGAACTGAGGCCCAACACATCTGGAGAGCATTGAGTTATGGACTGTTTTATTCTGAGACATCCCCTTTTTAGGATACAAACCTATATTTCTTCTCAGGCACAAAGGATCCAGAACATACGTTCAGAAAGATATATTGTTCAAGCCTACACACAAGAATCCAGTCAACTAAAGTTCAAATACGAATTGGCGTCAGATAAGGGCCAATGGAATTCAAAGAAGGGGGCTGGACTTGGCTCATTTGTGGCAACCTTAGGAATCTAAGCTAATGACACATTTAACTCCGCCATCCCCCCAGCTCCGCTTGCTCTTCTCCTACATCTTTCCAGCCAAGGACTAAAAGACTGAACCGAAATGTTCCAATTACCAAGATAATCTTTAATGCTTGGAAGGAGTCGGGAATGCTTCTGAAATCCCTACCTGGCAGGCCCATCTCGCCGTTGGCACCTTTAAGTCCTAGAGGCCCAGTTGGTCCAGGGGGGCCTGGAATCCCAGTGTCTCCTTTGGGACCTATTAAAAACAGAATTATTGTTACTTTTTTTGATGCTGGATGGATTTCCATGCTCTAGACATGTAAGCAATAAGCAAACGTTCACAAGCTGTAATGGCCAAGTTCATCCATTGTCCTTTGTCAAAACTGGAGAAGCCATGTAACGACTCAGTACAACATGCGGATCTGATGATTGCCATTAGTAGGAGTTAGTGTTTTGTGCAGAGCTGGATGGATGGAAAGCTGAGCTATTGTTTCAACACTGAAATAACATGTCCATTCAGAAAAGCAAGGAGTTGGTTGTCGCTCACCTGGCAATCCAGCTGCACCTGGCTGTCCAACTGATCCAGGGGGCCCTGGGTCACCTGGGAGGCCTAGATAACCCTTCTGACCGGTCAGACCCAGGTTACCTTCAAGGAAACAAAAGATTGAATGAGTAGTCTTCATACTTAGGTATGACTTTGCCCAGGGGTAGGCAACCTTGGCTCTTTTATGACTCGTGAACTTCAACTCCCAGAATTCCTGAGCCAGCCATGTTGAGGGGAAAGGGAGAGGTTTCCAAGCTGAGCCATGCTGGCTCAGGAATTCTGGGAGTTGAAGTCCACAAGTCATAAAAGGGCCAAGTTTGAAGACCCCTACTCTTAATCTTCATCCTAGGATAGGGGTAGGCAACCTTGGCTCTTTTATGACTCGTGGACTTCAACTCCCAGAATTCCTGAGCCAGCCATGTTGAGGGGAAAGGGAGAGGTTTCCAAGCTGAGCCGTGCTGGCTCAGGAATTCTGGGAGTTGAAGTCTACGAGTCATAAAAGAGCCAAGGTTACCTACCCCTGACTTAGCCAAACAAAGAAATGCAGCAAAGAATAGGTGTTGCTGAGTTCCAATATCTTCCTATTGATACTGATAACTATAGTATTTAGTATCTGATGGTTCCTGGTTGGACAATATTCCACCCAAACATTCCCCAATCAGGGTTTAATCATGTTGTTGCATTATTGTGAGTTGCTTATCTGCAAACTGAATGCAATATCCACTGGAGAGCACACAAAAGTAACCATAAGGGAGATAGTAGTGACATAGTTCCTTTTAACAATACATTTTGACTGATTTGCCTTTATATTTAATTACACATTTGTATTTTATTTTCTATTTTGTTCCTAGCTGACTTGAACACAAACAGTGGTGAACAGGATGTAAGTCCGACAACCACAGAATTCTTCAGGACTTTTCTGGAATAAACCAGGTTTTGTTCATTGTAGGAATATCACAGTGAGATACAGATTCATATTCAATCATTTGCTTCTCGTCTTCCAGATTCTTGGAAATATGAGTGATGAACATGGTCTAGCCATTTCTATCACTTTTTCCAAGAGCAAATGTTCTTAATGCTTTTAAGACAGGGGTGTCAAACTAAATTTCATTGAGGGCCGCAACAGCATTGTGGTTGCCCTCAGGGGGCTGGTTGGGTGTGGCCAGGGTGGGTGCAGCCTACTGGGTGGGCATGGATAGAGTGGGTGTGGCCTACTGGGTGGGCGTGGCCAGCTCTACATCATTCGCGTCAAGGGTGCCTGTGGGGGCCTGGGCAGGATTGGGACAGATCGGAGGGCCTCTGGCAGAAGGGGGTGGGACCAGGGCAAGCGCCAAGGCGTGGTCCATTTCTTCATTCCTCACAGAGGGTGACACCTTCCCAGCATGCACCCAGGGGATGGGGCCGATGTGGCAGGGGCTGGTTCCTCGCTGTTTCCAGACGGCCTTGTGGAGCTAAGACTGAATGCGTTTCAGCATAGATGGCCACCACAAAATTGTACATTGGCTCCCGGCCGGCCTGGGCCAGGGCCAAGGTGGAGGGGGCCGTCCCCTCACTGTTTCCAGGATGGCTTCGCGGGCCACATGAAACCACTTCGTGGGCCGCATCCGGCCCCCGGGCCTTGTGTTTGACATGTCTGTTTTAAGAGGAAGATTTACCCTGAGAAACACAGCAGGAAGAGAAGGGAAACGTATGGATTAATGGAAGTTCTGAGACTGGAAAAACACCCAACTTGTTAGCCTGTTGATTCCTATCATGTGGAAGGAATACACACAGAGAATCTTTCTTACCTTTCTCTCCAGGTTCCCCCTTTTCTCCTTTGGAACCCAATTGGTTAACATCAAATTTTCCTGGAACGCCTGGCAAACCAGGTTCTCCTTTGCTGCCTTTTTGCCCGGCAACTCCTCGTTGTCCTGGTTGTCCTACTAAACCATCATTTCCTAAGCAGTATCCAAAGCACACAATGTTTCTTGTTAATTTGGAGTGCACTGACGATAAGCCCCAATAGAATAAGTGGAAATCCACTTTATCCTTCACATTATCAACCTACCACATTAGAATGGCTCTAAACCATCAACACCTATGACAGATAAAGCATTCTTCATTGGGGTGCCATTCCTCTAATCTTATCCCATTCTAGTACAATTCATTTCCAAGTCAATCACAAAGCTTTGGTTAGAGTGATTATTAACTGCCCCCCACTTCTCCATCATGGCTGGATGGAGGTCAGCTCTGGTTCAAGATCAACATTTTGATACAAAAGACCTTCCCATCATAGCTTATTATTGCCGATTACAAATTTAGGTCAGCAATTAAAGGGTTGTTGTTGTTAGTTGCAAAGTCGTATCCGACCCATCGCGACCCCATGGACAACATTCGTCCAGGCCTTCCTGTCCTCTACCATATTTTGGAGTCCATTGAAGCTCATGCTTCAGTGACTCCATCCAACCACCTCATTTTCTGTCGTCCCCTTCTTCTATTGCCCTCCATCTTTCCCAGCATCAGGCTCTTCTCCAGTGAGTCCTTCCTTCTCATTAGGTGGCCAAAGTACTTGAGTTTCAACTTCAGGATCTGGCCTTCTAAAGAGCAGTCGGGGTTGATCTCAGGGAAATGTTTAGGGTGCAAATGGATTTGGAATTTTGAGAGCATTTTGTAGATTTGCTCTCAAACTGGGTTACCTTGGATCATAGTCAGCCAGAAGGCAAACAGGTGAGCTGTTACCAAGATGCTCTCTCTGAGGTTTTCTGTCATTCCAACATGCCTTTGATATTGTTGAGTTTGGATGGAGCCACAAAGCACTAAATTGCATGCTCCCACCATGTTTATTTTCAAAAAAATATATATACAGGGCCTGTTAATGCAGTTCTTGGGGGGGAAATGTTGATGTGATGGAAGGGGACCTTGGCTTTGCAGCATGTTAGCCTTCCATTATTTTATTTTAAAGGATATAGAAATAGGCATGGTAGGAACCCATGGTAGGAGCTCAATGGATGCCAAGAGAAGCACCTATTGGCAACACCTTGTCTTAAAAAACCTGCACAATGTGTAATAACTTGGTTGCTGTTCGCAGGGCTGAAACTGGACGTATTGGATTGGAAGGTTGTCTCTGTGAAGATTTCTATAAAATTAGAGACCTTTTATATTAACAGTATGCCATTGTCTAAGGGAGAAGTGTAAATATGATACAGATGAACTTGTTTTATTTTTATGAGATTCTTTTACAGAAGGTATAAGAATAATTAGTAGCCGTTACTAAATCTTTCTAGTGGACGAACCTGTGTTGATATAATCCAAGGAAGTTTACTTTATATAAATATCCTGTATATTTTGCTGGTTATATTTTTCATATAATACAACTTTTCACATTGTAGCTTTTCAAATAGATCTTTTACAAGAACTTTTTGAGATCTGATCTTGACAAATTTGCACTTAGTCTTTATTGAAAGCAATGGGATTTTGGCATGATTAACATTTCCATTGTTTTCAGTGGGAACTAAAGGTAATTAAGTTAGCATGAGTATAACCTATTAAGGTTATTTTAAAAATATAAAAGAACTATATGTTAAAAATGCACCTGATTTGCAACTAAATCATTTATGTCCATCCTTTGATTTTTGTAGCAAATTGTACATTTTTGTTTTGATAAAAGCAAAGTGAATATTCAAAAAAACAAACAAACCTGCACAATGTGTCTGAAATCAGAATTTCCCTTCCTCTGTCTATAGGTGATAAACCAAAAGTATAGTTGCACTTTTACAGGTTTCAAAGGATTAATCCTGGATTCCAGAGATAGAAAACAAGAGACATCTTACCTTTGGAGCCAGGTAAGCCATTTCTGCCAGGAGATCCAGATGTTCCCTGAGGACCAGGTGCCCCCATCACTCCCATCTCGCCTTTGCTTCCTGGAAGCGCAGCAGAAACAATTTTATTTGGAGCTATAAAAGCCCTAACCTTCCAAATCTTTTTACTTCCCTTTTCATCCCGAAATTTCATCCTGAAATTTTTTTCCAATAACAAGGCAATTGGCTAATCTCTCATTCAATATCTCTCAACCTTGGAAGTTTTTCAGATGTGTGGACTTCAACTCTCAGAATTCTGAAAGCTGTCAAGGTTGAAAACCCCGATGCCCTCTCGCTGTGCTCAAATTATTCCCATTTTTTTATGTTTAGCTATCCTATTTAATTTGGGAGAACCATCTTAGGAGCATCGTGAGCACATGGGAGGGCCATATTGTTGACCTTGCATATTTCTACAACAAGGTGATGCCTCTCTTGCTTCAGTGAGAGCAGCATCACTGAATATAGTCAGAAAGCTTTTAATTCTTGGAGGGCTTTCAGACTGTAGGAAAATGTTCTCAGTTCATCACCTTTAAAATGAGTCAATGTTTTGATTGTTGAAGGACATCTCTCTACTGTTTTTCATTCATCACGACACCCCTTTATGAATTTTAGCATCTATGCAATTGTCAGACAGTACTGTAAATAGAAAGCTCCTCCTATCTACCCAAACCACAATAGCACAAAATATATTTACCTGGTATGCCTGGAGTTCCATCTCGTCCTGGAGAACCAGGGGAACCTGGTCCACCGGGAAGACCAGGTGATCCAGAAAAACCTGGGTTGCCCCTGTCACCTGGAGGACCGGGAACATCAAATCCTGGTGGCCCAGGATCACCTTTCATACCAGGGATGCCTTGAAGTCCTAAAAGAAATTGTCAGAATACAATCCTTTAATTAAAGCTTTCCCTAAAACATTTATTAGATCCTTCCCTCACCTTCATGCTTTGCAGGTATTTAGGTTTCAACTCCTAGAAGTTCTCAGCAAGCATGGTGCCAGACCCCTCAAACCAACATGTGGTGATTGTTCCAAGTAGATTTCTTTATTATTCCACACTTATAGGCAGAATCTTGCCAGACTGAAGTAGACTACCACCTACATCAATCATATACTCTGGGAACTATTGGGGAGTGGTTGCTTTACCCTCTTTCTCTCATACAAAGTGTCTGGGCTGTTATTCCTCTGGAATGCACCTTTCCTTCCTGGGAATCCAGACTACATTCTATCACACATGGCTATTGTTGAGAATTCTGGGAACTAAGATCAAAACCTGAGAAGTACACCAGGTTGGTGATTTTAAGAACAGGAATTTGGACAGTGGCTGCACATTGTGCCTTAAATAATTGTGTTTTTAAGATGACTTCCTTCAGCCTCAACTCAACAAAGCCTATAGCTCAGCAGTCTTTTTCTAGTGAAAACCAATTTTGTGACCAAACTCTTGGAATTTAGTTTTGAAGGTATGGAATACAGAAAAATCAATGTAAACCTGCCCTAAAGAAGAGACTTTATAAGTGATCAACAGATTGATTCTTGTTAATATGTAGAAAATGAGGAATTGATTCTCTGAGGTATTTTAACTGCATTATTAGTAGGTTGAAAATGTCTGTAAAAATATCTGGAAATTCACTTTTCTATCCACTGGCTCTATATTCCAGCTGAGCTGTTGATCTGTTGATTTGAACCAAGATTGTGTTTTACACAAACCAGACATTACTAGTACCATCAACCAAGCAATACTGTTCTCATTGTTTTGATTTAATCTGCAGCATTGCCTAAGTCCTGGAACTAGGAAAAATATTAGAAATGCTTTAGATGAATAAATCTTTTTTTAAACAAGGTACCGTGTGGAAAACTGCATTTACACACCAGCTCCTTGGAAATTTACCTTACAGAATTCAACTAAATTCTACACCTTTTGAGAAGTGAGGAGACAGTGAGGATTGTCTTTTGCTGTTAGGGCAGGGGTGTCAAACTGCACAGGCCGGACACGTCACGAGGAAACCACGCCCAGCCCATTGCTGGCAATGGGGAAAAAGTTCTGATACGTCTCGCGACATCACGTGACGTCGCGGGTTTGACATGTCTGTGTCAAGGGGACAAGTATAGCTGAAAAACTGATGCCTAATGTCTTCCTTATTAGACCTTCACTCAGGGACTAAGTTTCAGAACCAAGTATTTCTTTTTTATTTATTTAAAATTTTCATTTTTTAATACAGAAAATAAAAAAAAATGAGCTCCAAGAGAAAAATGGAGTTTTTACAAGAACAAAAGAAAACTGAATAAAAACATTAAAAGAATGTGGATTGAAAAGACAAAAAAAAAATAAAACAAAACCCAGAAACACATATTATCTTCCCTCGTTGAACACTGACAAATATATTGCACAATAAAAGCTTTCTCCCCTTACAAGTCAAGTCTAAGATTCATAAACTTCTACTTCTGTATGCAACTACCGTCTTTCCCCTAAAGCAAGACAGGGTCACACTTTCTTTTTATCCCCAAAAGCCCCACTATGTCTTACTTTCGGGGTACGGCTTATATTGATTGGAAAACAATTGTCAGTTTTATTTTAAGTATTTTAAGTATATTAAGTATTTTAAGTATTTTAAGTATTTAAGTATTTTAAGCAGGAGGCTGAAGTGGGCAGGAGTAATATGTCTTACTTTCGTGGTACGGCTTATATTAGCCGACCCCCTGAAAACCCCGATACGTCTTACAATCGGGGGTGTCTTACTATCGGGGAAACACGGTAATTGCATATAGATAGCAATAGCAATTAGACCAGTGATGGCGAACCTTTTAGAGACCGAGTGCCCAAACTGCAACCCAAAACCCACTTATGCATCGTCGGGTGCCGGGTGGGTATGTCCCATTGGGTGGGAGTGGTGCATTGGGTGGGCATGGCTGCAGTGGTAACAGCAGACTGGGTGGGACTAAAAAGTTCAACCAATCAATTCCAACTTTGCAAGATTCGCCCCCCCCCGCAAGAAGTTGAAATTGACTGATTTATTTATTTATTTATTTTGCACACAGCGGTGGCGGCCTAAAGCGAAAAGGTTTTATAAAACCCAGCTGAAGGCCTAGGACTGGGGCGATGGCACGCATGCCCACAGAGAGGGCTCTGAGTGCCGCCTCTGGCACCCGTGCCATAGGTTCACCACCACTGACTTAGACTTATATACCGCTTCACATTGCTTTACAGCCCTCTTTAAGCGGTTTACAGAGTCAGCCTATGGCCCAACACAATCTGGGTCCTCATTTTATTGACCTTGGAAGGATGGAAGGCTGAGTCAAACCTGAGCCAGTGAGACTCGAACTGCCAAACACATATAGATGTATATGCACATCTATATTCTGTATGTGCACCGAACCAAGTGTTTCTATTACGTGAATAAAATCCTACAGAAATTTTCCTACAGAAAAACTAGTCATATATGAGCATTTAGATTAGAACAATACACAAAGTTTCAGTTTAGAAATGTTTGACCTTCAAAACCCCAATTCCGAGGGGCTATCGGATGTTTTTTTACACTGAAACTGTTTTAAATGGGAAACTCTTGTTTCAAGCTCAAAATAGGCCAGCTCAAGGCTGAAATATTTTGAGTTTGCAAGTGGCTATGCACATTATTATTATATTGGACCAGAATTCTTACTAAATTGGCCAACCACCAGACATCAGTGCTGCAAAAGGACAGATTGAATAAATACACTTCTAAAGACAGGAGTCCAGACTATCTGCTCCAGGATGAAATCTTATAAAAAGACTAAAATGTCCAAACATTTTACTAACAATTCTCTCTCATTGCACTTCCAACTTCTAAACTAAACAAAAGAAAAAACATTGTGCCTCTTATGATTTCTCCTAAAGCTTGTGAAGGGCTTAAATTCTGAAAAGGTGTACTTGTTTCTTGGACTTTACCATCTTTTTTACCGTTATCTGACTGAAGATTCAAACAAAGCAGTGTTTCTCAACGTCTTGAAACCCACACCCCCATTTGAAAAACAAAACTTTCACATCCCCCTCCAAACCAACTCCAATAATTTCCTTCAAAAACTTAAAAGGATCAAACCCTCAAAACTAAAAACAGAAGGAACCAATTTGTAACTTTTATTGTTGTTCCGTGGTTAAGTCGTGCCTGATTCTTCGCGACCCCCATATCCTCCACTCTCTCCTGGAGTCGGCCCAAATTCATGTTCATTATGTCGATACCTTAACTGTCTACTCCTCTGGAATGGACCAACTCGCCATAGCCAGCTTGCCTCGGGGTCAGCTTATCACAGCCAATTCATTGCTTTCAACGTGGGACAACGTCTTGCAGGACAACTCAACAATTCAAGTTAATTGTTTAAAATTATTTTAAAAATTATTTTCATTTTTGTTATTCACATTTTATTTTGTCCCCTCTCTTGGCATCCTGTCTTTAATGATTCTATTTGACTATTTCTTCAATGTTAGTGTAACTCTTGTCTCGTGATGAGTTGGCTGCAGTGAGATGGCCATGGTGAGTTGTCTGCAGTGAGATGTCCACGGCAAGTTGGGTGTGGCAAGTTGTTGTAGACCCCTCCTCCTCTGCTGTCCCCTTCTCCTTTTGCCTTCCATCTTTCCCACATGGGGGTCTTTTCCCAGAAACAGACAGGTTTGATTTCCTTTAGGACTGCAATTTTAATAAACCCTATTTATTTTCAATTCCAAATTGGCTGTTGCTCTTCAAACATATATCCTTTTTCATCCCTACTTCTGGATTTCAGCTTCTCAATTTTTCTCTTTCCTTCCCTCCCCCACTTTTTAGAAGAGGAAAGAAACTTTTCAGACTCCTCAGATCTTGATACTTCAGGAATCCCTCTCAACAAACAAGAATCAATACCTTGGACAGAGACAGCATTTTATATAGAGGTGTTCTTTTTTTGGGGAAAGGGTAAATAAGAAACAAATCAATGCATTTAAGGAACAGAGGGAAGCAAGCAAACAAAAAGGACTTCGATGGAGCAAAGCACTGTACCTGATTGGCCTGAGAAGTTGAAAAGTCACCATGGAAAGAATTCATCAGGAAGTTGAAACACAGCAAAAAGTTGGAAGAACGCCGTTAGGGTTAGGATACAAAGGTTAATACACAGACGTTTGAGCAAAACATACACCAATATTTCTCAATCTATGCTGGACTACAGCTCCCATCTTCCTGGCAACCATGTCACTGGGAAGTTCCACAGTGATGATTGGCAGCCATGCTCAATGCATGGGCTAGAAAGGCTGATCAAAAGAGTGGGCAACCAACTTGACAGAGCCACCACTGAATGAATGGTTTATCCTGGATTCTAGTTTGTGTTATCTACTTCAAGAGGACAATAGAAGACTTATACCAACAAAAGTGGAACAGACTTCATGGTAATGTTTTCCAGTGGACGATAATCACCAGATTAGGAAAAAAAGAGTTAAATATAGACATTCCTGAAAGGGTCTCTTACTAGTGACATTAAATAAAAATGCTCTAGTTTTTTGGTTTCAGTAATAGGGTAGTCACCATAATTATGATGGTTTATGATTCATCATCCCTAGCCACCGGTTTCACTGGTTGGGACTTTGGGAATTTCAATTCAATTATTTTTGGAAGCCCCAGAGTGAGGGAGGTGGAGCAGTGGTGTACTGTATAGCTCAGTATTATTTTTTGTGGTTTATTTTTAAAAATATTTTGGAGGATCCTCTCTTCCTCCTTTTAAAATATTCTCCAACCCCGCCCTACCCCCCCCCATAATTACATGATGCTAATACCCACTGAGGAAAACATTAACCAAGAAGGATGCTCAAAGGCTTCAGCTAGCAAAAATTGCATCGTCACTATTTTACGTTAGCAGCGGGAAAAGCTTCATTTTGGAAGAGAAGGATGAAATGACATCACAGCAACACAAACAGTGACAGAGGAAGTTCATGCGGGTTGATATGGTTAGTTAAGTTTCACAAGTTGGTTTCCACAAGACGAGAAAGGACTGGTAAACAATATCCACACGACACAGAAGTTTGAGATACGCAGAAACAGTGATCCCGTGAAAGAAAAAATAAATATGTGTAGAATAAAAACTCATCAGCAATGACATGGTGCGCCAAGTCTAGTGATTAACAAATGGAAGTGATAGGATACAGATTGTGGCTACATCTCCATTGATGGCTGTGCTACATGCAGCAATTCACTTGACGTGCTTAAATACATAATGGAGGGAGGGGTGGGCAACCTTACGAGACCCATTTCCTGCCCTTATACCAAATCTTGAGAAGATCTGCAGAGCAGCAGAGATCCACAACGCTATGGATCAACGCCAATATTCTCTAAATATTGGCCCACAAAATTGGTCCAAATTAGATTGTTCTTCATTCTTATAACATTCTTATATTATTGTAGGGTACCTTATAACAGGTACCCTACAATAATACCTGTTACATTCTTAAAGGGTCTTACTTCCAAGATATATATGTTTAAAAAAAATCTGCCATCAAGACAAGAATGTGTCAAAAAGAAATGAGAGCAAACTCTGATCTACATTGAGTACTTAAGGTCTATGGGCACTTGTTTTAATTAAGTGAAAGGAAAAAAATGTGCAAAGGTCTTATGTTGACTTTACATTTTTTTAGGGAGAAGTAGATAGAAATTGTCTAGGAATGGGAATAACAAAATAAATTTGGATTTTTATGGATTCACACTTTTCCAAAAGGAAAAGGTGTGGTTTTACCCATATAGCTGCTCTTATTTTCTACTCCATTTCTTCTACAGATCATCTCAACTTCTGCTGCTTACTCTTTCCTTCATTTCCTGCCAGATTAGATTCTCTCTGTCTACTGCTTGCTATCTGCATTTCAGATCCCATCTGTCTTCTCTAATGGTCACCTGGAGAGACCCCAATGAACATTTCACTTTGATTGCTTCCATGCCTACACCCTTGGAAAAAGGGTGGTCCATCTATCATTGTACATTTAGAGAACATCTTGAAGAAGGCATAATTCCATGCATTGTGCCTTACATCCCATTATATTTTACTTCTTTTCTCCACAATGAAGGTGTCCATCCAAAGAGGTAAGCAGTAACAGAGAAATGGATATTAACCGTAAGCCAACTTCTGACTAGCTGACTGGCTGGGCTGATGGGGAAATGGATCTGGCCCCTAAAGTGGTTTCTGGTTCCCACTCATGGGCAGGAACTTTGACTCATCATTTCTCCGGTATCAGCTCAGCTCAGTGACAGCATCAGGTTCCCCTTTACTCCTCTCAGAAAGCTAGATAAGTCAAACCTGTAAGTTCTGGGTTAGAGACCACAGAAAATCTGGAGATAGCTTATAAAGCAGCGGTTCTCAACCTATGGGTCGCGACCCCATTTGGGGTCGAATGACCGTTTCGCGGGGGTCGCCGGACACCGCGGTCCGCCATTTTGTTTTTGGTTTTTTTCGTCGCACGCGCGCCGCGCATGCACGGATCATCCTGTTGCGGTCCGCCATTTTGTTTTTTGCTTTTTTTTTACCACACGCGCGCCACACATGCGCGGATCGGCCTGTCGCGGTCCGCCATTTTGTTTTTGCCTTTTTTTCCCGTCGCGCGCGTGCCGTGCATGCGCGGATCGGCCTGGCGCCGGGGTCGCGCCGCGCATGGGCGGGGCAAGTGGGGTCTCAACCTGAAAAAGGTTGAGAACCACTGTTATAAAGGGAGGCCAGACAACATTCTGGCAAAATAATTTCTATTGTTACCAAGAAAGCTACATGTCCATATCCATAGGATTCAAGTTCCGTTGGAAGAACTGAACCTTTTCCAAATATTAAAACTGCCAACCACACAACAAGGGGTTGGTTTTCACGTGTCATCATGCAATCTCATGCACTGGACACCTGCCAAATGATTAAAACTTCAAACATATCCCCAGATATCTATAATACCATTCTGAAGATCTTTTATGTTCTCACCTGAAATATTGGTACGATCCTAAGGAAGAATCAGAATAACAATGAGAGAATAACAGAGCTGGGATAGACCGTGGAGGTCATCTAATCCAACCCCAGGCTCCAGCAGGAGTCCCTCAACCATATTACTAAAGCCCTGTGAGATTGGTGCTCTTTGAGGGCTTCAGATTTTATTTAGGACGTCCTACAGAGGCCACATTCCCAGGTCTGACTCAATGAATGTATGATGAAGGCAAGCTATATTGCCCTGATCATGATCCATTGACATGGCCAACATTTTTGCAGATATTAGTAACGCTTTTAAAAAAGTAACGCTTTAAAAAAAATGAAAGACATTTTCTTCTGCTTTTTTTAAAAAATAAGAACAATAAAATAGATATAATAGCAAATGAAAGAGATGCACAATGTTGGGTGTACTTTGTGACGTAGTTGTGAACATGCAGTGAATCTTGACCCTCCAGGCACAGATGTTCTTCAAAGAAATAGAAATGGGTGGCTCACATTTGGCAGAATCGTGGTTTAAAATGAATCTGTGCTTTACAATTCATGCAGGGTGTACAAGAAGAACCAAAACACACTGAGATCGTTAGAGAAGAGGTTTTTGGTGCAATTTGCCTGAAAATGCTACTACTGCGGCTAAGGGTTTTAGGATTCGATGTTTCTCAGTTTAAGGCCCTCTTAAATGCAGCCTATTCTTAGAATCCAGTTAAGTTCCTGTCATATAATTATTAGAGACTTACAACATTGGTTAACATTAATTTCTAACCTACTCTTCAAATGAAGCAAAATCGCGCTCATAGAAAAACAATAACTAGATGTAAGTACAGATAGTTCTCGACTTAAAATCATTTGTATCTTTTGTAGACCTCCATAGATCCAATGAAGAATGGTTTTTGGTCTCACTGGAGCTGTTGGTCATTTGAACAATGATTTCATATTACTGGTAGTCCTGGATTTACAACCGTTCATTTAGTGACTGTTCAAAGCTACAACAGCACTGAGGAAAGTGACTTACGACCATTTTTCACAGTCGTGTGATCAAAATTCGTATTTATAACGACTGCAGTGTCCCGGGATCACGTGATTCCCCTTTGCCACCTTCTGACAAGCAGAGCCAATGGGGGAAGCCAGATTCACTTAACAACCGGGTTACTAACTTAACAACTGCAGTGATTCACTTAACAACTGTGGCAAGAAACCCAGTTAACAACAGGAATTTTGGGCTCAATTGTGGTCGAAAGTCAAGGACTATCTGTATCTATCTATGGAGGATAAGCTGTGTATCAACTGCATAATTTATCTTCCTTTGTTTATTTAAGATTGTTTTAAGGCTACACTCCAATTTATTTAGCTCAGCTGAATTTTACTAAAAGCAACTCCAAAACAGGACCCTAAAATATTGACTCGTTGCATTCAAACCCAGACTTGCCCAATCCAACCTTTTCCAGATGCGTTGAGACTGTAATTCCCATAATTCCTAGCTAGATGTCGCCTTGGAATTCTGGGAGCAGGAGCTGCCCAAAGAGTTGGGAAAGGCTGTCCTCGATTCCTTTCAGGAATTCAGGCTGACAGTTCTAATCTGGAATTGTCTCACTTACTAACTGGATACTTGGACACTTACCTGGTGGTCCTGCTGGTCCTGGAAGACCAGGTGGTCCAGGTGGTCCTTGCACACCAGCTCCTGGAATCCCTGGAGGTCCAACTAGCCCAGGCTGGCCACGTGGTCCTGAATCACCTAAGAAGAAGATTTCAAGAAACTAAATATTTCAGAAGCTACATATGTTCTTAGAAATAACATATTGAAATATGCATGTTGCAACATTCAATGAACTCTTGCGTACCTTTGAAGCAGCTGGGAGGACAAAGTCCCCTATCCATCATTGATTCTGTTCAATAATTCATGTATTATTGAAAACTGGCTGGCAATGAGAGGATGGGGATGTTTCATTTTCAGAAGTGCACCCACCTGGGTCTTCAGTGAGACACCAGCCATGACTCCAGAGAAGGCAGTAGAATGGCAATGGTTATCCAAGGGACTTTTGAGAACATTGACTATAGTATCCTTCTGGACCTCCTTCAAGGGTCAGGGTGGGGGGACATGGTGTTGCACTGGACCCATCTTTTTGGACCCAGGAACTGGAAAATGGATTAGGATTCTAAACATGTTCATATTTGGCCTTGGTTTCTGCTGCTTTTTACTGTGTTGTGTCGTTTCATGTTTCATATTTATCTTGTTTTTTTAATCCTATGTTAACTGACCAGACCAGACTTACATCTGCAAATGGAGATGGATGGATGGATGGATGGATGGATAGGCAGATGGATGGATGGATGGATAGATGGATAGATAGATAGATAGATAGATAGATAGACAGACAGACAGACAGACAGACTGAATCACACTTCTAGATCTAACCATGGTTGTTCGTTTAGAGAGGGAATCACATTTTTTGAAACTCAATCCCCTTTCTGGAATTATGTCCTCATAAACTGGCATGGTCAATTGACACATTTGAGAGTTGTATTCTAGTGACATCTGGAGGACACAGTTTGCTCTACTTAGAAACGGATACTCTTGACCTTGCGTGGAATCAAAACTAAATAGAATGAGCCTTGGTGGGATGGGAAACCATCACAGTTTTAATCCAGACCACATCAAGTGGTAATGGAAGTACTACTATCAAAAAACTCACCTGGCCCTATCCATGAAACCATCAAGAGTGGAGTGTAACTCAAGAAAACAAATATATTTGTATCATCTCTTAAATCAAAAGAATAGTCCTGTTTTAAAACATGTCTTTCACGACGTCCCTTATAACATTAATTTTACAAGTCTATGTTGCTTTCCCCCATTGTAACACTTCTCCACAACTATGAAGATAGGTTCTCGATAGAGCCAAATATGGATTGAAGAAGATGGTTCCAATCCTGGAGGACTAGTCAACCGCAAATCAAGACTTGGGTTTTTTTTATTAATTTTTTTCCCTCATCAACATATGTTAATTTTTCCAATCAACAAGTTGTCTGGAATTTGCTAAGCTAATACATGTTCAATTCCTAATCCTTCATTCTTTTCTCTAACCAAGAACAAAATAAATTCCAAATTTGATAGTAATCTGTATCTTTTTGTCTTTCAGCCTCATAGTTAGTCTGTTCATCTCTGCACATTCCAATATTTTCGTAATTATTTCTTCCTCTGATGGCAATCCTTCATTCTTCCAGTATTGTGCAAAAATTATTCTCGCTGCTGTAGTAGTGTGTAGAATTAAATATAATTTCTGCTTATTAGTCTTTTCAGACATAATGCCTAGTAAAAAAAGTTCAGGTTTAAAATCCACTTGTTCGTCCAATATTTTTTCTAACCACATATGTATGTTTTTCCAATAGGCCTTTGCCTTCCCACATGTCCACCAAATATGATAATACGTGCCTGTTATGTTTACATTTCCAACATCTATCTGACATATTTTTAAACATTTTTGCTAATCTTGCTGGTGGAAGGTGCCATCTATAAAACATTTTATACAGATTTTCTTTGTATGAAGTTGACATTCTTAATTTATACTTTCTCTCCCATAACATTTGCCATTTTTCTAATTCTATATCATAACCAAAATAACCAAAGGACTAGTCAACTGCAAATCAAGACTTGTTTATTCAGCCATCATGCTGAACTCAGATTGGCACTGATCCAGTCTGATTCTGCCTTGGTCCAAAACGATGCATAGAAAAGCAGAAGGTAGCCTTAAACCGAATCCCTACGTCAGTGTTTCTCAACCTTGACAATTTTAAGGCATGTGGACTTCAACTCCCAGAATTCCACAGCCAGCAATGCTGGCTGTGGAATTCTGGGAGTTGAAGTCCACATGCCTTAAAATTGTCAAGGTTGAGAAACACTGCCCTACGTTTAAGTCAGACTCATCTGCATTGACTGCTGCCACAACCAAATAGCCTCTTCTGTACCTTTAGCTCCGACAGCTCCATCAAAACCTGGCCGTCCTGGGGAGCCAGGATTTCCTGAGAAGCCGGGCACTCCTTTGGCGCCTTGCGCTCCTTTGAAACCTGGTGGACCAGGTGGCCCTGTGGGTCCTGGAATGCCAAATCCTCGCTCTCCCTGAAAGGCCAGATAGCAAAATGTTAGTTCAGAATATCCCCAAGGGTTTTTTTTAGGAGGCAACTGGACTGACCTTGTTTTATTTTGAAGAAATTTCACTTCTCATCCAAGAAGCTTCTTCAGCGCTGACTGGATGAGGAATGGAGGCTCTCACCATCCAGTCAAAGCAGAAGAAGCGAAATGTCTTCAAAGAAAAACAAGGAAGAAGCACCTTTGGGACAACCATGGTCTGGATGGCTGAGACTCTCCATAGATATTTAGTTCAGAATGTTTGTTCTCAATTCTGCAGTCCATCCCATGTTTCCTACTGGTGTATTTGACTGCACTGCTTATGGAAAAGAGGTGTGTAAACAACTTTGTTTGGCCTGTTCAATTATCGCACCACATCTCGATTAAAGAAACTAGCACAAGGTTTATTCTTCATAGGACCAGGAAGCCTGATCAATCTAAGAAAGGGATCAATCTAAGAAAGGGCCAAGGCTCAAGACCAACCAAGGTCATCTTTACATTGATTAATTCACCTTCCCTGACCTGGTGTTCCTCAGATGCGTTGGGATTCCAGTCCCTCAACATTCCCAAATAGCACAACCATCTGGAACACACCAGGTGATGGAAGACGAGGAGAATCCTTCACACCAAAGCAAGCAATTTTTCTCCACAGACCTTCTGTCCTTTCGCTCCAGGAAGTCCAGGGGTTCCATCAGCTCCGGGTCTTCCAGCGTTTCCTGCAAGTCCAGGTTCACCTGATACACCGGGAAAACCTTTTAAAAAGGTAAACAGATTAGAGGACAATGACAATAAACTCCAACCCAATCCAATAAAATCTTGCAAACCCTTCCTTCCTTCCTTCCTTCCTTCCTTCCTTCCTTCCTTCCTTCCTTCCTTCCTTCCTTCCTTCCCTTCCCTTCCCTTCCCTTCCCTTCCCTTCCCTCCCCCTTCTTCCTTTCCTTTCCTTTCCTTCCCTCCTTCTTTTCTCTTTCTTTCTTGCTTTCTTTCTCTTTCTTTCTTTCTTTTTCCTTTTTTCTTTTCTTTCTTTCTTTCTTTCTTTCTTTCTTTCTTTCTTTCTTTCTTTCTTTCTTTCTTTCTTTTCTTTCCTTTCCTTTTTTTTCAACTCCTGCTCCAACCAGTACCTTTACAGAACATAAATGAGACTAACCTTTGGGCCCTGGTGGGCCTTGGAGTCCAATGCCAGGGAAGCCAGGTTCACCTTTTTGGCCAGGGATTCCTGGCAACCCAGGTGATCCAGGTTGACCAGAGTCTCCTGATAAGAAATATATTCCAATCATACACTGATTACCCCATCAGTAAGCCCTGGTTAATGACAATGTAAATTCTTTGTTTGATTGTTGTGAGCAGCCAGGCACCCTTCAAGGTTAGTAAATAACAGGTGGATAAAAAAGCCAAATCTAGACTAAACATCTGACTGACCAGACAGTCAACCATGCTAACAATTCACAGAGCACCATGGTCTTCCATAATTATTCTAAAATGGGGACAGAGAAGAGGTGATTGGTTAGATCAGGGATAGGCAACCTTGGCTCTTTTATGACCCATGGACTTCAACTCCCAGAAGACCACGAGTCATAAAAGAGCCAAGGTTGCCTACCCTTGGGTTAGACCCTAATCTAAAATCCCTTCCTCCAGAAACGAAACAGATTTTGTTATGTGGTCAGGAAATATGGCAGCTTTTTACCTGGAAAACCATCTTCACCATTTCTGCCTGGGGGGCCTGGAGGTCCCGGGGGTCCTTTTTCAGGAATAGATTGAGCAGGTTCGCCTTTGGGCCCTGGAAGAGCCAGAAAAACAGCAAGAGGAAAACTGCTTATATTTCACAACAAAACCCAAACCGAATGGGACCATCCTCCCATATTTTCTACTCTAGATTAGTTTTCTGACGTTTTGTATTGGTAGGATAGATTTGCACTCCCTCTAGTAATGTAACCTGTAGGAGAAGAAAAGGCTGAGCTGGAAGGTGGGGTTAAATATCTCATCAGTTTAGAATCAGTACGCTGTCACAAAAGACTTAAGTCCAGCCGCCCATGAATTCTGTGACCCTCATCGAGGGCCAATTTAGCTTTGACTGTGACTAGACTCTTGTATAAAGGTAGCAATAATAAATGGTTTTGTGCTTTCACATATACATCTTGGCAAAGGTCAAAGCCACCCCATTCCACATGTATACATTTTTCTGAATTAAACACAGCGGACCCTCCAGTCAGGCAGAGCACGGGACTTCAAATTCCTCTCTTCTACTGAAATAATCGTCCCAGGCAAATGTTCTTTCACCAATCTGAGCAGACACATTGTTATAGATGTCTAGGAGGAATATACTTACCTGGAACTCCTGGGGAACCTGGGCGTCCAGGAACGCCTTGAAGCCCCTTGTCTCCTGGAGGTCCTTGTGGTCCAAATCCAGGAGGTCCTGGAGGCCCTCGCTCTCCACTGAGTCCAGGAAGACCTGGATCCCCAGTAGGGCCCCGGCTTCCTTTGAAAGCAATGCTACCCTAGGGCAATGAAAAAAAAAGGACTGCCTCGATTAATGCATGATAAAACCCGTGGGTTGGTTTCACCATGATCTGGTTGCTTCTAGCTTCACACCCTTTCCTGATCCAAAGCAACCCATCAACCCACCAAATGACGATGCCATTTATTAGGTAACAGGAAAACCAGGGGAACCAGGTGATGAAAGCCAATAGGAGTGCCTAAGTCACTGAAATCCAAATCTCTTGCCCTTGAAATTATTATTGTTGTTGTAATTTGCACAATCAACCAGATGTTCAGACTGGGTTTGGCCTTTTTGTCTACCTATCGAGTCCTTACCAAGGACCTGGAATAGGCAGATGTGGATATTTGATGGTGTTACAGATATCATCGCAGGATGGAAGCAGTTCCTAGTAAGGCTGCCTTTTGCAATTGACTAATGGCGAATTTGTCAATGCCGAGGATGGTGTTCAAGTGGTGCTCCAGTTGTTTTGGGATTGCACCCAAGGCACCTGTGACTATTGGTACCACCCTTGCTTGTCTTTGCCACAGTCATTCCACCAGGTTAAAAGCCAGGCGATTATGAGTTCTAGTCACACATTAGGCACAAAGCCAGTTGGGTGATCTTGGGCCAGTCACCCTCTCTCACTCCTGGGAAACAGACAAGGTCAAGCAACATCTCAAAAAAACTTGCCAAGAAAACTTGTCAGAGTAAAAAAAAACTGACTCAAAGGGACAAAACAAAAACAGTTTGACCTGCTCTTTTACAAAGCTATAGCCTCCATGACACTTTGAAATTCCTGGTTTATTTATCTGTATCATATAACTTTACTCTTTTTCATGCTTTCTCTTGTATTTGTTGATATTTTTTTTAAGTGGCCAATACAGGAAAAACAACAAGAAACTTGGCACCAAGTTTCAGTTCAGTTCCTAAAGAAATTTCCTCAACCAGCACCCAGTTATTCCCAGGACATTAGGCTTGAAAATTCACGATTGAGGTTTATCATCAGAGGATTCCAAACATTATGCCGTTTTCACTGACTTACTGGCTCGCCCTTGGGTCCAGGATGACCTCGGATTCCATCTTTCCCTGGAGAACCATCTAACCCGGGCAGCCCTGGAGGACCTGGGAAACCTGAATTTCCCTTTTCACCTTTCATTCCAGGGAAACCAATCATGTCACCTGGGTCACCTTTAGCACCAGGGCGTCCAAGAGGACCTGGAGGCCCCGGAGGACCCTAGAGACAAAACAAGAATGATGTTAGTCCTCAGGAGTGCAAGCATTTGGTCCTTTGCTCTCCCTCCATTCCCAGGGACGATGCTTACTTGAGGCCCAATCAGTCCAATTACACCAGAAATGCCTTTGTCACCTTTTGGCCCAGGAAGACCAGGAGACCCTGGGATCCAAACGGAAAGAAGAGATTAATGGCACAGGAGAGAAAACGTTATCTCAGGGATGGCGAACCTTTTAGAGCAGTGGTTCTCAACCTTTTTCAGGTTGAGACCCCACTTGCACCGCCCATGTGCGCCGTGACCCCGACCCGGGCGCACGCGCGTGCGCATGTGCAACGGGCCAATCCGCGCATGTGCGGCGCGCGTGCGACGGAAAAAAAAATCCAAAAAATAAAAAATTTAAAAAAAACAAAAAAAAAACAAAATGGCAGACTGCGACGGGCTGATCCACGCATGCGCGGCGCGCACGCGACGGCCCGTTCCGCGCATGTGCGGTGCGCCCGCGACGAAAAAAAATAAAAAAAATAAAAACAAACAAACAAAATGGCGGACCGCGATGGCCTGAACTGTGTATGCGCGGCGCACGCGCGCCGAAAATTTTTTTTAAAAAAAACAAAACAAAAAAACAAAACAAAATGGCAGACCGTGGTGTTCGGCGACCCCCGCGAAATGGTCGTTCGACCCCAAATGGGGTCGCGACCCATAGGTTGAGAACCACTGTTTTAGAGACTGAGTGCCCAAACCGCAACCCCCAAACCCACTGATTTATTGCAAAGTGCCAGGGCCGCATCAGCATTGTGGTGCCCTTGGGGGGGGCAGAGAGGCGCCTCTGAGTGCTGCCTCTGGCATGCAAAACCCAGGGGCGCAAAAATGGACACCATGCTGCAAGGCGCAAAAACGGCCGCCACCGCACCGTGGGGTGAAGATACAAGGCGCTGCACCATGCAAGAACGGAGCGGGGCTAGTATCATATGCAGGCACTAGCCCCACTCTATTTGCAATGCGTGCGTGCTCGTGGACCCATGTGTGCACGCACGCATGTAAAACGCTTCCCCCTGCCTTTTCTTCCAGTCCACCAATTGACAATGGTTGGTGTCCTCTGCTCTACCACCTCTACTCGAGCTTCGCCTCCTTTGTGCTGGGTGGGGCTTCTGCACCGGGCGATGGTGGCAGCCTGATGGACCTGCTGCTGGTGGCGATGGCATGTGTGCCAACAGAGAGGGCTCTGAGTGCCGCCTCTGGCACACGTGCCATAGGTTCGCCACCACTGCGTTATCTCCATGTCCCAAAGGATTTTCTTGTTTTTTTTCCCCCCTTGAAAATGTTTCTGAAGCTTCTTCAGTTCTTTAGCACATTTCGTTTCTCATCCCAGAAGCTTCTTATGAAGAACTGAAGAAGCTTTTTGGATGAGAAGCGAAACGTTCTGAAGAACCGAGGAAGCTTCTTGGATGAGAAGCAAAACATTCTGAGGAACTGAGGAAGCTTCTTGATGAGAAGCGAAACATTTTCAAGAAAAAAAACCCCAAGGAAGTCCAGTTGCCTTTTGGAAAAGCACCTTTGGGACAATCATGACTTGGATGATCAAGAAACTCCATAGACATTATCCCCATGGTTGAGTCCATGCTAGCCTGCAGGGCAAGGAGGGGCAATCTAGGTTCACATCTGGCAACACCTGGTTTTCCATAAGCATTACCCAAATCTAGCAACACACTGCTCCTAAATCACTTGCAAGGTATTTACTGGCCATAGCATTTTTCAAACTTGTTGACTCTGATATGGGTCTTAACTCCCAGAATTCCCCAGCGAGCATTCTGGGAGATGACATCCACACATCCTAAAATGGACAACTTTAAAAAACATGCTGTTAACAGATCCCAAAAAGATTTCACGAGATCCTCTCCTCTCATTGCCTGAGAAACACGGGCATGACTAATATTTTGATCCTACTGGCAGCTACTACTATGGCATGCATTTCTCCTCCAGTCCTACATTTCATGCAAACAGAGGCAGCTGAGCTGGTGGGCAAATCCATGGGAAAAGCGGGAAAAGCGTGATGTACTCTCCCATGATACTTTGCTCTTCAGAACAACAAGTTTGACTGTCCAAGCTTTTGCCAACATGAACCTCTTCCTCCAGATATGGAACCAACTCCAAACTCCCAACCGGCATAGCCACTCCTGAAAATTTTAAGAGCTGAAAGTCTGCACATCTGGAAAGAAGCCATGTTTGGGAAAGGCTAGACTGATGTTTGTTTTTCCTCATAGTTTTACCTTCCATTCACATGTTTCATGGGGTGGGTGCAATTTCTGCGACGTGCAAATAAAACGGTTCATGATGATGTTGTGTCCTATGCAATAATGCAACGCTTCACAGTTATGGGATACAGTAGTCTTAATGGGCACAAAAAAGAAACAACGAGACGAGCCACAAATGAATACCTGAATCTCCAGGGAGCCCCGGAAGGCCTTTTTGCCCTGGAGGGCCTGGGATGCCACTTCCTATGCAGTTAAAGCAGGTGTCTCCTTTGTCACCTTGAATCACAAGACACACAGCACAATGAGTTGAATGAAAGAAATGCAGTGATACAAACACGTCAGTGAAAATAATTCAGACAGCATCTTCTTGCAAAAACAGATTCTCTTGATTAAACGCCCGTGGAATCCTTGGTGCTCTCTTTTTAATTTTTTTTCTTTTTTTCTTTTTCTCTTTACAAAATACAAAGTACATGTCAGAATCCAATTATATTTCATCTCTAGTTAACGAGTATGGAAAACCCCATTTCTGCCCTCTCTGGATTCTGTCATACGATGAAGGGGAAGGGGGGGGGTGAACAAAGGGGTTTTATGGCCCTCACTTCCTTCGGTACAACTTCAAAGGGACTGAATGTGGATACCACCAAAAGGACTAAAACATAACAACGGGGCCATCAGCTGTCATCTACTCCTCTCTGAAGTCTCCCTTCCACCGGCAGCGAGGAAAAAGGGGGTGGAAATGTAACGCCTGGGATTGTCGCTGGAAAGATGATGGGGTGGGGTGGGGTTGCTAGGAACCCCTTAAAACCTTGAGCCGTAGGGCTTGGCCCCCAAGTCCTGTCTAGAATGCCTGCAACCATTTTCTCTTAATAAAGATGCCTGTTGGAAGAAATGTTCCAAGAGTTCTGTCTTCTTAAGATGCAAAGTGGGGTGGGTCCTTACAGTACATTTTTCTTTTGTCTTAACAATGCTATGTCCTATACCTCTTACATTTATTTACACCTATTTACATTACTTCTCATACTTTTTTATTCCTCAATTCTAACCAGTTGTAATACCTATCCCATATCTCATAAAATTCTGTAACTTCCTTGTCTTTTATTTCTAGAGTAAGTTTGTACATCTCAGCACATTCTAGTATCTTGTAAATAATCATTACATTTGTTGGTATATTTTCCCTTTTCCAGCATTGCGCATATGCAATGCGTGCAGCAGTTATTATGTGTATAATGATGTGTTGAAGTTGTTTTTCCATCTTTGGATTTATTATGCCTAATAGGAATATTTCGGGTTTAAGTTCAATTTGTTCTTCTGTTATTTCCTGTATTCATCTCCTTATCTGCTCCCAATAAGTCTTTCCTTTGGGCCATTGCCACCACATATGATAAAATGTTCCCTCTTTATTTTTACATTTCCAACAGTGCAGATTCATATTTTTAAATATCTTAGCCAATCTCGCCGGTGCTAAATGCCATCTATAGAACATTTTATATTGGTTTTCTTTGTATGCGGTTGACAACGTTAGTTTGTAATTTTTGTTCCATACTCTTTCCCATTCATCTAATTTTATATTTCTACCTATATTCCGTGCCCATGCTATCATTGGACCCTTTACTATTTCTTCTTCCAGTTCAACTTCTAATAAAAGTTTATAGGTTTTTGTTAAAAATTTTCCTCTCTTGCTTGTCAATATTTTGTCCAATTGCTGTGGTATCTGACTTATTCCATACTCTTCCATATCTTTGCTTTATTTTGATTGTATCTGTAAATATGGCCACCAATCGATAATTATTCCCTGTTCTTTTAATTCCTCCCTTGATCTCTCTTGATGTGCTCTGAGCTTGTAGACCAGGGGTTCTCAACCTTGTCAACTTTAAGACTTGTGGACTTCAATTCCCAGAATTCCTCAGCCAGCAAAGTTGAACCCCTGTTGTAGATGTTTCATTACTGGAGTAGGTAACATTATCAGTATAAGTCAGTGTGGGGTTTCCCTGTTTACATACAATAGCTTGCCCAGCCTGCGTTGGGGAGTGTGTGATTTTCCACCAAGAGCTACCTAGAACTGCATCCTATATTTCTATAATGTCTTTATTATATCTAGATATTTATTCATTTACAATGCTTTTTTAAATAGTGGTGTACAGCAGAATCAGAGTCTACTGACATGACCTCAAGAAATCCTTGTTTTGTTTTAGTCGGGCAACAGAACGCACTCTCCCCAATTTTGTGGCAAACCACCACTGAAAACATAAGGAGTTTCAAAAGGAAGCTTGTGAATGTTACAGGTGCTTCAACGCTAGCAGCAATGACAAAATACTAATTCCAAACCAATACCAGATGTTGAGATTCTAGAAAGAGTCCAGAGAAGAGCAACAAAGATGATTAGGGGACTGGAGGCTAAAACATATGAGGAACGGCTGCGGGAATTGGGTATGTCTAGTTTAATGAAGAGAAGGACGAGGGGGGACAGGATAGCAGTGTTCTAGTATCTCAGGGGCTGCCCCAAAGAAGAGGGAGTCAAGCTATTCTCCAAAGTGCCTGAAGGAAGAACAAGAAGAAACGGGTGGAAACTAATCAAGGAGAGAAGCAACCTAGAACTAAGGAGAAACTTCCTGACAGTTAGAATAATTAGCCAGTGGAACAACCTGCCTCCAGAAGCGGTGAATGCTCCAACAGTGGAAGTTTTTAAGAGGAGACTGGACAGCCATTTGTCCGAAATGATGTAGGGTTTCCTGCCTGAGCAGGGCGTTGGACTAGATGACCTCCAAGGCCCCTTCCAACTTTATTATTATTATTATTATTATTATTATTATTATTATTATTATTATTATTATTATTATTATTGTGGATCATCGCACAGTCAGCCAGATGTTCAGACTGGATTTTACCGTGGATCTCAGTCTAATCAAAGAATGAACAATATTTTGGATTTGTACCTTTCTGGCCTCTTTCTCCCGAAAATCCTTGGTCTCCTCGGATTCCTGGAGGCCCAGGAAGTCCACGTTCACAAATCAGGCCAACTAAAAGAAAGAAAAACAAATGAGAGTCAGGACACGAGTCACGAAATGAATGCTGGAAAAGTTCAGAGAAACTTCTCACTCTTCAGAAGAGCTTCAAAACTTGCATCCATTCTGAATACCAGGACAAAGAAAATGGACTTTTTTATTTGTTTCGTTATTTCTTAAATTTGTAGGCCACTCAACTCCAGGCAACTCCCAAGTTAAAAAAAAAACATTTTAAAAATGCCGTAAAAATCAAAAGAATAAAAAGAGGGTGGAAATTAAGGGAAATTTAAGCTTAAACAAGAACTTTGAAAATAAGATATATAGCGATTTAACAAATTAACTTTTGCAAATAGAAGTGAAATATAAACTGATCAGAGAAGATGTTATAGAGGTAGAGGTCATAAGATAGATAAGCAGTATAGTATTTTTATAACGCGTGAAATATGAAAACATTGGGATGGTGTATCTAAATGGAAAATCTGAATATTTAGATGATTAATATTGAGCAAATTATGACTGATAAGAATTGTCTGAATATTAAGGGGAAATTAAGCTTAAATAAGAACTATGAGAATAGGATATATGGTGAACTAATAAGATGATTTTTTTTAGAAAAATAACACATTGATAAGAAAAAAATGTCATACATGGACTGTTATTATTTGTACAAATATGAAAAAATGTTTATATTTAACCATTTATGCATTGAAAATATTAAAAATGATATTTTTTAAGGTGGAAGGAGAATATTATTGGAGAAAGGAAGATCAAAGTAATACACAATTAATATATTAATCATGGAATTACAAAAAATAATTATTGTTGACTGTTAATTAACTACTATTTATTATTGTTGTTTTTAAATATATGAACCAAGACAACACGCTGTACACCAGGCACTAAGGATTGTTACTGTAAAAAATAAAAAAAATACTTAAAAAAAAAAGAATAAAAACAGTGTGTGAGTGCTTTCCTTGTAGTAGTCCAAACTACAACTCTTAGAATTCTCGGATGCACAGTCAACATGGTGGAATTTCAGGATCCTGGATTAAACGAATCAATAGTATTTATTTGGTCAGTGGCCAGCAAAAATGTAAAAGGATAAAAACAGAATGAAGCAAATCAACACAATAATATACTAGCAAAATGGATCACATCTTAATGTTAATACAGTTGTTACCCAGACGAACAATCTAAAATATTAGTAAGTATAAAATAAAAACTATATATCCCCTAACAATTTACAATATTAGTTAAGAGGTTACCAACCCAAAGGTAATATTTAAAATAGAAGTAATTAGGCCTTTAACCAATTACCTCTTGCTTTCATTGCAGCAATTCAAATCATGTCGTAACCCTGTCCCTAAATTTTAGCTAATATGGACTGAAATCAATTGTTGGACTTTTTTTAACAGATACCAATAATTATCATCTTCCTCATGTGCACAGCTGGACCTTTAGTAAGGTAGACCCTGCATGGCACTTGGACTCAGATTAGATTGTGAGTCCCTGAATCTCAGCTAATATGGACCAGATATAAAATACCTCATTGAGCATTTTCAATAGATACTGGTAGTTATGAGTAGTCTCCATTTTCAACTATTTAGTTAGTGACCAAAGTTACAACAGGCACGGAAAAAAGTGACTTTTATGACCGGTTTTCATACTTATGACCATTGCAGCATCCCCAGTCGCGTGATCCAAAATGGATTGCTTGGCAACTGGCATGTACTTATGATGATTGCACTGTACCTGGGTCATGTGATCACCATTTGCAACCATCCCAGCTGGCTTCCAACCACAAAGTCAACAAGGGAAGCCAGAGTCTCTTAGTGACCGCAGCGATTCGCTTAACAAATGTGGCAAAGTGGTCATAACATGTGACAAAGCTCACTTAACAACTGCCTTGCTGAGCGATGGAAATTTTGGGCTCAATTGTGGCCGTAAGGCAAGAACTACCTGTAGATAGTGGTTATTGTCATCTTTCAAACATTTGCTTCATTTTCTTGCCAACCCCACCTGGTAGCATTTTTTGCTCAAGAAGGAGAAGGAACATCTATTTCAGCCTTCTTCAGCTTAAGGTACAGGCTTAAGACAGGCTTAGGATACAGGAGGATCTGGACAGACTTGAACACTGGGCGCTATCTAACAAAATGAAATTCAGTGATGAAAAAAGTAAGGTTCTACATTTAGGCAAAAAAAACCAAATTCACAGGTACAGTATAGGTCAGGGGTTCTCAACCTTGGCAACTTTAAGACTTGTGGACTTCAACTCCCAGAATTCCTCAGCCAGCTTTGCTGGCTGAGGAATTCTGGGAGTTGAAGTCCACAAGTCTTAAAGTTGCCAAGGTTGAGAACCCCTGGTATAGGTGGTACCTTGCTCAATAGTAGCAACTGTGAGAGGGATCTTGGAGTCCTAGTGGACAATCATCTAAATAGGAGCCAGCCATGTGCTGCAGCTGCCAAAAAAGCCAACACAGTGCTAGGCTGCCGTAACAGAGGGATAGAATCAAGATCATGTGAAGGATTAATACCACTTTACAATGCCTTGGTAAGGCCACACTTGGAATATTGCATCCAGTTTTGGTCACCACAATGTAAAAAAGATGTTGAGACTCTAGAAAGAGTACAGAGAAGAGCAACAAAGATGATCAGGGGACTGGAGGCTAAAACATATAAGGAACAGTTGCAGGTATTGGGTAGGTCTACTCTAGTAAAAAGGAAGACTAGAGGTGACATGACAGCTGCGTTCCAATATTTTGAAGGGCTGCCACAAAGAAGAGGGGATCAACCTGTTTTCCAAAGCACCTGAAGGCAACACAAGAAGCAATGGGTGAAACCTCATCCAGAAGGGAACTAAGGAGAAATTCCCCGGCAGTGAGAACAATTAACCAGTGGAACTACCTGCTTCCAGAAGCTGTGGGTGCTCCAACAGTGGAAGTTTTTAAGAAGAGACTGGACAGCCATTTATCTGAAATGGTATAGGGTTTCCTGCCTGAGCAGGGAGTTGGACTAGACGACCTCCAAGGTCCCTTTCAAGTTATTATTATTATTATTATTATTGTTGTTGTTGTTGTTGTTGTTGTTGTTGTTGTTATTAGCTGCTGTCTTTCAAATGCACACATATTCATACATATTGGTCAACACAGTCCTAACACCTGATGGACAGCAGGTTGTGGAAACTGACCAAGATGGGTGATCAGCAATTGATGGGTGATGATCAGAAATATTACTTACCGGGTGGAATGGCTAATCCTGGTGGTCCTTGGGGCCCTGGTGCTCCTGGGCGCCCGGGTTGTCCATCAATTCCTGGCTGTCCTGGTATGGCGATCCCAGGAAGGCCCTGATCTCCTTTCTGTCCCCTTTCGCCAGGTAATCCAGGTGGACCAGGAGGACCTACCCTTGCAACTCCTACAGTGAGAAAAATGATTATAAAGGGGAGATTAGGCTGGAACAGAAAGATATGTCAGATGTGCAACTGTCTTTTTTTAAATAAAGGTTTTTATTGAGTTTTATAAGGTTGGGGAAGGGGTAGGACCAAGATAGGGATTAAGGTTCGGGGTGGGGTTAGGATCGGGATTGGGATTGGGATTGGGTTGGGACAGGATTGGGAACAACATTGGGATTGCTCCCCAGTAACATTTTCAAGCTTTAGCAAACAGACTATTGTCCGGGTACATATGCTCAGTTAACACTAATTAATACAATAGTAAATAGCTGTAGTGAATATGATAAACAATAATCATATACCATTTTAGTTGGTCAATACATATCATTCTTCTTACTAATATATATTCAAAATAACATATCACATTCATTTCTCACTAGTTTGTTTTCCTAACCATTGGTAAAATTTATCCCATGTTTTAAAATAAACTGAATCTTCTTTCTCTTTAATCTCTAAGGTTAGCTTATCCATTTCTGCACACTCTAAAATTTTCTTAATTAAGATCTCTTCAGCTGGTAAGTTTTCATTTTTCCAGTATTGGGCAAATACTATTCTTGCTGCTGTCAATACATGCAATACTAAAAACTCCTTCTCCTTTTCATACTTAGATCCTCAATATTCCTAACAAAAACAGTCCAGATTTAAATTCTATCTGTATTTTAGTCATCTTTTCCAGCCACGTATGTACCTTAAGCCAAAACTTTTTTCGCTTTAGGGCATACCCACCAGATATGGTAGTAAGTACCTGTTCTGTCTGGCCCCTCTCAGCTCATTAAAATCCACATAAATATGTCTTTAAGAGGTTTATTTAACACATTTCAAAAGAATTCACTTCAAAGCACGCTGCTGGCATTTTGCTGGCAGAAACAGCCAAGTCTCAGTTATTTACATTTAGATTAAAACATGCTCCTTCCACACCTTCCAATTAACTCACTCTTTCTTTATCACATTGTCCAAGGCCTCATTATTCTCCCGTAGATTTCCAAAACATCAGAAGACTGAATTCAAACTGCACGGCTCCAGATATCAGGCTACTCCTTGATTAACGTTGCTCGTGACAAAGGCGTAGTCTCTCTGTCCCCTTCTAATATAGTGTCCGATACGTCACTTCCCCCCATTACTTCCTTTTTCCACTTAACTGACACCTTCGTTTATCAAACCTTCGGAATCTCGGATCAAGCCATCTATCTTCTTGATCCAAATCTGACCCCTCACTTTGTGAATCTGACCCAGACTGCCTGTAAATCTCCTCCCTGTCTGTCTCAGCTGCCGGGAGGGGAAAATACCCAGAGGGGCCTGGCTGCTCTTCCTCGGCTGCCGGGAGGGGAAAACACCCAGAGGGGCCTGGCTGCTGATCCTCATCCTC
Source organism: Bothrops alternatus (assembly GCA_034064705.1). NCBI lineage: Eukaryota > Metazoa > Chordata > Lepidosauria > Squamata > Viperidae > Bothrops > Bothrops alternatus. The sequence continues at coordinate 787,394 of JARGCV010000423.1, read as the reverse complement.
TGATACTTCCCAAGCTGGTCTAGGGACACTCACAACAGTACCTGGCCTTTGTTTACATTTCCAGCAATTATTCAAAGTATTTTTAAACATTTTGGCTAATCTTACTGGGGTCATATGCCATCTATAAAACATTTTATACACATTTTTAAATAAATAAATAAATAACTTTATTGTCGTTGTGTGTGTATACGCAGTATACACATACAACGAAATTTACATGACACCCAAAGACCAGGTCCCACACACATAATCCCCAAACACACTCCCACCCACCACAATTCCCCACCCCCAAACCACCCAGCATCCACCCAACAGACCAAGTAGTACTATCCAACAGTTCACTGATGGGGGCCCTTTAGTTCATTATTAAGTGCAACTATAGCTCTGGGATAAAAACTATTCAGAAAATGGGTGGTCCGAGTTTTAAATGTTCTATATCTTCTGCCAGAAGGCAACGGTCCAAAGAGATTGTAAGCAGGATGGGAAGAATCTCTGAGAATGTTACGCAACTTCCTCAAACAATGAGATTCGAAGATGTTGTCCAGGGTTGGTAGCTGGAGTCCAATAATATTCTGGGTAGTTTTAATAATTCTCTGTAGAGCTTTTTTTTTGTCCGCTACAGAGCTGCTCCCATACCATGCAAGAACGCCGTATGTCAGGACACTCTCAATGGTGCTGTGATAGTAGGACAGAAGTAGATGCTGAGATAGATTTATCTTTCTGAGCATTCTCAGGAAGTACAGCCTCTTCTGTGCCTTCTTCACAAGCATGTTAACACTCATAGACCATGAGAGGTCCTCCGAGATATAAGTGCCCAGAAATTTAAAACTACCCACCCTCTCCACCTCCACACCATTTATGTACAAATTTTCTTTATATGAAACTGCTTTAGTCCATTTCATATTTCTATCCCATATTTTTTTTGCCAGTCTGATGTGCTACTGTCTTGAAGCTCTAGTTTAGGGAAAGATGCAATCTCTTACCTGGGGTGCCTGGTAAACCAGGAGGGCCGGGGGAGCCAGGATAACCACGATCTCCTTTGCTTCCGGGATAGCCCGCAAAACCTTTGCTACCTTTTGGTCCCACTGTTGTACCAGTATCCGGCCTTGGAATCACCTGATGATGTAGCCCAAGGAGCAAGAAAAAAATGTTATATCAATGTAGGGCATGAAAGAAATGGGATTCGACCAAACTACATTGGAATCTTTCCCCTGAGAATTTCAAATAATTCCATAATTCCCACTCCAAAAATGTAACTATGGCTGAACCATTCCTGGAACCCAGGTGGTTTATCTTCAGCACTTCAGCCAGAGTATGGGAAACAGTAATCAATACTTGTGGATATTTTTCTTAATCTTCTATCAACGCTAGCAGGCAGGGAATTTATTGACCCGTCCTCATTGGCTCTGAACAGAGTTTCTCCCAAATTTGATAAAATTAAAAGCAAAAGTCTGAAATGGTTTTCAAAGATTGAATACAAGCAGGAGGTTAATCTCCCTGTTGTCAGGTTCTGAAATCAAAATCCTCTCAGAATTTTCTTTAACAAGATTTATTAAAAGCAAAGCAAATAAATTTACAAGGATCATAACAACAGGCTTGTTAGCTCATCAGAACCCATTTTATCTCTCTCTGCCTCTTAAGGCAGAGCCTTAGTGAAGATAATAATAATAATAATAATAATAATAATAATAATAATAATAATAATAATAATAATAATATTCTAACAACTAGCAGAATAAATTGCAGAATGTAATATTCATTCTTCTATTACTTTTTAATACAATTGTGATAAATCTAAAACAGTGGGGTCCTTGGTGCTCTCTGAGTTTGGTGACTTTCTTGCAGACATTTCATAACCAAACTAGATAATGTCATCAGTGCTACAAGGGGTAGGGATTGCTCTCCATAATGGCTTGCCTTGTCAAATCTAAACATTAATGGGTATAAAATAAAGAATAAAATTATATATCCCCTGTATTACAGTTTGTAAACATGGGGGGAAAGAACCACTGAGGCGCTTTTGTTGGTGTGTGTGTGTGTGTGTGTGTGTGTGTGTGTGTGTGTGAAAAATCTACATTCGCTTTAATGTATTACAGGTAGTTCTCAACTTACAACCACAACTTGAGCCCAAATTTTCTCTTGTTGAGTTTTGCCCAATTTTATGACCTTTTTTTTGCCACAATTGTTAACTGAATCACTGCAGTTGTTAAGTTAGTAACACACTTCTTAAGTGACTCTGGGTTCCCCATTGACTTTGCTTGTTGAAAGGTGACCACGTGATCCTGAGACACTGCAACAATGATAAATGCATGCCAGTTGCCAAGGGTCCAAATTTTGATCCCGTGACCATGGGAATGCTACTTTTTTTCAGTGCTGATATAACTTTGGTCACTAAACAAATGGCTGTAAGTTGAGAACGACCTGCAAAAGAAACATTTTAAGCTGGTCGTTCTTCTGAATATTGCAATAGCTTTAAAGTGTGAGAAAGCAAGCCAATGCAATACCCTTCCCAATTAGGACAAAAGCAAGAACAAACTTTGCACGGCAAGGTTGCATTGCCATGTTTTAAATTACAGGATTTCATAACGGCAAAAGAAAAAGTTCCAAAAGATGCTAACTGAAGAAATACCCTTGAAATGGGAAGAATCTGCTTGAAGTGCAAGTTAAAGGAGGAGGCAGAAGAGACAGGATAAGGACTTACCTGTCCAGGTGGGCCAGTTAAACCAGTTTCTCCTTTTTGACCCTGCCAACAAAATAAATATCTCAAAATCTGTTTCTTGAGAAAGCAGATCCGGGAAGGGGGGCTGCCAACTATTCCTAGGAAGATTCTGAACTGCACAACTTACTTTCTCTCCATCTCTTCCCGGGATGCCATGCGTGCCGGGATCACCGGGAGAACCCTGGGCAAGAGCGATTGAAAAAAAAACAAAAACGACAACTCTCAATCCCAGAAATATTTCATATCTGCACATTTCCAGATGAAGGAAAGATAGAAAAAACTTACAGGCAAACCTGGCGATCCGGGTTCCCCGTCTTTTCCTGGCTTCCCCTTTGAAAGGAAACACAGAGAAAAGCGTTAAACAATGATGAAGCTGGAAGACAGGCCTGGCACTGGAATTGGCAGTCGAAGGCGGAAAAATGAAGGTTTAGGTAAATACCACAAATCCAGATTAGTTAGCAGGAACCCTTAAAGCAGCGATTCTCAACCTATGGGTCACGACCCCATTTGGGGTCGAACGACCGTTTCGTGGGGGTCGCCGGACACTGCGGTCTGCCATTTTGTTTTTGTTTTTTTTCGTCGCACGCGCACCGCGCATGCACGGATCGTCCTGTTGCGGTCCGCCATTTTGTTTTTTGCTTTTTTTTACCACACGCGCGCCACGCATGCGTGGATCGGCCTGTCGCGGTCCGCCATTTTGTTTTTGCTTTTTTTTTCCGTCGCGCCCGCATGCGCGGATCGGCCTGGCGCCGGGGTAGCGCCGCACATGGACGGGGCAAGTGGGAAAGGTTGAGAACCACTGCCTTAAAATAAGTGTCAAGCTGAAAACAGGACGAGGCGTGCCAACCTGAAGCTATTCTCTCTCATGGCCTGCAGTAGAATGGATTTCATTTCCCCAGAAAAGATAGCATACACTGTTTCCACCCCCCCACACACTAATTTCTACTCTACAACTGGATAGCAAATCAGAACCCTCCCATGTCAGAGCATTCCAGCCCCTTCGTTTTTATTCTCAGACTTTTATTTTTATTTTTACGACCCTGTCATCCCTTTTATTCGTGGTAGAGTCAGGGTGACTGAATGGAGCTGAACGGTTACTCGCCGGATGCCCTTCCTGACACCTACGCGGAGTTTGCAACAGATATTTTCTCTCCCCCGCCCCCCCCCGATAGCGAAACATCTGCTCCTGCCTAGGATTGAACTCTCAAGCTTCTGAGCGGAAGGCGAGTGTCTTCACCACTAGGCCACCACTCCACTCACTTCTTCTTCCCAAGTAGTTCTGTTAAATTTAAAAATCATTTTGGAATGGTGACAAAATCCACCAGCACTGGATTTCCTTCTTCTGAATCGCTAAAAAAAATAGGCATCTGATAGGAAAATGGAGGTTTACTGGTATCACAGTCACTACAATTCAAATAAAATGGAGAGAGAAATTCAGCGAATAAAACCAGGATGGTTGTCAATGGATGAAAATTTCATTTCAGGAGGGGGGGGGGAAAACACCCATTGGCACCCATTTATAAGATTCAGGAATGACCTGGCAAGCTTTTGCTTCCCAGTTTCTATTCTGATGAACTGCCGATTAGAAATGGAAGTAGAATCTAGAGGTACATAGATCAATTTGAAATGTTCCTGTATTTAATATTCTGCCAGAAAATCCAGAACAAATGTGACATCTGAAGTGTAAAACATAGGGAAGGTGGGAGATATGCAGGATCTGCTCCTAGGGTGACAGGGGCTGAAAAATATTTAAGCCTATAGCAAATAGATAATGTTCATAAAGCATCACTTCTCTAATTCATTAAAGGAGGGAGAGTAGGAGGAGCAGGAGCAGGAGGAATGATGGAGGAGGAGGAGGGTTGATGGAGGAGGAGGAGGAGGAGGAGGAGGAGAATCAGACTTCCAAGATTCTGTTATTATAGAACTGGGGAGTTGATTTTTTGGTCTTGTCCATCTAATGGGTTGACATCAATCATCCAAGTTTGATTAGCTGTTTTTCTCTAGGTCTCCTTCTAAGCCACAAGATCTGTTATGGACTTCAATTATGATCTTGCTCATCTCCATCAAGGTCATCTACTTTACTCGAAGCTCATGAATGTGTAACGTGGAACAGCCCTTTTCAATCTTAAAATCACGTCTGGACTGCCTGCATTCTGGACTTGCAAGTCCTATACCATTTCAGACAAATGGCTGTCCAGTCTCTTCTTCAAAACCTCCAGTGTTGGAGCATTCAAAGCTTCTCGAGGCAGGTTGTCCCACTGGTTAATTGTTCTCACTGTCAGGAAGTTTCTCCTTAGTTCTAGGTTGCTTCTCTCTTTGGTTAGTTTCCACCTGTTGCTTCTTGTCCTGCCTTCAGGCACTTTGGAGAGTAACTTGACTCCCTCTTCTTTGTGGCAACCCCTAAGATATTGGAACAGGCTATCATGTCCCCCCTCGTCCTTCTCTTCATTGAACTATGAGGATGAACTAAGCCAGAACTTTCTCTTTAGCTCTTCGATCAACAGTTTTCACTTTTCTACTAGATACGGGGCAGTAACCATTTCAGGCACTCAAGTGGATGAAATTAAAAAAGCTGGAAACCTCATAAAGTTAATACAGGTAGTCCTTCTCTTACAACCACGGTTGGAATAAAAATTTCACTAAGCAAGATGTTTATTAAGCAAGTTGCACCTGATTATATGACCTTTTTTTTTTTGGCTTTCGTTGGCTGGTAAATCACTGCAGTTTTTAAGTGAATCACGTGGTCAGTAACCGGATTTGGCTTCCTCCCTTGACTGTGCTTGTCGGAAGCCAGCTGGGAAAGTTGCAAATGACCATCTCGTGTGACCTTGGGACACTGCAACCATCATGCTGGCTGTCAAGAGGCTGAGTTTTATTTATTTATTTATTTATTTAATTCGATTTCTATGCCGCCCTATTCCAAAAACTCAGGGCGGCTTACAACATAGATAATAACATATAGAAATCGGACATTAAATACATTTATAAAACCCCTAGATTAAAAACCAATCATCCGAAAACAAACTTACAACAAACATACACTGGCTGGGGCAAGGTGTTAACTGCCCCAGGCCTGTCGGCAAAGATGTGTCTTCAACAACTTGTGAAAGGCGGAAAGGGTGGGGGCAATATGGACCTCTGGGGGGAGTTGATTCCAGAGGGCCAGGGCCACAACAGAGAAGGCTCTTCCCCTAGGCCCCGCCAGGCGACCTAGCTGACGGGACCTAGAGAAGGCCGACTCTGTGGGCCCTAACCGGTCGCTGGGTTTCATGGGGCAGCAGACGGTCCCGTAAGTAACCTGGTCCGATGCCATGTAGGGCTTTTTTTTGATCACATGACCGTGGGGATGCTGTGACAGTCATCAGCGTGAGAGCTGGTTATAAGTCACTTTTTTCAGTGCTGTTATAACTTCAAATTGTTGCTAAATGAATGGTTATAAGTCGAGGACTACCTGTACATTTTCTGTTTCATGAATGTGATGATGTTACTGGTTGTTGCCTTACCAATCCTTAACCTCTAAAAGTCACCGAGAAGCCAATGGTATTTATGTATTTAGGTCTTCCTGCCTTTCCACTACAAGTTTGAATAGTGGGTGGAAGGGGAGACTCACAATATAGGGAAGGTCAAAACACTGGGGGATGGGGGAAAGGGCCATATAGATCCTTTTGCAGGGGAAAGCATATCTTCACTTCACCATTCTCAGGCAGAAAACACAAGAGACATTACTCAAACCCTACAATGGGCTTAATAAAGTCAAAAGAAAAACTCAATTTCTTTCTATAAAACTTGGGAGGGGAAAATGATTTGGGTCCCATTCATTCTGGATTCTTATGCCATCTATTATAGCAGGAGGGGTCTTCAGACTTGGCCCTTTTATGACTCATGGACTTCAACTCCCAGAATTCCTCAGCCAGCGTGCCTGAGGAATTCTGGCAGTTGAAGTCCACGAGTCATAAAAAGGCCAAGTGTGAAGACCCCTGTATTATAGCCTTGGTTTCTCCCAAAAATGCTAGATGGAATTCCAAGCCATCAGAAGACGAATTAGTCTGATTCATCCCTTCTATGCTTCTAGAATCCTAGAGCTAGAAGTGACCTTGGAGGTCTTCTAGTCCACCAGCTGTCCAAGGCAGGATTCCTTATACTATCCTGGACAAATGAATGTCCAATCTTTTCTTTTCTGCTTACATAATTACCAGTTGTGGATTTCAGGGTGAAGGCAATAGGTATATTTACTTATTTGTCCAAATTTCGGAGCAACCAGAGGAACACTGTAATGCTCTCTACATGGGGCAACCTTTGAAGAATGTCCGTAGACTGCAAGTAGTCCAGAATGCGGCCGCACAAGCTTTCTTGGGTCTTCCAAGACATGCTCATATCACTCCAGCTCTCTGCAAGCTGCACTGGCTACCTATTGATCTCCGAACACAATTCAAAGTGTTGGTTATGACCCAGGATACTTGCGGGACCGTCTTCTGCCCCATGAATCCCAGCGACCGGTTAGGGCACACAGGGTTGGCCTCCTATGAGTCCCGTCTGTTAGACAATGTCATCTGGCAGGGCCTAGGGCAAGGGCCTTCTCTGTTGCTGCCCCAGCCCTCTGGAACCAGCTTCCCTCAGAGGTTCATACTGCTCCTCCCTCCTAGCTTTCCAGAAACAGCTGAAGACGCATCTATGCCGACAGGCTTGGGGCGTATGAGCTGTGCTCTGCCCCTGGCCCTGGGAGTGTCCCTCCATCGGTGACTGTGGGCTGAATGTGTTTGCATGTTGTGTGAATGGAATTAATTTTTAAATTTTTAATTTAATTGTGTTTTTAATTGTGTTGTTGTTGTGAGCTGCCCTGAATCTTGGGAGAAGGGTGGCATATAAATAAATAAACAAATAAATAAATAAATAAATAAATAAATAAACAGGATAACACTCATCCCACTGGTCGGAAAGCACAAATGATATCTTTATTTTTGCACGTTGTTTCCAGTTTCTGTTCCAAAGGCCACATCAGGGAGGAAGAAATCCTTTGGATTCATTAATCCAGATTAGAAGTTAAATGTTGAGGTCTCTTTGTGAACCTGCATTGACTGTGGTTGTGTTCGTGCACTTTTTCAATGGCCTCTTTCTTATTCAGGGACAACGCTTAACTAATCCAGGAAGGTTCCACCCATACCCATAAGAAAAATGTCTTACCCCACATTTGGTGGCTCAACCTGAACTCCCAAAGCTATACATGGTTTGGAAAGGTAAATATCAGGTTCCAAGAAGTTACTTACTCTTTTGCCTGGTTCTCCTTGCTCACCTTTTTCACCTTTTCCACCCCCAGAAGGGCCCTGGAAATCAGAAAAGCACCCCATTATCAACTAAGAGGGACCCAACCTTGGGAGAATCCTGATGCCCTCCACAAACAAAGCCAAGGAAAGTACTCACAGGAAGCCCGGAGGGCCCCGGAGGCCCCGGGGGGCCTGGGTCACCTGGAACACCCTACCAAGAGCAAAGGGAAATGGTTACAAATCCGTCCTGAGGGTCTGATCAAGTTCTATCTTCAAATTTTGTGGGCAAATAGGCGCTCAATTTCCGTGGAAAATATTGTCAATTATTAGAGAGGATGCAACATTTATTTTATTTATTTGTACCCTGCCTTAATTATTGTTACAAATAACTCAAGGCAGCAGACATATCCAACATACCTTCCTTTTTCTAGTTATCCCACAACCTTGTGAGATGAGTTGGGCTGAGATAGCTTTCATGCGTAAAGTAATGCTAGAACTCACCGTCTCCTTGTGACTGGCTCATACCCAGATGCTTTCATGCACTAGACCAAGTTAGCTAATTGCCATCTATGTCTCTCATGATGTTTTCCAAACACCATGATTTTTGATTTAGATTTACTGATGGTTAGGGAGTTGTCCTGGCAATTTACTGATGGTTAGGGAGTTGTTCTTGCAATAGCCTTCTTAATAGCCTATGCCAGTAATGGCGAACCTTTTAGAGACCGAGTGCCCAAACTGCAACCCAAAACCCACTTATGCATCGTTGGCTGCTGGGTGGGTGTGGCCCATTGGGTGGGTGTGGCCCATTGGGTGGGCGTGGCTGCGGTGGTAACGGCAGACTGGGTGGGACTAAAAAGTTCAATCAATCAATTCCAACTTTGCAAGATCTTTTTTTTTCCCGCGAGAAGTTGAAATTGACTGATTGATTGAACCTTTTTTTTTTTTTTTGCACACGGTGGTGGAGGCTTAAAGTGAAAAGGTTTTATAAAACCCAGCTGAAGGCCTAGGACTGGGGCGACAGCACGCGTGCCCACAGAGAGGGCTCTGAGTGCCGCCTCTGGCACCCGTGCCATAGGTTCGCCACCACTAGCCTACGCAATCCTACTTGTGAATATGATCATAGGATCATATCGTCGGCATAGAGCAAGCTATTACAGTATGTATTTAGGATCATTGGCATATCTATGTACCATAGGATTCTTCATTAACCCTGGCAGGTCATTAATGTATAGATTAAATAATAATGGGGCCAGGATACACCCTTGTGTTACCCCTTTGTTTGTGTGAATCCTGTTAGTCAGGGCCCCATTAACCCCCTATCACACCTTAAAACAGGTACTAGTGTAAAGGGCTTTAATCAAAACTAGCAATCTAGGTTCTACTTTAAGAGATGTCAATTTACTCCCTAGTACTTCTTTGTTTAGAGTATCAAATGCTGCAGTAAGATCTATAAAAGCAGCAAACAGGGGTCTCCTCTTATAGGCATATTTGGCAATTAAATGCTTCAGGACAAAGAAGTTATCGACGGTAAATCGGTTTTGTTTAAAACCTGCTTGTTCTTCTGCGAGGATATGATTTTCCTCTACCCAGATTTCAGTTCTACTAGACCAATTTATCTTTATTTATCAATCCAATTTAATTCCAATTGTCATTCAAATAACTGCTCTGAGTGACTGAATCAAGTTGATCTAATTCAAAAGGCTGTATGTATGTGTATGCAGAAAAGTCTGTCAAACTACCAGATCAATTTGAGACCACTCAACTGCATTTGGTCCATTGAATCAGTTGGACAAGTCAGTCTGAACCAGGTTGTCATTACGTTGTCTTCTGTATTGTTGAAAGAATTGGTAATGTGATGCTTGGAGCCATCGCTGCAGTTAGGACCCACATTCAATTAAAATATATGCATACATTTGCCTGAAATCTAAGGTGATTTCATATGGTCCTGATCTTTCGCGGCTGACAAATACCACCAGAACCATTGCCTTTCACTCACCTGATCTCCTTTTTGAAATACTATATCATTATTTCCTGTCTGTTCGCCGATCTGTCCTGGTGGCCCTGGGGGTCCTTGAAGTCCCTGTTCACCCTAACTCCCCCAAAAGACAGCAAGACAGATTAGTTATATTTGTCATTCCCACAGAAAGAGTCAGCAATCCTGGAAACCAGTTCAAAGGGCCGGTTCAGTATTCCACACTCACTTTTTCTCCTTTGTATCCTTGGAAATTCAAGCCCATATTGCCCTGAAAAAGAATGGAAAATAAGGAATACCATGAAGAAAGAAATAAAATGAGAATGAGAACGATGAACCTGGGTTAAATGTTCCTTATGGATCAATATTGATTTCTTTTATGTTTACAGATTTTTCATAGTGATTAGACAACCTAAAACTCATTGGGTCAATATTTACTTACCTAAAGAGATAAACAGAATGACCACAGGTGGGCAAAACACAGTGGGATTTGATATCTGACTTCCTACCGGCTTCCCCATTGACTTTGCTTGTAGGAAGTTGGCAAGGAGTGTGGGAAAGCACAATCATGTGGCCACAATTGACCACAGTAGTGCTGCAAGTGGCCACAAGAAGGTTATAGACAAACAGCTGAAGAAATACCAACTAATCACATACAAAAGGCTATTATATACTATACCTTAGGACCTGGCAGTCCTGGGGGACCAGGAGGACCCTATTAAAATAAAGAAACTCATTAATTTCCAGGATTATTTCTGTACACATGAGAAATACATCTGTAGTTGATAGTACAACTAATGATGAGACACAAGTAAAAATTGTCTCCTGATCCAGTTCCTGTCATCCAGTTTGATTAGGAAAATCAAATCAGTCTGATGCTCTAAACCAGGGGTGTCAAACTCGCAATGTCACATGACGTATCGTGACTTTTTTCCATTGCCAGCAATGGAGTGATCGCGGTTTCGGCATGACGCCCCCGGCCCATGGGCTGGCAGTTTGACACCCCTGCTCTAAACTGAACCCTCCCATCAACCTTCAAAGAGCCCACAGTCTTTGATAAGGACTGGAGTCCACTAATGACTAGTAGATCACAGATTCCTCTCCTCAAATTGGCTTCCTCTAGATCAGAGGTCCCAAGCTGGCTGAGGAATTCTGGGAGTTGAAGTCCACAAGCCTTAAAGTTGCCAAGGTTGGAGACCCCTGCTCTAGATGCCAAGCACCCAAAATGTGGTCACGTAACCAGGTTGAAGGATAATCTAAACCTTGAATCAGGGTTGTAAATACCTCCACTAGTAGATACATCAGACTAAGCAACTGGTCATAAGTTAGAGACTACCTCTATCACTTTGGATAGCAAAAGAAAAAAAAAAGGTGCATAGATCCTGCATGGCCATTTTCTCAATCCCTTTCACCCCAATCTTCAGAAAAGTCCCCTTCCCACAAACCCCCTCTAGCTCATTCACTTCTAATCTCTTCTGCTGCCACTTATTCCTTCCACTAATTCAACAGAGATAATCAGGGGTCTGTACCGTCAAACCTGGGGGTCCGGGAGGACCAAATTGACCTTTTACACCAGGGGGACCGGCAGAGCCCTAGAAGAACAGGAAAGATTGTTGGATGAAGTTTGCCCACAGGAGGCACATGTTACTTCTGGTCTACGGCAAAAACCACACACTCATAGCAAACCATTGGTACACTTAACCCTCAGCATTCATTTAAAGACTACGGTGGCCACTTTACAACAGCCACGTTTGCTTTGCAAACAACTTGGTCTTTCTTCAATCCACAGTGGGAATCTCCTTGTAACTCCTTCAAACTATTTTATATCAGCAGCCATGACTGTATCAAAAAAGCTTTGGTCTGAGAATTTTTTAAAGTTTTGACTTCACACCCAAGCAGCACCTATCTGTTAATATTGTACTATCATTAAAATATTCTGCATACCACCAAGTTTCTTTTTTTTTATTGGTTTTTTTTATAATTTTAACAGAAAAAAGAAACTAGTCATATCAAATCATAATATAAAAGTAAACAATCATCCATACACAAAATATAAATACATTTCAATACATCCAATACTAATAACTCAACTGAGAATAATCATCCCAAACAATTAACATCACTGCTCGGCACCCCCACCACCACATCCCACCAACCCTATCCTTCCCCCTCCTTCACTCCTCCTTCCTTTTTCCCATCAGATGTGGAGCCCAGAGGACACCCGAGCAAGCCCTTAATACCAGTAACAGTAATTATTTATTCTTCCTCCAACCCCAATTGCAGTTGAGAAAACATCATGTATGAGATTATCAACCCTCCCTAACCTAAGTTTCTTTAAAAGAAAAATTCCACTGAAGTACATCAGATGTTTTAGCCAACTTACTGGAATTCCAGGTGGACCGGGAAATCCTGGATCACCTTTCTGTCCAGGGAGGGGAGAGGTGATAATATCTCCTGGTTCACCCTAAAAAGTGAAGATGGGATATGGATTAAGATAGCTACACTCATGATGAAGTTCAAGAAGAAGACGTATCAAAGTGCCAACTGAAGCATTCAAGATAAATCCTCCACCAACTTCTTCGTGTAATCATTTTTCTGCAGGAATACACTCGTAATATTCAGTATTCTAACATTTGAGGGGCTGATACAAAGAAGAGAGGGTTAACCTATTTTCCAAAGCAGCAGAAGTCAAGACAAGAATCATGGATAGAAACTGAACAAAGAGAGAAGCAACCTAGAACTAAAGAGAAATCGCTTGACAGTAAGAGCAATAACCAGTGGAACAACTCACCTTCAGAAGTTGTGGGTGCTCCATCACTGGAGGCTTTTAAGAAAGGACTGGACAACCATTTGTCTAAAATGGTATAGGGTCTTCTGCTGGACCAGGGGGTTGGACTAGAAGACCTCCCAGGTCCCTTCCAACTCCGTAATTCTGTTACTTATATTTGTTCTTGCAACTAAACATCCCACAGACATTCTTTTGCTGCATAAAGTACCGATTTATGTTCATGTTAAATTTGTGGCACCAAGGAAAGGTAGAGAGATTGGGGAGAGAAAAGGAAATTAGGAACATTGTGCTTTTTCTTTGGGGAAAAAATACTTTATTCAGCTTGAAAATATTACCAGGATGCAATTATGTTGAAATGAAATTTACTTTCAGAGGCACTCAGAAAGGATTTTTTCCCCTAATCCAATCAACAGTCAGACAAACATTTAATTGACTGGGTTGGTCTTTTATCTCCTGCTTAGGAAATGTCTGAGATTCAATGCAGATACAACATCAAAGCTAGATCAAAGTTTGACAGGATGCCTGAACTGAAGAACGGAGAAGAATAGAAACAGCTTAGAGTTAGGTTTGCAACCCATCATGTACATTAGCTAAGGTTCAACATAATGTCCTGAACAGGCACATTAAGGCATTAAGCAATAATTTATACTACACTTTTAGACTGGGGCAAGTTGGAGTTGGAAAACCCAGCAGAAGAATAGAAAATGCATGACTACAAATATTCAGAAAATTAGAATAGAAAATGCATGACTACAAATATTCAGAAAATTAGCGAGGCTGCTGCAAGATGCAAAGTTGCTACCGGTAGCTACACTGCTTGTTAAATGATTACCATTATCATCCACTTGGACTTAGAGAACTAGACTTGATGTCCAGTGATGTTTGGTGTTAAATGAGATGTCAGTTTCTTGCATTTGGCTTAGCTGCAGGAGGGCCAAAGAGCCTGTGTGTCATTGAGCGTATCGTTTTTTTCTTTAGCAATTTGTAGCTTCAGTGGCTTCTCATATTTTGGTGAAATCTCAGGAGGATAGACTTTTGTTTTATTTTATTTAGAATATGGGCACCAAGAAGTGTGAAAAGTGTTGGAAACATTTGCAACAGAAGGGGGGGAATCCAAATTGCGATACCCTTTGCCTCTCATAATAATAAAAAAAAGCAGAAATACAAAATCTTACAAAGAAAAATGGGACGAGGATGGGAAATTCTAGAAAATCTTTGGTACAATATTGGGGGAAAATCTAAAAGGCCAATTGTTACCGTAACTGCCACCTCATGCTTGGTGTTATGCGGTGACTGTTTGCCATGAACTATGGAGAAGGGGGATGAAGGGGAGGAATCCTTGGGAAATCGAAAGTAGATGTTGTGCCTTCTCAAGAAGCTGCTTCAAGGTCACCCAGCCGGAAGGCTGAGGCAGTGACATACCAGAGCAGGCTGAACTGACTGTTAGGAATTGCAAGACTTTAATTGGTGACATTGAGATGGGAAACGAAACCAGTTAAGGAGGGGAAAGTATAACGTAGGGATTTTGGCACACAAACCTCAGTTCTGGCTATGCATTATTGCAACACACTTGACCTCTAATAAAAATATCCCTTTCTCAGCAATTGGAACCAAGGATTGTTTTCCACTAAGAGATTTAAGTTTGTGGCAGGTCTGACACCATAATGCATCAGTGCCAAAGCTGGCTTGTCAGATCTTTTATTTTAGAAATGTATTTACATCTGATAGCACCCAGAAAAATCAATGAGAGCGAACCAGGTAATAACAATTAGAGGAAGCAACCTGCTCAAAAGGTTGCTTCTACACTCTAGAAATCAAACTTACTTTCATTCCTATCAAACCGGGGGGACCCTGTAGAAAAAGGAGAGAGAAAGAATTAAAAATAAGTTGCGGATTCTGTAAACTGGATTGGCAGGTCTGACTTTCAGTTTCCCTTCTCTTCCACTTTTGTGTAAGGATGGAAAATTATGCTGACTCAGACTGTCTTTTTTAAATCAGTGAAAAGAGTGAAGTGAGGAAAGAATGAACCCAAATACAGGCGATTAAAGCTTAGATAGCTGTCTCTCAGCCTCAGCAGCTGTAAGATGTGCTTTTATTTTAAAGGCAACCAGACGTTCTGATTTTTCTTTAACACATTTCGTTTCTCATCCAGGAAGCTTCTTTTTTTTTTTAATAAAAAATTCCTTTATTAAAACAATCAGCATTGTACACAAAATCTTGAGAAGCGATCATCGTAGAACATAACATACAACAATAGGGATACATTCTTCACTCCTCATTTCAAGCCTCTACTATACACCTGCTACATTTTTTGACCTGAAGAAGCTTCTTGGATAAGAAGCAAGATGTCTTAAAGAAGAATCAGAAAATCCAGCTGCCTTCAAAATAGAAGCACATTTGGGACAACCATGACCTGCAGGAATGAGATCCTCCCACAGACACTTTCCTGACAGTGAGAACAATTAACCAATGGAACAATTTGCCTCTAAATCAGGGCTTTTCAACTTTTTCACCCATTGTGCCACTTTTAGGATATGGCAACATCCGAGTACCGCCAGTCGCCTAGCAAGGGGTCAAAAACTTGATGACCAAAAAGGAAAAAAGTGATAAAGTACAGGTAGTCCTTGACTTACCACAGTTCACTTAATGACTGTTCGAAGATACAATGGCACTGAAAAAAGTGCCCCCCAAGCCACAGCTGAGCAAGACACCTGCCTGTCCACCCGGCAGCGCTCTTCCTCCTGTCTGAGGTTTTCATTGTTGTGAGCATTTCTGTTGAGGATTGGCAGCAGGGGTGGGGTGAGGGGTGTTTGGTTTTTATTCCCCCCGTCTGCTGGGTGGTTGCAGCAGGTTTTGGTCCCTTCACATGACCCTGGGACACTGTGACCGTCATAAATATGAATCAGTTGCCAAGCATCTAAATGTAAATCACAAGACTCTGGAGATGCTGCAACATTCCAGCTGATCAGCACTTCTTCTGGGCTCAGCAGAAGCGACAGGGTCAGTGCTGCTTTCCAGCTGATTGGTGCTTCTTCAGGGCTCAGCAGAAGCACCAGGATCAGCGCCAAGCTCCAGCTGGAGCCTGGCGCTGATCCTGGCACTTCCACTGAGCCCTGACAGCCCTGCAGCTCCAGCCGTCTCTCGCTCAGGCTTGTGCGGTGCTGCCACCGGTTCAGCTCATTCCCCTCCCCCACTACCACTTTTCTAGGATAGTCACGTACCACCTGCCAGGTGCCAATGTATCACAGGTGGTACCTGTACCACTGGTTGAAAAGCCCTGCTCTAGATGTTGGTGCTCCAACACTGGAGGTTTTTAAGAAGAGACTGGACAGCCACTTGTCTGAAATGGGATAGGGTCTCCTGCTTGAGCAGGGGGTTGGACTAGAAGACCTCCAAGGTCCCTTCCAGCTCTATTCTGATTGATTGATTGAATGTTAGGTATCATATATTTTTCATTTTGTTTATTAAATTTATTTGCTGCCCATCTTGCCACAAGGTAACTATGATATATCAAAAGAGCTGTTGTCTGTCTGTCTGTCTCTCTCTCTATTAGATAGATAGATAGATAGATAGATAGATAGATAGATAGATAGATAGATAGATGGATGGATGATAGATAGATAGATAGATGATGGATGATAGATAGATGGATAGATAGATAGATAGATAGATAGATAGATAGATAGATAGATAGATAGATAGATAGATAGATAGATAGATAGATAGATAGATAGATAGATAGATAGACGGATGGATGGATAGATGGATGGATGGATGGATGGATGGATGGATGGATGGATGGATGGATGGATGGATGGATGGATGGACGGACGGACAGATGATGGATGGATGGATGGATGGATGGATGGATAGATAGATAGATAGATAGAGGGACAATTGAGGCAATTATGGTCAATTAGCTTGGATGGCTCTATCACACAGTCAATGGGCAAGAAACTGAGTTAGCAAGGTTTATAAGAAAACTCCCCACCCCCTGACACTCAGTAAACTAATGGAAGCTCCATTAAAAGAGCAATGGAGATATCACTGATAGGTGAATTCTACCGACACCCTAGCATAATGAAAGCTGATATTATACTGTTCTCCATCTGGCCCCTGAGCAGTCTACAAGTTTGAACTTGGGGAACTTAGCACAAAATACAGTAAACAGTCAGGTTAAGGCTTCAAACACTATTTAGAACCAAGTATACTGTAAGAGTGACGAGAAGTTATTTCTTTTACTTACAGAAGGTCCAGGTAAACCTGGGAAACCCGAGCTGCCTGGAAAACCACGTTCTCCCTAGAGAAGACAAAAGGAAAAATTTCGTTGAAGGCCTTCGGCGGCTCCATTTGGACATCTGCAAAATGGTGAAGGAATGTCACAATTTAAAAGCAAAATGATTGCCTATGTACGGATGGATGGATGGATGGAAGACCATGCTTATATTTATTATTTGTTGGGCATATCATCTAAAATACATCTAAGATGATGATATAGTAGAGGTTGGTTGCTCACAAAATACATCACATGGACAGAAAGTTTGAACATGCCGATAGATCTCCATAGAAAGTAGCATTGGAACAGAGAGAAGTAGTTTTTTGCTTAACGCTGAATTCTGGGAGTTGACAACCTGCAATCATATGAGACTTTCCCCAGTGTTAACTTATCTTTCCTTTCCTTTCCTTTTTCCTTCCCTTCCTTTCCCTTCTTCATCCATTTACTTCTTTTCCTTTCCTTTCCTTTCTTTCCTCTCCTCTCCTTCCCTTCCTGTAACTTCTTCCCTTCCCTTCTTCATCCATTTCCTTCCTTCCTTCCTTCCTTCCTTCCTTCCTTCCTTCCTTCCTTCCTTCCTTCCTTCCTTCCTTCCTTCCTTCCTTTCTCCTGCTGTTCCTTAAACCACTTGATGAAAAAACTGGATTGGTTTGCTCAGAAACGGGTTAATTTCTTCCAAGTTTATTTTGAAGATAAATAACTATGCTGCACAAATTGCTGCAACCATCCCAAAGTAACTGGCTTAAGGATTTGAATGCTATGGTTATTTCCTTTTTTAATTAGCTCTTTTCCAAAGCCACAAACACTATTCTGATTATTCCCAACCTTCTATTTGTTGGCCAATTATGGGCAACCTCTTCAAATATTTTTCTATCCTGAGAAATCAGGAGTTTGGTAGCAACTGCAGCTTAGTTCATTGGAAATGTAGTGATTAGCTGCTAAATTTAAATCCTACATCAGTTGAGTAAATCTATGCATTTAATGAATTGAGTTGCAGCTCACAAAAAACATACTAAAAAGCAGAGACATCACCCTGCCAACAAAAGTGCGTATAGTCAAGGCCATGGTTTTCCCAGTGGCAATATATGGCTGTGAAAGTTGAACCATAAGAAAGGCTGCGATCAAACCGGTCAGTCCGAGATCAATCCTGACTGCTCTTTAGAAGGCCAGATTCTGAAGTTGAAACTCAGGTACTTTGGCCATCTAATGAGAAGGAAGGACTCACTGGAGAAGAACCTGATGCTGGGAAAGATGGAAGGCAATAGAAGAAGGGAATGATAGAGAATGGGGTGGCTGGATGGAGTCCCTGAAGCAGTAGGCGTGAGCTTAAATGGACTCCAGAAGATGGTTGAGGGCAGGAAGGCCTGGAGGAATGTTGTCCGTGGGGTCGCAATGGGTCAGACACAACTTCGCAACTAACAATAAGGTTACTACGGTATTTAGAAACATAGATTATTATTGGTTTTGGAAGCATGAGTGACACAAAAATGAAGCAGCCCAAGGCATTAATTATGGGATCCTAAGAAAAGATGCAGCTGTTTTAAAGAGCTAAAACAGAGCTAAAGCTATGCCCTACATTCCAAGAGCGCTTCCTTTAGGAACTGAATCTGAAGCATTGGCTATCCTTACTGTACCTCAAAACCCTTGAGATAAATGGCAAATTTTGCCATTCAGTGTTCAACTTTCTCATGTGCCCATGGTTCACTTTCACTTTCCAGCTGTATTTGGACAGCAAAATCAAGGACAGAAAACATTCCTTCAGTTGCTACTCCTATGATTATTATTATTTGAGCTAAAATGTCAAGATGACATATACTCCACTTATTTATTCAGTGCTGCTAGATCATGTCATCAGTTGCTAAATGAAAAGAAGAGTCAGAGATATATAACCTTGGAATTTAACTCCAAGGAAACTTAGCCAGAATTGTCAGTTCTCCCCCACGCCTTCTCCCAGAAGGGAACTGAAAACCAAAGTAGTCATCATTACAAATGAATCTCTTCATTTATACATGTATGCCATTGTTAGCTTGGAAATTATCACAATTACCCTGTACTTAACCACTGAATTTCAGCAATGCATCTTTGGAGAATGAAAGATCCCCAGAAGAGTGACTGGTCGACTTCGTTTGACCTGATGACTGCAACTTGCCAATCAGAATTTCCTGTCTACCCCAAAGTCTTCCTTTCGCAAACAATAAAAAAATCTGAAGTTGGATCCATTGTAGTAATGCAGTCGCTGTAATTAGCAGAGTATTTCAGACATTGGTTGGTCTCTCTGCATATTCCACATGAATTAAAGGAACGCTGCCCTCAATGTGGTGAGATCAGCCCACTGATTGGATGGCTGCATCTGGGCAGTTTCCTTGACAGTAAGATAGGTTGGCCACTGCCTTCTTCTCAACCTAACCCTGGCATTTCCTGGTGGTCTCCCAACTCTGCTTAAATCCAAGCCTGCTTAATTTTTTTTTCCCAAATCAACCTGCTGCTGCTTTATCCCACCCTGTTTGCGTAAATTGAGACTTTCTGACTGAAAATGTCCTCCTGGTAGCTTTTTTACAAGTTGGCCAGCC
Source organism: Bothrops alternatus (assembly GCA_034064705.1). Taxonomy (NCBI): domain Eukaryota; kingdom Metazoa; phylum Chordata; class Lepidosauria; order Squamata; family Viperidae; genus Bothrops; species Bothrops alternatus. The sequence goes on along the minus strand of JARGCV010000423.1, from coordinate 767,811 downwards.
CTCAGCAAGCAACCATTTGGGGCAATTTTGCATAGGTGCAAAATTCCAAACAGGCACATCAACCCCGTTCTACTGTGACTGTGTGGGGAAAAATGCATGCAAACTGCCGTGCTTCTCCCCCCACAAACCTCATAACCTTTTGATACCCTTTGTCCCAGTGAAGCAGCCAGAAGGTCATCCCCTTTTGATTTAATGCCTCACCTACCTAAACAGATAATATGCTTAAGTTCCTTCCTATCTCTTCCTGCCTTTGTCAGTTCTTTCTCCTTTTGATCTACCTGTATTTGTTCTTTACCTGGTCTTTGACCATGTAATGTGTTACTAGGAAATAGTTGCTTACATGAAGACATTTTCCAATGAAGAAACCTTTGTCAGCATCTAATGGTTAAGCTGGTCTATGTAACAAGTATATAAGAAGCAATAAACTCAGAGTTTGTCAGGCTGTGTCCTGCAGCTTCAAACCTCTGCCCAAGACATGCCTGCATCTTTTTCTTAGCATCTTACACGACGGCAGAGTAATTGTCCCAGGTTAGTTAGGAAAGTCGTATGTTTCCAAAGGAGCCAATCCCACCTTCGTTCCATTGCATCCTGGGATACCTTGCAGCCCTGGAGGTCCATCCTGACCGGGTAGTCCCTGCAGAAGGAGAACAGCAGACATTGATTGGATTGTGATGTTTGGTTGCTTGTTTTTAAAGATAGTCATTCAACCGCCATGATTATAATACAATTTACTTACAGGAAGCCCTGGTGTTCCCGGAAAACCTGGTAACCCTGGAGGACCCTAAGATGAAAAAAAAAACCCACAGATCAAGTTAGATATTATCTAAAATTTAGAGGAAAACGGCATCCTTTTTAAAGAAAGGCTCAGAGCAGAGACTTTTTTGCTGGCCTGAGAGCAGATAGCAAGCGAGGTGAGAATACTTCTGGCTCAGGGCTGAACTGTGGGGGTCCTTAGTCTTCTGTGAAGTTGGCGGTTTTCTTGCAGATGCTTCATTACCCAACTAGGGAACCTCCTCAGGGCTAGAAAGCAATGGGGTTTCTGGAGAAGGAGGAACAGGAGGAGGAGGATTGTGGGATCCTTGGAGCTCTCTAAACTTGGTGGTTTTCTTGCAGACATCTCATTACCCAACAAGGGAATATCATCATTGCTTGAAGAGAGTGAGGTTTGCTTATAACACTGGTGGTGAACAGAGGCGGCACTCAGAGCCCTCTGTAGGCACGCGCACTATTGCCCCAGCCTCGCCTCCCCCCACGGCCCCCTCCTCACCAGCAGCCGCCCCGGAGGAGAGTCGCCCTCGAGTATGGCCTGAACGGAGCAGTGCAGCCAAGGACGTGGTAGCCGGGCAGCAGGAACATGACTGCGCCCTGCCACATGCAGTTGATGCTGCGGAGCGCAGGTGGAAGGCGTGGCTGCCATAGCACTGCTGGGCTGCATGGGTGAGCTGAGGCAGGCCGTAGAGGTGGTGGATGGCCCTGCGGGTGGGGGCAGAGCTGGGGTGGAGTGAGCAGGGATGGGGGGCAGAGCAGGGGTGGGCGGGGTGGCGGGGAGGGGCGGTTTTGGGGCACCCAGTCTCTAAAAGGTTCGCCATCACTGGCTTATAAGCTTTTAGTATGTATGTATGTATGTATGTACAGTATGTATGTAATATGTTTGTATGTCACCATCAAAAACAACTCTTGGTGATTCGTATCTACTTTCTGCTTTATGCCAGAAATAATAAAAAAAGCATCACTTACTCGAATGCCTTTGGGCCCTGTAGACCCTGAAAGTCCACCATCACCCTGCAAGAAGAACACAAAGAATGACCAAGCCAACAATGGCAGGAACAGATCTTTTCCTAGGAAAGCAAATATTCATGAGGTATCTTTAACAAAGAAGAGCTTGCTCTGTCTACTTCTCACCTGAAAACAGGAGAATATATATGGTGCTCTGCTGGGTCAGGTCTCTGGCCCACCTCGTGTGTTCTCACAGTGGCAATTCAACTACCTAAGGAAGCCCTCTAATCTCCCGGATGTGAGTGGATATGCCTTCGGATTGGGTTTTGACTCCTGGCAACTGACTGGACATGTCCCTGCAATTTTCTTGACAAGATTGCAGACATACTGTAGCTTGACCTTGCTGAGGGCTGAGAGATGAAAGAAAGGGACTGGCTCAAGGTCACCAAGTTGGCTTCATGCTTAAGGGTGAGACAAGAACTCACATCTCCTGGTTTGTAGACTGGCTTCTTAATCACCACACCAAACTGATTCTCACTGTGTTCAAATCAAACTTGATTCTTGGCAACTGCCTGGATGAATCCCTACAGATTTCTTTCTTTTTTTTAATTTTTTATTAAGTATATATTTGTAAATGTAAACAAAGGAAAAATTCAAGTTGAATGCTACCCAGCTTAATACAATCATTTTAAACTTCACTCGGTATATCAAGATTTAACTATAAGCAAGATACATTTTCTTTGATTGATGCTTCTCTTGTATGTAGTCTATCCATTTTTTCCAGTCCAACATATATTTTTCATTTGAATGTCCCTACAGATTTCTTGACAAGATTGTCAGAAGTGATTGGCTACTGTCTCCTTCCTGGGCTGAGACGGAGGAAGTGGCCCAAGGTCACCTAGTTCATTTTGAGCCTAAGATATGACTCAAATTCATGACCTCCCAGTTTTTAGTCCAGCACCTTCTCCGGTAGACCAGACTGACTTTTGGTCTGAGAGAGAGTGACAGGACCAATTGGGGTCACCCAGTTGGCTTTGTGCCTGAAGTGAGACTAGAACTCACAGTCTCCCAGTTTCTCGCCTGCTGTCTTAATCACTACACCGAGTGGGCTCTCTAGTCTCCTAACAGAAAGCAAAATAAACATCTGTAAACAGCTCATCCAATATGGCGCCATCCTGATGACCGTAGCATCCAAAATGGTTCTTTCCATCACTCACCTTCTCGCCACGGGATCCGGCTGGTCCTTCTGGGCCAGGGAATCCAGGCAAACCGGGCTGGCCTTCTAAACCTGGGAAACCTCGATCACCCTGTGCCCAAGAAAGCAACAACAAGGAGTGAGCTTGCTCTCTACACAGCATAGAATCGTAGGATGGGTTGAAACAGTATCATGGCTTAATCTATGCGAAGTACCAGCGCCTCTGTCAAAGAAGCAAGAATTACAGCGATTGAACAGATATATTAAGACAGATATATATTAGAGTTACATTTTCTTAAATAAAAATAAAATAAATACATTTCAGCAAGATGGTTGAAGGCAAGAATTTGTGCTAAACTACAAACCGAAAACTTGGACACTGTAATTTGTCTCAGTGCATTAATGTATCCCACATTGCCCTACTTTGCTTAAAAAAAATGTTTAGCTTACAAATAGGTTGAATAGAATAGAATAGAGCTGGAAGGGACCTTGGAGGTAATAATAATAATAATAATAATAATAATAATAATAATAATAATAATAATAATAATAATAATAATAATAATAAAGTTGGAAGGGACCTTGGAGGTCATTGAGTCCAACCCCCTGCTCAGGCAGGAATCCTACACCATTTCGGACAAATGGCTGTCCAGTCTCTTCTTAAAAACTTCCAGTGTTGGAGCATTCACCACTTCTGAAGGCAGGTGGTTCCACTGGCTAATTGTTCTAACTGTCAGGAAGTTTCTCCTTAGTTCTAGGTTGCTTCTCTCCTTGATTAGTTTCCATCCGTTGCTTCTTGTCCTGCCTTCAGTTGCTTTGGAGAATAGCTTGACTCCTTCTTCTTTGTGGCAGCCCCTGAGATACTGGAAGGCTGCTATCATGTCACCCCTCGTCGTTCTCTTCGTTAAACTAGACATACCCAATTTCAGCAACCGTTCCTTATATGTTTTAGTCTCCAGTCCCCTAATCATCTTTGTTGCTCTTCTCTGCACTCTTTCCAGAGTCTCAACATCTTTTTTACACTGTGGCAGAAACTTCCAGATCTCCTTTATTAGCAAGTTTTTTTTTTTAAGATGGAGTCTCTAAAGATTTCTCCCTGGTCTTTCTGTAACACAGAGTCAACTGCCATTTAAGAAATAAACTATTGGCAGGATCCTCTCTCTCCTGATTGCTGATATCCAAACAACCTTCTATTCTTTCTCAGGTTCCTCACAATGTTTTTTTCTTACCCTTACCATGAAAAAGACTGCAGCCAGGATCATAAATTACTGATTGGTTATTTTATTAAAGTCATTACCAACCACTTAGAAATTCTTGTTCTCTTGGATCTGGCCCGAGATGCCCGAGATGACAATGATCCAGTAATAATCAAGATTTTAAAACTATGTTCAGCCACCTCATTTATCTTTAGATGGTTTTTCTGGCTCATTAGCATTCAAAGTTCAGCAAAATTAATGCAGTAATACAGTGGCTTGAATTTTCTCTTTCCCTGGAAATGTGCAATCCAGATTTCACCTTAGACCAGTTGGAAACCTGCAAAGGATTTGCAATATGCAGGTAATCCTTAAGACCACAATTGAGCCTAAAATTTCTGAGGCTAAGCAAAACAGAAGTGAATTTTGGCCCATTTTAAGAACATAAGAACATAAGAACATAAGAAGAGCCATGCTGAATCAGGCCAAAGCCCATCGAGTCCAGCATTCTGTGTCACACAGTGGCCCACCAAATGTACATGGGGATCTTGAGCAGAAAGAGAAGGCAAAACCCTCGCTTTCCCTTGACCCCCAAACAAATGGTACTCAAGGGAATCCTGCCTGCCTCAACCAACATAGAGGCGGCACATGGACATCTGTTTTTAATAACCACCAATACACTTTGCATCCATGAATCTATCTAGCCCTGCCTTGAAGCTGTCAAGGCTGACAGCTGTCATGACCCCTTCATGAAGTGAATTCCATAAATCAACGACCCTCTGGGTGAAGAAATATTTCCCTTTATTTGTCCTCACTTTCTTAGCTATAAGCTTTAGGGAGTGCCCCCTTGTCCTGGTATTGTGTGATAGAGAAAAGAATTTTTCTCTATCCACATTTTCTATCCCATGCATGATTTTATACACTTCGATCAAGTCACCCCTTAAACGCCATCTTTCAAGGCTGAAGAGACCAAGGCGTTGCAATCTGGTTTCATAAGGGAGGCGCTCCATTTCCTTGATCATTCTTGTTGCCCTTTTTTGCACCTTTTCCAGTTCCATTATATCCTTCTTGAGGTGCGGTGACCAGAACTGTACACAGTACTCCAAGTGTGGTCTCACCATCGATTTGTACAGAGGCAATACAACACTTGCTGACTTATTTTCGATTCCCTTCCTAATCATGCCAAGCATGGAATTTGCTTTTTTTACTGCTGCTGCGCATTGGGTTGACATCTTCATCGAGCTGTCCACCAAAACCCCAAGATCCCTTTCTTGGGTTGTCTCAGAAAGTTTGGTCCCCATCAGTTGGTAAGTATAATTGGGGTTCTTTGCCCCGATGTGCATAACTTTGCACTTGTTTAGGTTAAAATGCATTTGCCACTTTGTTGCCCACTCACACAATTTCGAGAGATCCTTCTGGAGCTCCCGACAATCAGTTTCACTTTTCACAACCCGGAACAATTTAGTGTCATCAGCAAACTTGGCTACCTCACTATTAACTTCTACATCCAGATCATTGATGAATAAATTAAAAAGTAAAGGCCCCAAAACTGAACCTTGGGGTACACCACTTCTCACTTCTTTCCATCCGGAGAATTGTCCATTTATTGCCACCCTTTGCTTCCTACAATTTAGCCAGTTACCAATCCAGGACAAGACCTGTCCTCTAATTCCGTGGCTGGAGAGCTTTTTTAGGAGCCTTTGGTGAGGGACTTTGTCAAAAGCCTTTTGAAAGTCAAGATATACAATATCAACTGGGGCCCCTTTATCTATGTATTTATTTACACCCTCAAAGAATTCTAACAAGTTAGTAAGACATGACTTGCCTTTGCAGAAACCATGTTGATTTTCTTTCAGCAATGCCTGTTTTTCTATGTGCCCTGTAATTTTATCTTTAATAATGGTTTGCATGGAATTGAGGTTAGACTGACTGGTCTATAGTTTCCTGGATCACCTCTGGATCCTTTCTTGAAGATCGGGGTTATATTTGCTTCCCTCCAATCCTCCGGTACAGTGCCTGATCTTAGAGAAAGATTGTATATTTTAGCTAGAAGTTCAGCAATTTCAGACTTGAGTTCCTTGAGAATTCTAGGGTGGATGCCATCTGGACCCCTAACCCTAACCCTAACCCTAACCCTTTCTTGCCACAGTTATTAAGTGATTCACTGCAGTTGTTAAGCAATATAGTCATTAAGTGAATCTGGCTTCCCCCATTGATTTTGATTCTCAGAAGGCCGCAAAAGGTGGATCCCATGTCCCTGGGTCACTGCAACTGTCATAAGTACATGCCAGTTGCCAAGCATCTGAATTTTGATTACGTGACCACAGGGATGCTGCAAAGGTAAGTGTGAAAAATGGTGATAAGTCACTTCTTTCAGTTCCATGGAACTTTGAATGGTCTCTAAACAAATGGTTGTGAGGTCAAAGACTACCTGTATTAGCCTACAGTCAATCACATGAATACAGTTTAGAACAGGGGTCTTCAAACTTGGCCCTTTTATGACTTGTGGACTTCAACTCCCAGAATTCCTCAGTCTCCACAAGTCATAAAAGGGCCAAGTTTGAAAACCCCTGTTTTAGAAAGAGAAAGCTCACATAACTGATCTTGATGGAGTGTGATTGCTTGACCTGATTAAGTGTCATGAAGTTGGTGTCAATTCTTAATGACATGGCCCTGTTTCTCCAGGTTGACCTGGACCAGCCTGGTCTTTTAGGACTCTCAAGGGTACACTCATTGCTGCTGCAATCAGGTCCATTCATCCAAGTCCAACTTTTCTGGGGAGACAAAGTCCTTACAAAGTCCAGAATGTTCTGCTTTTCCACTAAATTGTTATGCCAAGACAGCTGATCTGGGGGTGGGCTGGCAGGTTTTCCAGAAGTTAATCTCCCCAAACCAGAAACAGATTGTGTCTTTTGGAGGGAGCCTGGCCCCCAAACTGGTGGTGTTTTTATCCTGGAATGTTTGCTTTAGTACAATCCTAATGGACTGGCTTGGTTTATGTCTTTAGTTTCTTTGCAAGAGACTTGCGGTCACCAAATGCCTGTCTATCTTCCCCTTTTCTGAAAAAGCCCCTGGGACACCCTTTTGGCAGGTTAAATAAAAACACGCAAGGTCATGAAGATGGACTCTGAAAAGTTGGACATTCTCTCACTCTTTCCCTCCCTCCCTCTCTCCCACACACCCACACATACGTGCCTTGGTCATCTAATCACGGAAAAATAACTTATTCCCACTTAGAAGGATATCTATGAAAGTTTTATTCATTGGAAGGAATTTTGAAAGTAGTAAGTTCTCTTTCATTAGCTTGAATGAGAACTGTTAGGGGGAGGACAGCAATGCAGCATTTGTTATATTCTATTTGCATCGTACACTGAACAATGTGGATAGCAACACACTTGTTTCCTGCTAATGGATAAAAGGATCTGTTTTCAATGGGCCACACTAGAAGCAAGATCAAAACCAACTTCTATTAACTGTGCCATCTGAAAGGGTGGAAAAAATTCAAGAAACAGAGAGGTTTTATCAATTTTCCAAACTATGAATTAGCATCTACACAGGAATCTCTATCTATTAGTTTGGGCAGTCTTTTCTCTGGAGTACAGCATAGGCTGAGAACATCACATGGATTCATATAGTAATAGCACTTAGACTTATATACTGCTTCACAGTGATTTACAGCCCCCTCTAAGCGGTTTGCAGAGTCAGCATACTGTCCCCAACAATCTGGGTCTTCATTTTACTGACCTCAGAAGGATGGAAGGCTGAGTCAACTTTGAGCTGGTCAGAATCGAACTGCTGGCAGTCGGCAGAATTAGCCCGCAATACTGCATTCTAACCACCGCACCACCACAGCTCATATACATCAGTGCTAGGAAGACAAGTTATTTTTTCTCCCTTTGTTCAGAGACAGAGAACATGGCTGTTATTATAGGCATATGGCATGGTTACAGTAGCCAGGAGTCCATAATTCTATTGCCAAATTAGCAGCCCTGTTGTAGGACACGTTTGCGCATTTCCCAAGGTGCGCCACAGGAGGACAATCTGGCTTTGCATCAGAGAGAAAGACGAGGGGCTCTTTCTGCAGCATCATCGAAGACCCCCTCCCTTCCCAAAGCTGCCTCGCAAGTGGCTGCCACAACCGGGAAGATTCGGAGCCATCAGGAATCTGACTGCCTGCACAGAACACCAGCTTGTCTCACCAGTGAAGTGGTACTTATCTATCTACTTGCTTAAAACACCTTTTCTACTCTTAAATGGACATACGCTGAGTGAGTGACAGGAGCTCACCCTGTCACCCAGTGCAAGGGCTCAAACCACCAGAGCTGAGATCATCTCCAGCGTCATTAAGCCACTGAGCTATCACGCCTCTACAACATGGCTCTGATGTCTCCCAAGGAGAGAGAGGACTCAGACTGTGAATTCCCTTTTTCTAGTGTTTTCGGACAGGGTTTAGTAAAGCAGGTGTCAGCTAGATGGCAAGGCCCAGACAGCCTTGGGCAACTTTAAAAAAAAAATTAAGGAAGGTGGGCCTTGTCAATAATTAGACAAATGGTCACAAAGAAATGCTGAGCTTGTAGACTAGACTGGAAAGCTGATAAAACATTGCAGAAGAAGCCTTTAATTTCTGTGGGGTTGCCAAGGAAACAAATGGACAATTCTGAGAAATCACCAGTCAAGTTTATTTTAAGGGGGTTTGTAGTTGCCAGAAAGCAGAGGTGCCAAGCTAACCTTGTCTGGAAACTACCCAAGGTCAGATCTGGTTAATGTTTGGATGACAATGAGAAATTATAGCCATGTTGCTGCAAAAAATATTTTTGTAAACTCACCAGGGTCTAGCTACACTTCACAGAGATTTTTACCTCTGTAAAACAAGTGCCTTAGAATTTGGGAGGAGTGAATTCACCTCTTTCATTGGGTTCCTGTTTAAGAAAAAATCTGAACTCATACCAGCCTTATAACAGCAACGTGCCACTGAATTTCAGCTCTGCAATTTAGGTTCAGGGCCATTTACGTTCATGGTTCATAGGCTGGGTCCCTCTGAGCTAACCCAAATCAAATGCAACCCATTTCTGATCAAGTATAATAGTAAATGTGTGTGTGTGTTGGGGGAAATCACATGTTCATTACTGGCAACTAGGGAGTGAGCCAAACATTTCAGATTCAAGACATTTTAAGTCTGAAGCAGGTTTTTTCTGACCTTAAGGGAAAACATTAGGATGCTGTTCAGATTGTACTAGAGATGTTCTTTTGAGTTTCACTCACATTGTTCTAGCAGCTCAGAATCCAAGATGGGGTTTCAAGCTTGCAGCATTTACAATCAAAACATTTTGTACACCATCAGTGGCACTAGCTCAAGTGTCAAAATGAAATGTGTGTTCTGGAGGACGCAACCTAGAGAAAAGTTTGACCTAGTGTTGGGAACAAGTTTCTGACTGGGAAATTGGGAACCTGAGAAATCCATTTATACATATACATATACATATACATATGTGTGTGTGTGTGTGTGTATCTTATCTGTTGGGTGAGGCACCCGGTCTACCAAATATAAATCAGTCTGTTCTGCGTTTCACTCCAATCTAGGAGCATGTTTTGCAGGCAGACCTCACATACTGTGAACACTATAAATTCAAAACTTGTGGCTGACAAAGAGTTAGTGGGAGACTAGTGTAGCTATTTCAGGCTGATTTTGCCCTCATCAGCTAGTCACACCTTTCAGGGATTCGAACCTGGGCAGCTTGCATGTTAGGCAGTTGTATTACCCTTTTGAGCCACAAAACATGCTCACCCAACAGATAAGATATATATCCTCCCTGGTTTCTGCTGACAGGAGTAAGGGGACCCTGTGGCTCAAAAGGGTAATACAGCTGCCTAACATGCAAGCTGCCCAGGTTTGAATCCCTGAAGGGTGTGACTAGCTGATGAGGGCAAATGAGCCTGAAATAGCTACACTAGTCTCCCAATGTATTTGAAAAAGGAGTTTTGTATGGTTTTCTTGGACTTGCAATCATTTTTGTATGAATGGCTGCTTGTTTATTCTACACACAAACCATGCGACTGTGACTTAAGACTGAAGCAGTGAAAAAAATATATACAATTGTTATCTGAAATGTTTTATGGGCACGGAAATGGATTTGGCCAACTGTGACAGTTCCAAGATAGCTAAGGGGGTTCTTGACTATGATGTCCATATTGGACGGTATTCAGATATGGCAAGTCCAAAACAAGGATGTGTGGGTGTCTCATTTCATTTCTTCATTTCAATGCAATGAAATTTGCAAGGAACAAATTTCAGAAAGTGAAATTTAAGTCTACAACTTAAAGTCGCTACTTAGCTTTAATCAAGAATCTACCAAGGTCCTTCTTGGCTTAAGAACCTACATTCTGGGACTCCCATTGAATAGAATCTAGACTGGAGACCCTGCAGAATAGTTTCTCACTCAGAATTTGTTCCTAGGACTACCTGTTCCTTGCATGGAACAGAGAGCTCCTGAGGAGACCAGCAAATGGCTGGTCCAAGATCCATGTGAATTACAATGCAACATCTCCCACATGGAAAGATATTGGAGAAGGCACCTGGAATCCTTAAGAAGAATTTGCCTTCCAAATTCAGGTAAATCCCTCATGTTTGGCTGTTCAAGTCTCCCAACTCACTGCTTTCAGAGTTGGAAAGAGGAAAGAGTAAAAAAGCATCGGGTATAATTCTCAATATTCTGCTTGTAAGAGACCAAGGCCTTAAAAAGAAGACCCCAACATTTGCCCTGCTACTTTAGGGTCAAATAAGTCCATACCTAAGCCTGAAAGCTTAGATGGGACTGTTTTATTATCATTATTATTATTATTATCATTATTATTATTATTAAAAGACAAGGAATCCAAGCACGTAAATCCCCTTGATTTTGGAAACTGTTGCAAGTTTGAACAGCACAAACAATTCTCCAGGGGAAATTATAACTCTGGCATCTTTCCAGAGAACCTGATTCATGGGCTATAATGGGATACTTATGGCACATCAAGCACCAATTTTAAAAACAGAGCAAGTTTTTCTAATCCTTGGAGGCAAAAAAAAAAAAATTAGGTTAAAGAGATCAGAATTTGGGTCAAAAGGAAGAAGGCAGAGCGTTTAAAGATGATGTTCTGAAAAAGGTATACAACTTTTCACTTCGTTTCAAAGTTACATCGGCATTGAAAAATGCGACTTATAACCATTTTTCACAGGTTTGACCTTTATAGCATCCCCATGATCACGGGATCAAAAATTCAGAGGCTTGGCAACTGGCATGTACTTATGACAGTTGCCGTGTCCCAGGGTCACGTGATCCCCTTTTGCTACCTTCTGGCAAGCAAAGTCAATGGAGAAGCCAGATTCACTTAGCAGCCGGGTTACTAACTTATCAATTGAAGTGATTCCCTTAACAACTGTGGCAAGAAAGTTCATAAAATGAGGCAAAACGTACTTAACAATTGTTTCACTTAACGACAGAAAAATTTGAGGCTCAATTGTGGCCATATGTCGAGGACTGCCTGTACTCCACAATGCCAGAATTGGATGGTGCAACTCAAGGCACACCCACCGGAAGTCCGCAACTTACAACTATTTGTTTAGTGACCATTTGCACTTACGACAGCACTGAAAAAAGTGGCTTACAACCAGCCTTTGCGCTTACAAAGGTCACAGCTTCCCCACAGTCACGTGGTCAGAATTTGGGTGCATGGCAATTAGCATGTATTTATGAACACTGCAGCACCCCTGGGTCCTGTGATCACCATTTGGGACCTTCCCAGCCAGCTTCCAACAAGCCAAGTCAATGGGGAAAGCTAAATTCGCTTAAGGATCACATGTTTCGCTTAATGGACGCTGCGATTCCCTTAACGATTATGGTTAAAAAAATTTTTGTGAAATTTAAAAACTGCCTTGCTTAGTAATGGAAATTCTGATCCCAAATTGCCTGTAATTATCAGCCATTGTGTGTGAGAGAAGGATATGCTAGGAAATAAGGAAAATGGTCAAATTCCTGGAACAGTTATATTGACACAAACCAAATAGGACAGCTAAACTTCAGGCTTGTCAGGCAGTTCTTCACTCTGAAGGTAATTTGGAATGAAAGAACTACAAGACACCAGCAGGCCATACAGATGTTAGATCTCTAGCAAGCAAAACAAGTGTGAACTTCTGAAGACTTCTTGAAGAACTGGGATGCTGAATACCTGGCCACAAGAGAGGACAATCTGTGCCCCAGCAAGGAACACAAAAGCAGAGACATCACCCTGCCAACAAAAGTACATATAGTCAAGGCCATGGTTTTCCCAGTTGCAATGTATGGCTGTGAAAGTTGGACCATAAGAAAAGCTGAGCACCAAAGAATGGAGGCCTTTGAACTATGGTGCTGGAGAAGACTCCTGCGAGTCCCTTGGACTGCAAGGCATTCAAACCATGAATGGCATTTTTAGAATAATCATCTACAGCAGGGGTCTTCAAACTTGGCCCTTTTATGACTTGTGGACTTCAACTCCCAGAATTCCTCAGCCTGGAGTTGAAGTCCACAAGTCATAAAAGGGCCAAGTTTGAAGACCTCTGATCTACAGCTTATAGTTAACCATTCTAGAAGGGGTTTTGAAGACCATTTGTCCAATCTTGATGATCAGGGATGATGGGAGCAGTACAATGTTCACATATCACTTTAAGCATAAATGTGATACATGCACCCAACATTTGTGGCACTAAACCCAGTATATGCCTCAATGCTATAGCAGCTTCTACAAAACCATAGGTGGAACTAAAGGGGCTGTGTGAAGCCTTCATTTGGAGATTTCAAGTGTTGACTCTGCACCAAATTGACTTTGGACAATTCAGTCAGAAATGAATATGCCCTCCCAATCAATTAAAAAAAATCAGATGAAGAGTGTCAATTAGATTAGAACTCATCTGCACATTTAGATAAAACGTGGCTTATTGCAATATGCGAATAGAAACCCTCTGACAGTTAATTCCAGTTACGCACTACCTTATTTGCTTTCTCCAAACTCCTCGTTCCAAAATTGTGTCATAACAGTACATTTTATAATGCCCCTTATTTTGATAAGAAAACTCGGGACTGTGGGCAATGCAACCTCATTTAACCTTTCTTCCTTGCCAAAAAAGACAAACCCTTGGGCTTGGCACAGCTACATCTGCAGTCAACTTTCAGCAAGCACCTTTGCCAAGTTATGACCTCATTCCCTGGAGCACCTGGAGAGAAAATGGTGCTCCTCCTAAATAGCTTGGCCAGAAAGCATGCTTCAAAACAGACAGTCCAAATTAGGCTGGTGCTAAAACTGTAACAGACACTCAAACTCTTCAAGTTAGCTTGGAATTTCAGATCCAAACAACTAATTGGGTGTCCTCCTCGATCCACAGCTAAATCTGGAACATCATTTTTCGGCTGTGGCGAGGAGGACATTTGCCCAGGTTCGCCTGGTGCACCAGTTGCGGCCCTATTTGGACCGGGAGTCTCTTCTCACAGTCACTCATGGCCTTATCACCTCGAGGCTCGACTACTGCAATGCTCTCTACATGGGGCTACCTTTGAAAAACGCTCGGAGACTTCAGGTAATGCAGAATGCAGCCGCGCGAGCAGTATTGGGTCTGCCTAGAAATGCCCACATCTCGGCGTCACTCTGCGAGCTGCATTGGCTGCCTATTGGTCTCCGAACGCAATTCAAAGTGTTGGTTATGACCTATAAAGCCCTACATGGCATCGGACCAGGTTACTTACGGGACCGTTTGCTGCCTCACGAAACCCAGCGACCGGTTAGGGCCCACAGAGTCGGCCTTCTCCAGGTCCTGTCAGCCAGACAGTGTCACCTGGCAGGGCCTAGGGGAAGAGCCTTCTCTGTTGCGTCCCCGGCCCTCTGGAATCAACTCCCCCCGGAGATCCGTATCGCCCCCACCCTCTCCGCCTTTCATAAACTCCTTAAGACACATCTTTGCTGACAGGCCTGGGGCGGTTGACATCTTGCCCCTAGCCAGTGTATGTTTGTGTGTACGTTTGTTGTATGAATGGTTTCTTAATTTAGGGGTTCTCTTTTTTATATAGGTATTTTTTATATATGTATTATGTAGTTTTTTAATATTAGATTTCTATTTATGCTGTGAGCCGCCCTGAGTTCCCGGAATAGGGCGGCATAGAAATTTAATAAATAATAATAATAATTGTTAGTTAATATGTACTTTAAAAGCTGATTTCTCCAAATCAGTGATCTGGTTCATACACCATGTTACGTCATGCTCTAGGTAATTATGATTTGCAGAATAAGCCATAGCCAGTTTGTATATAATGCTAGGCCATCAATCATGGTCTTCAAACCGCTGTGGTTGGCTTCTTGTTAACATTAAGCCAAAACTAAACCTCACCAGGAATTAAAATGGTGGGTAAATCAGATCGCATGTGCACATGAAGTTTATCTGTACCAACTTGATACTAGAGCTATATGTAATAAAAAAAAGTATAATTCACAATGTGGTATACAAGAACAGGCATGGAACATGTCATGATGAACCCAAAGACCCATGAGATGAAATAAAAATTAACTAAACACAAATAAAAATAGCTGACGTTTCACAAGACGTCAGCAGTCTTGCGTGCAAATTGATCAAGACTGTCAAAGGATATGTGAGAGCTTTGCTTGAGATTGTAGAGATCTCGGGGTGGGATCAACAAGATCTTATGAGATGTGGAGAAAAGACCATTCTCTAACCAGCTATAAGACATTCCGAGCAATGGAGGAGCGTTGATCACTGATGTGTGTGCAAAACAGATTGATGTGTTTCACCAAGAGCAGGGGGTCTCCAAACTTGGCAACTTTACCACTTGTGGACTTCAACTACTGGCTGAGGAATTCTGGGATTTGAAGTCCACAAGTGGTAAAGTTTGGAGATCCCTGGAGGAACATCTGTAAAGCGGTTCTTCAGGTTGACTCTCCAGCACAATGGCCCTCAACCTTTTGTGCACGAGGGAGGGAGGGAGGTTTTTCCACGGACTGGAGGGGGCGTGGTTCCATGTGCTGCCTGCATCCCATAAATGGGGGTTTTTTGGCATGCCACAGCCCAATGTTGGTCCACATACTGAGGGTTGGGAACCCCAGGTCTACCACAAATTTACACTTCCTTCCAGACTCACCTTTTCTCCTTTATGTCCACTACAGTCACACGTAGTGCTTTTGGAACACCCATGGCACGCCTAGAAGGGAGAGAAAGAAGCTCAGTGTGAGATATTAAGTGGTCCTTGGATATGAAGAATTAAGTCCTCAAAAGTTAATTGGGAGCCACCACTCTGGACTGCTTCCGTTGTGGAACTAAACATACTTTAAACACGGTAGGCGTACCGAACACCGAGCAAGCAGAGAATCCCAATTGCAAGCAGCAAAACAGAAAGTCAATTGCAACGACAACTCAGCAAGGAAGCCCACTTAACTGTTTACATGAATAAGAGGAGGAAAGAAAACACATTATTCACATTGACCTATCTGGAGGCCTGTAGAAAAAGAGTTGGTTACTTCTGCTTTGTAGAGATGCAAAAATAGGGCAGTTTCCCCACTTCTAAGCAAAAACCCAGTTGCTGGGTCTGCCCCATCAAGACCAAAGTTTTCTGCCCTTGAGACTCTCAGTGTGATTCCTTCTGTGTCTCTAATACTTCAGAAGCTCACTACTTTGATCATCCACCCTTCTGCTCTTTAAAATCATGTTTCTCCTCATCCTCAAAGTCTTCAGCGGCCCTGGGGTCTAGTACAACTATTGCAACATCCCGAGACAGCTATGTTGCTCAAAGATGCCCAGAGCCCTCACCTGTTATAATCTTAATCCTGACACTGCCAGCCATAAACCTCCTAGTGAAGCCATCTCCTTCTTCCAGCTGAGGCTCCCTGAAGTCCATCTTCCCCGAGACACCTACAGGTAGGTACACAACTCAAGGGGAGAGGCGGATGCTGTAAATCAGGGGTGTACCAACCTTGGCATTTTTAAGACTTGTGGACTTCAAGCATGGCTGACTGGAGAAGTCTGGGAGTTGAAATCCACAGGGCTTAAAAGTTACCAAGGTTGGACACCCCTGCTATAAAAAAAAAAAAAAACCTGATCACACATAACTATAGCAGAATTCTTTGTCTTTCTGTTGTGCTTTCAGCCAGACTGCATCTTACGTGGCAGTTCCTGGGGCAAGAACTGATCCTGATCTTCAATCAATCATGCTGGTAACACACACACACACACACACACACACACACACACACACACACACACACACACACCTACCTGTGTGTTGCCTTACATTTGGGATGATCTTTACAGATAGATCAGATAGAGCCAAAGAATGGAGACCTTTGAACTATGGTGCTGGAGAAGACTCCTGCGAGTCCCCTGGACTGCAAGTCGATCCAACCGGTCAGTCCTAGAGGAGATCAACCCCGACTGCTCTTTAGAAGGCCAGATCCTGAAGTTGAAACTCAAGTACTCTGGCCACCTAATGAGAAGGAAGGACCCACTGGAGAAGAGCCTGATGCTGGGAAAGATGGAGGGCAACAGAAGAAGGGGACGACAGAGAATGAGGTGGCTGGATGGAGCCACTGAAGCAGGAGGCGTGAGCTTAAATGCACTCCAGAAGATGGGAGAGGACAGGAAGGCCTGGAGGAACGTTGTCCATGGGGTCACAATGGGTCGGAAAACGACTTTGCAACTAACAACAAATACAGATAGACCCATGCAAGATAAGCTTCCTGGGTGGGGAATTCTGGGGACCATAATCCAGCACAGTTGGAAGCACAAGGTCTATAAAAGAAAGATTCTGAAAGAAATGTATCCTTTCCTCTTACACGGCTAGTCCTTGTCTTGCAGCCATCGGTTTAGTGACTATTTGGACAGCATTGAAAAAAGTGCCTTCCAACGGCTCCTCATACTTATAACCATCACAACACTCCCATGGTCATGTGACCAAAATCCAGGTGCTTGGCAACCAGCAGGTATTTACAATGCTTGCACCATCCCGGGGTCACAGGATCCCCATTTGCAACCTTGCCAGCCAACTTCTAGCAAGCAAAGCCAATGGGCGAAGCCAGATTCGCTTAATGAATCAGGATTCACTTAGCAACTGGAGTGGTTCACAAAACACTTGTGGCAAAGAGATTGTAAAATGGGACGTGACTCGCTGAACAACTGCCTTGCTTAGCCATGGACACGCTGGCCCCCACTGCGGTGGTAAGTCAAGGACTATATGTACCTTCAGAAGTCTGGGAATGCCTCTTCAGGTAAGTACTTGTGTGTAAGAATTCAAAACCTTTTGAAGAACAAATTAATTGGACACACCCTTAAAGTTAATTAAAACATTTCCCTTTGCAAAGACCTGCAGGTGGTATGGTCTAAAAATCATTTTTTTAGGAAGTCTGAGATGTAATATGACCTTGTAATTGAACAAAAAATTGTGGCCAGGTTTTTTGTTTTTACTAACCCAATTCTTCTTCCTATGAATATTGCCCTTGGAAGGGCAGCATGCAGTGAAATATTGCACCAACTCTCAACTCTGAGTTGCAAGTAAGCTAGCCAGCTGTGCAAGTCATGATTAGAGCAATTAAACTACTAAATAATTGGAGCAGACAGAATTGCTCAACAGTCATTCCCTCTTGAGGAAATTGTTTATATATTGCATTTTATATCACTTGACTTAGAAGCATCTTAAAAGACTGTCCAAGTAAAATGAGGACAATGCACAGCTAAATGAGGACAATACATAGCAAAGCTGCAAGAAAATTATATTAATAACAAGAAACAAACGTGGTTGCAACCTAATATCTAGCCAATAGATGGAGCATTCTACTCATAGTTGCAAAATGGTTTACTTAAATCCCCAAAAATGTTCCAAACTCAGCACTCCCCAAGTTTTCCAAAAAGAAAATTCACCGAGAAACAATTCAGAGAGCACTCAAAAGACAATTCAGAGACGTTCCAGAAATATTTAGAGAAGGAGAAATTCACACCCCTTTCTCTTGTTTACTCCTGTCAATATTTGCCACTTAAAAGTTTCTTCTTTGGAAAAAGACTCACATCAGCATTCAAAGTTAATTCAGAATAGGTCAACAAATAAAATGTTAGACATTGGCTTAATTCCATTCCTAATTTCATATTTCTTCTTGCAGTTCCATATTGGTCTTCTAAATATTCTGAAGAAGATTCAAAATACATAAAATAAAATACTGAGCACAAAAGGAGAAACTTAAAACTGTTCAAAGTAAAATAAGACTTAATGAAATAACTTCAAAAGCCTGTTTCAACCAACCAAACATTAAGAAGTAATGAAAAAGGCCAATAAAACAATGAAGCCATTTCAGTAAAGTACTGATTAATCTATGAAAAATGGAGTGCTTAAGATATACAGAAATGAAAAAGAAAACTTCTTCTTGTGCCATATCTGTGATCGGACATTGGCGATCATGTTGTCGATCCTGTTTTATCAGCAGCCGCATGAAAAAGTGCTGCTGAGTTTTGTCCAAACCGGTCCCTTAGATTTTGAAGCCACAATGTTCTTCTTCTGCCTGGACCTCATTTGCCTTCAATCTTTCCCTGGAGGATTAAATGGAGCATGCCGTATTTTTCTGGGTGTCGCATCACATGTCTGAAATATTCTAATTTTTGTTTTTTAATTGTTTTGATGATTTCCCTTGGCTTTCCCAGGTGGCTGATCACCTCCTTATTTCTGATCTTGTCAACCCAGCTTCTACATAACAGCCACCTGTCAGTCCACATTTCAGATGCTTCTAGTCTCTTCAGGTGGCCTTCTGTCAGAGACCAACTCTCTACTCCATAGAGCAGGATAGAAAAAAAATAGCACCTGACAAGCCTGATTTTCAGTCTTAGGCTTATGTCGTGACTGCAGAAGACCTTTTTCATTCTGAACAAGACTGCACACTGCAAATGCATAAAATATAAAAATACAGTTTTCCATAGATAGTCAAGTAAAATGTTTGAAGATGGATTTCCCTTCAAAAACAGGGCTAGTTCAGACTGAGATTTCACCCAAATTATATTTTTTTTAAAAAAAATATTAATTGATTAACCTCATGATATTTAAATTCAGATGTACTCTGTATTGTTCAAGGAAATATCCTATCCCAAACAATCCCCTCATAGGATAGTTTCTGAGTATAAATGCAGCTAATTATGCCATGTTTTTAAATTAACTCTCCTGCATAAATTCACTATATTCACATGTTGCGTTGGAATTTTTAAACAGAACTTTTAGAAATATACCAAACTGCCAAACGGCATCCCACAAAGACTGGGCTTAGATAACAAGCTTAGGTTAATGGGCAATAGCCAGATTAAACAAGAGAGAGGAAAGAGGACATGGATCCTAAAATCAGTGCAGGTACTAACCAAAGAGGTTCTTGCATTAAAAAATAAAATGTCAGAAGCCCTTTTCAACTTGCCAACTGCTCTGCAAACTCATTTGCAAATTATGCAATCTTCAAGCTAAAACTGGTAGTTACAGGCAATACAGGTAGATCGCTAAAAAAAAAATCCCCCCCAGGAAAGGGTTAAAAATTAACTTTTTAAACCAATCAGCTCATAGTAGGTGAGTTGGAAAATTGTCACTGAATTCCCTTCCCCCAATTCCTCAATAACATCTGACCCCAAGTCTAAAAGAACTGAGATGTGTGTCCTTGGTGCTTCCAGAAGTCTTGCTGACGCTTGCTTCATTACCCTAACTAGGTAACATCATCAGTGCAAGAAGGAACTCAGTTTTTAAAATCAGTATGATGTTCCTGCATTTCAGTGATGAGATGGCTAAGGAGTGGCATGAACATCCAGTCTATTACACAAGCCACTTTTCCAGCTTTCTGTGGTCTCTCTAGTTACCCATGCTCCTTTATTCTCAGGAGAAGACCCTCGAAAGGAACTCATCCCAGGAGACCTGTTCTGATGGAGAACTTGGGACAACTAGGAAGGTACAGAGCAACAGAAGCAAGTAAGTGAAAACATTAAGAATATCTCCTTGACCACCGCCTTGGCCACATCCATCCATCCATCCATCCATCCATCCATCCATCCATCCATCCACCCGAAGAGAGCTTGAAGAGATGTTGAAGGTTCTCCAACTCAGCCCCTGTTCAAGCAGCAGCCCCTATACAATTTCAGACAAGAGGCTGTCCATTCTCTTCTTAAAAGCCTCCAGTGATGAAGCACCCACAACATCTGAAGGCAAGCTGTTCCACTGGTTAATTCTTCTCACTGTTAAGAAGTTTCTCCTTAATTCCAGGTTGCTTTTCTCCTTGATCAGTTTCCAACCATTGTTTCTTACCATACCTTCTAATCAACAGAGGAAGCTCAAAAAGAAATTCTAAGATTCTCACACATCCTGAAAATGTGTAGAAAAACAGAAATCTCTTCTGCAGAAGAACACCTTGAAGTAGGATGTCAGTCCTGGGCTACAGATATTCTCCTTTATGAGAAATATTCTCACGTTCACATGATTTATATAAGCAGGCATCTCCAATCTTCAGGAAGAGACAATGGACTGAAGTCAAAATCCCAAATGAAACTCAGATGTTTTATCAAAGTTCTGCTTAGAAAAACTCAAGACCAGTGTTTTACCTCTTCTTCTTTTTTCTCTACCAACATCTGTATTCTTTCAGGAGCAATTTGTCAAAGGCAGTATGTTGGCAACAAGCAGAGTTGATTCCAGTAGCAGATCAAAGTCAAAACCTGGCTTGAGGCAACCAAACCCTTTCTCTACTTCTTTTTGTTCCTTTTAACTTGGTGGAGTCCTGGAGAACAGACAGATGGATGACTTCTCTCAGAACTCCAGAGTAGGACAGGCAATGTATGAAATGTTCCTTCTGACAGAAGCACTTGATCATATTTCCTAAGGTGCTTGGAAAGATGCTAGCAAGGTGTAGGTCTGGAATCTTGTGAAAAGCTTAGATTTCCATTCTCTGGTTGAATGAACTTCCCAGAAAGTGCTTTTGAATTTTGGGGCACACCTTAAGCCCTCTCTACTCCGTCTGCCACCAATTCTCCAAAGGCTGGGAGTGTGTTAGCCAAACTCCTTCAGCTCGAAAAAGGACTATTGTATCTGGGGTTAGCCAGATTTAGAACCAGCAACTGGCAGCTTATATTCTGGGCCAAAAATTCTGCCCCCATCTTTCCAGTGAGATCACTGCTCTTTCCTTCCTTGTCAGCTTTCAGTCTTCAGCCATTGTTTCTCAGAGTATTTTGGTTCAAATGATCTCCCTTTACTCTAGAACAGGGGTCCCCAACCCTCAGTCCATGGACCAGCACAGGGCCACAGCATGCCAGCAACCAGGCCACACAAACAAGCAAAGCCCCATCCACGGGATACAGGCAGCACACAAAACCACACACTCTCCAGTCCACGGAAAAACCTTTCTCCACAGAACCGGTCTCTGGTGCCCAAAAGGTTGGGGACCTCTGCTCTAGAACCTCCTTCAGATATACTGAACCTCCAACTCCCAGTGGCATTGGATTAGAGTTGCTGTGCTGGCTTGGAACTGCAGTCCTACCACACTGGGGCAGTTGACCCATTATAGCAATGCATTTAGGGTTATATACCGCCCCATAATGCTTTGCAGCACTCTATGGGCAGTTTACAGAGTCAGCATGCTCCCTCCAAAAATCTGGTTCCTCCATTTTACCAACCTCAGAAGAATGGGCGGGTGAGTCAACCTTCAGCCGGTAGGATCGAACTGCTAGCTGTGGGCAGAGTTAGTCTGCAATGCTGCATTCTAACCACTACGCCACCATGGCTATTATATAGCAATAGCACTTAGACTTATATACTTCTAAGTACATAAGTATATTCTAAGTATGTGTGTGTGTACACACACACACACACACACTGCACTTTAACCACTGCACAGTTATGGGGAACAATTGGTTAAAGACATGGAACATTTTTCACTCTTGCAAAGCTTCTGATTTGCAAAGGAAATGACTACACTATGGAGGTGTTTACAGAGCACCTGTAGCTTAATGAGACCTAGTACATACACACAGTTTGGGGTTTATCATAACCTCCAAATGAAAGAAGCAATGTTTGGACAACTCTTAAGCTGCACAACCAGTATGGGGCCATGGCAGCATGCCTGGCCCAGCTGTTTTCCTTTAAATATTTTACATATAGTTAAACAAATCCTCAATTGTTGATGGATCAACTTCTCCCTGGCCCAATGTGCTGCAATTAGTTGTCCTATGTACTACATCCTTAAACAAGCAATTGAGATCTACTATCTTGAATTACAATCATATTCCTAAAGGTGTTTTTGTGCTAACAACATCTTTTTCTTCCTTCCTCCAGAAATATTACAACTCCTTTATGCCCAACAGTCTTCTTTGCAGGAAAAATATCCCTCTTGCCCATTGGAAATACAAAGAAACCCAGAAAGGATAGAACTTCTGCTTAAGAAAAGATCTGTATTATGCTAATTGTTTTGCTTTTTAAAAAGCCATTAATTTTAACCAGCTATGTAAACAGCCTGATCCAGAGGACAACAGATACATTCCTATACCTCATGCAACTTTTTCCCTACTACTTCATCGTACATTCAAGGACTTTGAAATCAACAGTTGAAAAATTTAAAATATTGGCCAATGGACTCTCTTAGGAAAACCTGCAGAAGGCATCCACTGGGGTTCCACTCTGCTAAGCTATGATTCACTCAACCCGGGTTCACTGAATTAAGCACAAATATTCATACAATATGCCAAGCCACATAAACCATGTATTGACAGAGGAGAATATCCGTAGCTATGGATTGAAATGAGGGGTCGTTGATGCTCTCTGAGCTTGGTTGTTTTCTTGCAGATGTTTCATTATCCAAACTAGATTACCTCATCAGTGCATTCAGTGGATAGGCAAGTAAATCAGGAGGAGATCTTGCCCCAACAGACTTTCAAAGATGGTCGCCAACACCTTAAATCGGGGTTTCCAACCTTGGCAACTTGAAGATTTGAGGGTTTCAACCTGGCTGGCTGGGGAATTCCATGAGTCTTAAAATTGCCCAGTTTACATGTCCCTGCCTTAAGTTGTACCTGGAAGTCAAACGGTCACCAATACTCAAAGGTGCTCAAAGTAGTGAAGCGATATAGGCAAATTGAGATGTAACCTAGAACCCTGGGATTCTCTGGATATATCTCTTTCTATTACTAACCAACTCTTCTAAGCTTCCAAACCCACAAGATGATATGGGCTATTTAAAATGCAACTGCTTCTGTGCAGAAAAGATCACGTGAAGTATTAATATTAATATATTAAAATATTTTGATGGCACAAGATCACGTGAAGTATTAATACCACTTTACAATGCCTTGGTAAGGCCACACTTGGAATACTGCATCCAGTTTTGGTCACCACGATGTAAAAAAGATGTTGAGACTCTAGAAAGAGTACAGAGAAGAGCAACAAAGATGATTAGGGGACTGGAGGCTAAAACATATAAGGAACGGTTGCTGGAATTGAGTATGTCTAGTTTAACAAAGAGAAGGACGAGGGGGGACAGGATAGCAGTCTTCCAATATCTCATTGGCTGCCACAAAGAAGAGGGAATCAAGCTATTCTACAAAGCGCCTGAAGGCAGGAAAAGAAGCAATGGATGGAAACTAACCAAGAGGAGAAGCAACCTAGAACTAAGGAGAAACTTCCTGACAGTGAGAACAATTAATCAGTGGACCAACCTGCCTCCAGAAGCGGTGGATGCTCCAACACTGGAAGTTTTTAAGAAGAGACTGGACAGCAATTTGTCCGAAATGGTGTAGGGTTTCCTGCCTGAGCAAGGGGTTGGACTAGATGACCTCCAAGGTCCCTTCCAACTTTACTATTATTATTATTATTATTATTATTATTATTATTATTATTATTATTATTAATTGGGTCACATTCCCAAACAAGTCTTTTCTAAGAGTCCAAATTGGAATAATGATGATGATGATGATGATGATGATGATGATGATAATAATAATAATAATAATAATAATAATAATAATAATAATAATAATCTAGACAATCTGTACGGCAACCTTTTCATCTAGTAGGTGCAATCAAGTTGAGTCCTCTTTAGTTGAAACCAGTGATTGAAGAATCTCCATTGCACGTAACAGATGAATGGTGTAGAGTAGAACTGGAATGTTAATTCTGGAAAACAGAAGTAAGTATTCGTTTGGACTTTTTTTTTTAAATTATAAATTCTTTTATTAAAACAATCAACATTGAATATACAATCATATTTAAACAACATGAGTCATCAAGAGCTTCCTGTAATAAACTTTGGCCCGTGCAAGACGGCAGAAACACCCAGCCTTCTCCATTTAATTAGAAAGGAAGGCCTATAAATGAAAAGGAAGGCAAATGGGAAGGAGAGAAATATCACGTGTTCCCGGTTAATTGGGCATGAAGTCCATCAGGTTGCAACTGTTCCTCAACTGTACTGTGCTTTCTTCCCATTATAACCTTTCACTTACCGAATGGCAAGGACGGGCTTAGAAAAGCTACCAGGCGCCAAAAGAAAAGAGTTGATTTTATTTAGTAAGTCTCTAATGCGATTATATGATTTTTATCAAGAACATTTGGGATGCGTGAGTGGCAATACGGCTGAAGGAAAAAGGAAAAAAAAATCGTCTTAAATCTCAAAGTCTCTGGCCTGAACTTTTATAGTTTTAGAAGCAGAGTTTCCCCTCAAATATTTACAGAAGCCCTGATCCCATGAGCCTATCCAAGTTATTCACCAAACACTTTTCAATGAAACAATTAAGGACATTTGGGGGGGGGGGAGAAGAGTGCTTTACATTCAGCTGTTCGGCAATCCAAGGGGGTTTGAGCCCTTCTTCCAATCAGGAAGAAGGTCAAAAGTAATTCCTCACCTGACATCTTACAAAGAGACCCCTCATTGCCTCCTTTTTTCCCCCCTCCTATGTACACATATTAACTCACTTGCCACTCACTTCAAAAGGAAGCTATTTTGCTCCAACGGGGTCTGACATTAAGTCTAAATCCACTCATGCTGTATAGAAAAGAGGGTTTCCTTCAATGAATGGAAAAGGAGATGATAAAAGGTCTTGCTCAAAGCTTAGGACCTTAACAAGGTGCCCCATTCATGGCTCTCTTGCGGTACGGCGTTTGTGATCTTTAAGATGCTTTACATTTTGGCAGCTCAGTTTATCGATCAGCCTCCACATACTGGCTAATTAAGGAAGCCTGGCAGACAGGGATTCAGAATGCATCAAGGGCCCGTGGCCAAGTCTATGTCAATTTGAATCCTGAAGGAAGTTCCCAGGCCCGCATAAAACAAATTCAGGGAAGAATGCCTCTGAAATTTGGACCAGGTTCACACATCGCTCGATTCCCCAGGCTAAGCCAAGGTTTTCTGGGATAAATCGTCATGGCTTAGTTCAGGCAGAATTGCAGCCACAAGGGCTGGGTTTACACATTCTTCTGATGCTCGTTGGTAAGCATGGATTGTTCAACACATTAACACGCTAAAACATTACATCGGATTTCTCATCTATAAGGAATTGGGTTTATGCCTTGTGCTAAATCAGAAGCAAGCCAACCATATTATAGCTCAGCATAATGTTAGAAATAATGTGAGAAACCAAAGCAGCCTGCTTGCTTCAATAATAGGTAAGAAAGCCATCGTTTTTGCACTCTTGTCTCTGTCTGAATGCCTTTGATGATGGTCAATTTCTACATTGACCTGGTGGGTTGTTTAGACAGCCCTCTGAGGCTGCTAGAAGAAGCCTTCTGTCTGAAGATATTTCCTCTTTAAATTATTGTCCAAGTTATTATTATTATTATTATTTATTAAATTTCTATACCGCCCCTCTCCCGAAGGACTCGGGGCGGTTTACAGCCTTAAAATTTAAAAAAAACATATAAATGTACAAAATTAAAATATTTAAAAATAAATTAAACAAATTAGGCCATAAAATCTATAAAACCCAATATATACAAATCCTAAAATCCTAAAAATTACAAAAATCCTAAAAATTACACAATCCCCCTAAAACAAGACCAAGGACCTTGAGAACTGAATAGTATACCTGCCATTCTCAAATAACCAACTTGGACTGAGAACAAGTGCATTGCACTTCATCTTCATTTTCTCTATCAGAGAAAGAATTCAGTTGCCCCCCCCCCCAATGGCTTCCTAGAAGAGAAATCCCAAATCCAAAAGTATCTCCACATTGAAACCAGCCTCCTGTTGAAACCAATAATCAACCAAGAAGAAGACATTCACTCTTGTCAATAATTCTGCAGCAGCGTACTGAATTTCTACCTCAGGATCTTTTGTTAGGGATCATAAAGCTTGATGTGAGGAGTGAGGAATGTTTACTAAACCAGACGTTCACAAAAACTGATCCTTAGAATTGTATTGCAGGATATATGATGATTGCTTTTTAATATGAACTTATGTTTAATGTTGATGGTTTTAATAAAATAATTTTTAATAAAATAATAATAATAATAATTCTGCAGCAGAGACTGTCTGGAAACAATCTTACTGAATTCAACCTTCTGATCTTCTCAATCAAACCAGAACAGATGATCTATTTTCCATCACCTTCATTGGAAGCCAATGTTCCAATACATGGGCTCCAAGGGCTACCAGAAAGGAGAGGGGGTCAACCTGTTCTCCAAAGCCCCTGAAGGCAGGACAAGAAGCAATGGATGGAAATTAACCAAGGAGAGAAGCAACCTAGAACTAAGGAGGAATTTCCTGACAGTGAGAACAATTAACCATTGAAATGGCTTGCTTCCAGAAGTTGTGGGTGCTCCATCACTGGAGGTTTTTAAGAAGAGACCAGACAGTCACTTGTCTGAAATGGTTCTCGGCTTGAGCAGGGGGTTGGACTAGAAGACCTCCAAGGTCCCTTCCAAGTCTGTTATTCTGTTACCATCTGAAATATAGATACATATACACACTAATCAAGCTAATTTAATAGAAGGAAAAGTAAAATACCTGCTATAGTACTTAAAATACTCAATTTTATGTCAAGATTAGTAAATCTATTCGCAATATATATAAAAGGCCTGGAAGCTGATGTTACAATCTGAATTCTAATAAATGTAGCCAATACTGTTTGAATGTCTTCTTTCTCTCTCTAACCCCCATCCCTTGATAAAAATTTATAATTTATAAATTTATAACTCCTCTTACTTGAATACATCCTATTGAATTCAGTGGGGCCATTTCCCAGATAAGCAAGCATGAGTTTGCAACTCTAAAGTTCTCCTGATGGTCAGCTGAATCCTGCTTCCAGGAAAGATCTAAGTTTATTTTCTGTAGTTTCTCCTCTGCCTTATCGTCTGCTTCCCCCTCATTCATCTCCTTTTATTGTCTCTTTTAAATCAGGATTTCCTTTATCAGCCTCAGATTATCCACAGATGATTAGAGAGATAGATAACACGGTGTACCTTCCTTAGATAAAGTTAGAGACTAACCAAGAAGACAAATGAAAGCTTCCAAGTAGGACATTATATTCTTTGGCCTTCAAAAGCTGTTAACTCTCCTCTGTTTAGTTAAATGGGTTTTCCCAGTCTATACTAACATGCATTCCTGGCCTGCAGGAAGATGATATTACTGGCAGACTGCCACATCCCGGAATTTTATATTTGAACTATAGATGGAGCCGGCTAATCTCTCTACCATGTGAAGCCTTAGCCAACTGATAACATTTAGCCAACCCTGTTACCACTGGAAGCTGAACAGGCTAAACCTTAAGGTACTATAGGCCAGACTGAGAAGCAAATGATTTCCATATTCATCATTTTAGCCACTGTCCACTGCAGGATGAAGGCTTCTTCTGCGTGTTTCCAACCAATACAACTTTAAACTTTCCTTTGCCAAATGTCCATGGGGATCCTCAGTCATCCGCGTCATAATTATCCCAAAGGTGCATTTTCAGGGCACAACTGGACTTTCCTTTGCCAGTTGGGCCTGCAATGCTTGCTGACGTCATCAATCCATCTTGTTTTAGGTCTCCTTCGTGGACTCTTTTTAATCAAGTGGGATCCATTCTATGATTGGTCTTGGTCCAACTGCCATCGGTTCTTCTTGCTATGTGACCAGCCCACTTCCTTTTCGTTTGTTCTCTAACCCATGTGCAGGTCTTTCTGTCTTGGATTGTGATACCTTGATGAAAAGTTTTTGTCAGAGCATGCACAGTCTTATTGTGCTGAGATAACCCAAGAGTAAACACAGTAAGCAGTTTTCTATATTAAATGGTGGTTTATCTTACACTATCTACAGCAGAGGTCCCCAACCTTTCTCAGTTGGCGGACCGGAGGGAAAGAGAAGGGGAAGCATTTTATGCATACGCGTGACGCAAACAGGGCAGCGCTAGTGCCCACGTAACACTTGCTAGCCCTGCCCCGTTTTCGCCACATGGGCACTAGCGCTGCCCTGTTTTTGCCATGTGGTGCAGTTTAGGCCAGATGGTGCCCTATTTTCACCACATGGAGCCCCATTTAAGCCATGAGGAACCCTGTTTGGGCCATGTGGAGCCCCATTTAGGCCACATGGAGCCCTATTTACGCTGTGTGGAGCCCCCTTTAGGCCATATGGCCATGGCCTGGTGGGGATGAGTGGGTGCACTGGCCAGCCTGTCCCACGGCCTGGTGGCCAGCAGGCCACGGCCCAGTAGTGAACTGCAGCCCACAGGTTGGGGACCCCTGATCTACAGGAGTAAATGCAGTAAACAGTGGTCTATATTGAATGGTGGTTTATCTTACACTATCTACAATATCATACACCAGGAACAATATACATACACGTGTTAATACAGCAGGCTCCAACACACAGCAATTACAGCAGGAAAACAGAAAGTGAGAGCACACATCTGCGGAGCCTTCCCTTTTATACAAAGCTCTTAAAGGGACACAGACCCTACTGAGTCATTCCCATCATTACATCATACATCTCGCATGACATCAGCTGGTTAGCTTTTAAATCATTAGCTTGACAGTTTTCGATCAGTGTAAGCTACCTGTTCTAACCTATGCCAGTGAAACATGGACACTAACCTCAGAGTCGCTACACAAGCTACCAGTGGCACAACGTGCCATGGCATCACCACAATTTCCATATTATTGCCATGGAAACTATATAGGCCAAGAGTTAATCTCAGATTTAAAGCAAGTGGCACTTTATTCTGAAGGAATGTCATCTTGGCCACTGCTGTAAATTTCCATTCTCAGCAGCCAAATGGCAAGACTCCTCCTTAGACCCAGATTGTAACTTTGCAGGTTGCTGGTGACTTCCCTCTCCTTCCCGCGTGCCTGGCTGAAGATAAACCAGTGTGTATTCCACCCACACCAAACATTACTTGCTTACTGAGTTTATTTTTTTCTGCAAGAAGGAATGTTAGAATTGCAGTTAGCCCTCAACTTGCAACCACAAAAGAGCCCAAAATTTCTGTGGTTGCTAAGCGAGACAGTTATTCAGCGAGTTTTGCCCCATTTTATGACCTTTCTTGCCACCGTTGTTAAGTGAATCATCATAGCTGTTAAGTTACTAACACCGTTGTTAAGTGAATCTGACTGTCCCATAGATTTTGCTTATAAGGTCACAGAAGGGGATCACGTGACCTCGGGATGCTGCGACCGTCATAAATAGGACTCAGTTTCCAAGCGTCTGAATTTTGATCGTGTGGCCACCGCGATGCTGCAATGCTCATAAGTGTGAAAAATGGTCCTAAGTGATGTTGGTCACTAAAGAAACAGTTGTAAGTCGAGGATTACCTGTACTTCAACATAACAGGGACCCATATTTACTTGGCTGGGGGTAGAATAGTTCAGCATTGTAAGCGACGTGCACAGAGAAAGATGTTTTATACCCAATGCAAGCTTCACTGAACTGTGTGGAGTTGCCAAAAGAGTCACCGGCAGTCAAGCTCGACAAAGCCCTTTACCCTTTTAGAAAACCCAGATTTTAGCTATTAAAATCAAAAGCCATTTCAGAGTGGTGGATTCCTTGCCTCCTGGAAGCCAGAAAACCCCTGCACTCTTTGCATTAAGAAAATGAGAAACAATCTTGTGGATTTTACAGGGTTGTTTAAAAAAAAAGAAGAAGCTTATTTAAAGGAAGCCAAAATGTAATGTTCCAATCAAAGGCTATTCTGGGACCACAGAAAGAAGCTGGAGGTGACACACGGAGCCGCTGTCCGTGCTTGCTCTTGCATTGCAGGAATGAGCCAAAGGGGAATATTCTGCTGAAAACTATCCGGTTTGTTAGAAGGGGAGCCAAGGAAGGAAGGAAGGAAGGAAGGAAGGAAGGAAGGAAGGAAGGAAGGAAGGAAGGAGAGGAGAGGAGAGGAGAGGAGAGGAGAGGAGAGGAGAGGGGAACATCTAAAACAGAGGTTCATTCACTCGCTTTTCTCCCTCTGCAGTGAATAGAAGTCTATCGTGCAGCACACAAAGGGAAGAAACTCTAGGGCTTTCCTGATGCTTTTGGTCTGTGACTCTCCTTAAGTCACAGGCCGCCTAGGAAATGTTTGAAGATTAGTGAGAAACACATGAAGGAAGCCAAGCTAGGTTCTTTAATTTGCACTATACTGGGAGAGAATTGGGTCTTTGTGACTTGATTTCACTCTTTCAGAAAGATTAACAAGATGATGGAGCAGGAGGAGGGGGGGGAAGGCAGAAATAGGAAAAGGAGAAGGAGAAGAAGGAGGTGTGAAGAAGAAGGGGAAGGGGAAAGAGAAGGAAAAGTGGTGAAGGAGAAGGGGAGGGGGAGGAGAAGGGAAGGAGAAGAGAGAGGGGAAAGAGGAGGGGGAGGAGATGGAGAAGGACAAGGAGAAGAGAGGGGAAGGAGGAGGAGGAGGCGAGGAGGAGGGGAAGGAGGAGAAGGAAAAGAAGAAGGAAGAGGAGAAGGAGAAAGAGAAGAGGGAGGGGAAGGAGGAGGAGAAAGAGAAGGAGAAGACAGAGGAGAAGGAGGAGGAGGGGGAGGAGAAGGGGAAAGAGAAGAGGGAGGGGGAGAAGGAGGAGGAGGAGGAGAAAGAGAAGGAGGAGAAGGAGAAGAGGGAGGGGAAGAAGGAAGAGGAGGAGGAAGAGAAGGCAATCAAGCTCAACGGAATTTGAACACCTGCAGTGTTTCTTGGCTGAGGACCAGGTCAAAGGCAACATAGACAATTTCCTACCTGCCCGGACCTGAACTTGCCAGAAAACCTTAAAAGATTGAAAGACATGTTGATGAAAGTAGAAACAGCTATTGAAAAATGGTAAAAGACCCAAGCAAATCAACACACAGTTCAGGCTTAGCAAGAAACAGATGCACAAAATTATAACTAGTGCCCATTTAGCCCAAGGAGACCAAACTCACGAAAGATCATCTCAGTCACTGTGTGACTTGATTATTTATTCCTGAATAGAGTCGGAGAGACTGTGCCACTGGTTTAGCTAGCTTAATGGGGAAAGGCAAGCCTTGTCCAAATCTGAGATGCTCTCTGAGTTTGGTTGTCTTCTGGCAAATGTTTCATCACCCAAACTAGGAAATGTCATCAGTGCTTATTCCCAAATCTGCATGCAGGGCTCTCTATAAACCAGCAGTTCTCCAGACAAGCAACCATTCAAGGTGAAGATGTCATGCCTTCTCCTTTAGATCAAAAGCTTCTCAAGGAGCAGAGAAGCCTCACCCAGAGCTTCACTTCTTTGAAATGATGGGCGCCCTGCACATGGGGACACAATGCTCTGTGAACAGAACGTGAGCATAATCCTTTGTGGGTGGCTGCTGCTAGTTCCACATCGCCGTGCTCTCTTCTCTAATCTTCAAACAAAGCAGCCATGCTTTCTTCTCAAAAAAAGAAAGAAAGAAACAACCCTTTGGCGTATTCTTGTGAGTGGAAATTCTTCTGACCAACATCGTTTCTGAAAAGGTTAAATTACGAAGCTGGGGTTCTTTTGCATCTTGAGAAGGCTCGATCCTTTGAAGTCCATTACAATGCGCGATCTGTTCAAACTTGCTGGTTTGAGGATCCTTTTCCATTCTTTCTTTTTTCCTCCTTTTGCAAGTAGAGCGTCTGACAATCCCGATTGTTGGAAACCAGCAGATGGGTCAAAGAAACCTAAAGACGTCCCATTATCCGAAAACAAGCTTCCCTTTTGCAGAACTGCCCAGCTCCAGAGAGTTGTGCAGAGGTTTGCCAGAGAAGATGAGGAAAAGAAAGGAAATACAGCTGAGATACCTGCTTTAAAGGGGTTTAACTGGAATTTTGGACACATACATGGACACACACTCATTGATGCGCTCAAGATGCTTGGTCTTCATCAAAATGGGTCCATGGAACTATGGGTTTTCTACCCAAAATGAAACATGTCACCACAGTTGTTATTCCTAACATTTATCCCACACCTGACGGTCAAGTTTGCTTGCTTTGGGTGGGCCTCACCTGGTTTATGCAGCAGAACAAGATGAAAATTCAAGATGCGACAAAGGGGTTTATTTTTCATCCAGTTTACTGCAGAGCCTGTTGAAGATTAGAACTGAGATGTAGTGAGGTACCTAGCTAGCTTCTGGACCTAGTGGAGAACTAGAACCTGCTCCAAATGCAGCACCTTCCACATTGTGCCATGCTGGTTTCTTGGGCTGAGATGGAGGGATTGGTGCAAGGTCCCCATGGCTGAAGAAGGGCTAGAACCAGAGTCTCCACACTCTGAATCCATCCATCTTGACTACTACATCCTGCTACCTCTCTGCATATCAATTTTCTGCAAGGGTGTGCTCCAGAGCAATTTAAAAGATGACACGCTTATCAGCTGGAAAGCTGGCAGCCCGGGTTTGAGATCCAAGTGCCACATGATGGAATGACCTCCTGCTCATGCCCCAGAAAATGCAAGTAGATAAATAGGTACCACTTTGGTGGGGAGGTAACAGTGTTTGGTGCACCTCAGCATATAGCTATGCTGGCCACACACTGTAGCCACAGAAGTGTCCTTGGATAAAGTTGGTTCCCTTGGCTAAGAAATGGAGATGAGTAACGCTCTCCTAGAGTTGGACACAACTGGACAGAGGAAATCTTTAGGGCACTTTGGAGACCAGTATCTCAATGAGACATACTACGGTACAAGAAGTGTATAAGGGCCCAGGGTGATGGTGTGCAAACTCTGGAAAATAGACATGGCAGTCGAGGCCAGCAGGGACACTGTGCAGACATCAAGTTCCAGAACTGTTCAACCAGCAAAAGGATTGGTGGAAATTCAAAGAGTTGGAATCATATACCTGGAAGGCTGCAAATGCCGGGGAAGACTGGAAGATGACAGGGCACCATCATCAGTGACTTTGCTCCAGTCATTCCAAATGTATACAGGTCATCTTCAACTTACGACCACAACTGAGCTGGACAGTTGTTCAGTCAAGGACCACCTGCACTGATATTGCTGAAATGGTTGCAGCTAAAACACAATCCAAAACCATTGGAAAAGAGCGGCAGTGGAGCAAAGCTGCCTAAGTTTTTGCATGCAAAAGTCTCCAAGCTCAGCCCTCTCTCAATCCTTGGAGAACTTTTTTTTTTTAATCAGTCAGAGAAGAGCCCTCACATTGCCTCCGGGTCAAGCTCAGCTCCTGCTAACCCTGGGAGAAATTCTCCCAATTTTCTCGACAACCATGCAGGAAGAGTTCGCCGTTGCACTTTTCTTGAGGCGATCTGCTTTGGTTTTTGCTTTTCAGCCTAGCTGTGGGAACGCCTGAGGACTTCCCATCCATGTACCTTCCACGTTTGACCCCGCTTAGCTTTTCCAGATGAGCTAAAGTCAGTCGGATGCCGCATCCTAGCTAGTCCAAAGAAATCTAAGCAAGGCTGGGGCCAGCCCATGGATGGAATTTTCATGGCATATTGTCTCCCTCTTACAAAACAGCAGCTCTAAGAGGATTTCTCTGGCCAGCCTTTGGTTGCTATGGAAGAGCAGGATGGTCACCAAGAAAAGGGACATTTCCCCCTCTGTCCTGTTGCTGCCTTCTACCCCAATTTATTTTATTGTTTGGTGGAGAGCAATTTCCAAAAGGGCAACCCCCACCCGTGATTTCTCTTTTCCATGAACATCGCTGGGATCTACATTATGTCCCAAACGATATCTAGATCCGTGTTTCTCAACCTTGACAGCTTTCAGAGATGTGGACTCCAATTTCCTACTGACTGGGAATTCTGGAAGTTGGAATCCACACTTCTGGGAGCTGCCAAGGTTGGGAAATTCAGCTCTAGATCTTAGCCACAAGCAGGGTGCAAGCTACTTGATCTGGGAAGCTAAGCAGGGTTAGGTCAGTTTATTTCTGGATGAAGACCACTGATATTTCTTCCCAGGAAAAAAGCACCTAATGCAAGGATGTCCAACCTTGACAACTTTTAAGATTTGTGGACTTCAACTCCCAGAATTCCCCAGTCAGCATGCTTGGGGAATTCTGGGCGTTGAAGTCCACAAGGGTTAAAATTGTCAAGGTTGGATAGAACAGAGTTATAACAGAGGTGGGAAGGACCTTGGAAGTCTTCTAGTCCAGGAGTGTCAAACTCAATTTCATTGAGGGCCACATCAGCATTGAGGTTGCCTTCGGGGGACCGGGTGGGTGCGGCCTATTGGGTGGGCATGGATGGAGTGGGTGTGGCCTACTGGGTGGGCATGGCCAGCTCTACATCGTTCGCGTCAAGGGTGCCTGTGGGGGCCTGGGCAGGAGTGGAACAGATCTGAGGGTCTCTGGCAGAAGAGGGTGGGACCGGAACAAGTGCCAAGGCATGGTTCATTTCTTCATTCCTCACAACGGATGACACCTCCCCAGCACGCACCCAGGGGGCTGGTTCCTCGCTGTTTCCAGACGGCCTTGTGGAGCTAAGACTGAATGCGTTTCAGCATAGATGGCCACCACAAAATTGTACATTGGCTCCCGGCCAGCCTGGGCCAGGGCCAAGGCACCGGGGCCCGTTCCCTCACTGTTTCCAGGATGGCTTCGTGGGACACATGAAACCACTTCGCATCTGGCCCCCGGGCCTTGTGTTTGACATGTCTGTATCTAGTCCAACCCCCTGCTCAAGCAAGAAACCCTATATCATTTCAGACAAATGGTTGTCCAATATCCTTGATCTAAAGTCAAATTACTCCCATGGAGCTGCCAAAGAACTTCAAACATTTGTCTGCCTCAGCCACCAGAAGCTCAATGCAGAGATAGTTTACTCAGCCCTTTGTGATGGTTAAAGGGAAGAGTTAATGCTTCAAATTAGGCCGATTTAAATGAAGTTAAAATCTGGCTTCTAACAGATGAAATAACTGTAATCATGCCCTGTGTGCTTTGCAAAAAAACAACAGTTTTCTTCCTTCTGGGAAAGCTTCCCTGCCCGTATTACTCTGTGTCTGAAATCACCTCCCACAGTTCACACAAAGAATTTAGTCCCACCACTATATTTTGGGATGCATATTTAGTGACGGGCCTTCATATTTTGGAATTTTATTATGTTGCCTGCAGGAGGGGCATTGAGGATAGCCCAGTTTTCCACTTTCCAAATGAGGAAATAATCTTTCTTCCTTCTTTACCAAGATGTCCAGGAATAAATCTGAAGACCACCGGGTGGAGGGGGGGAAATAAATGTGCTGGACACCCCCTCTCTGACTCCAGTGTGCTCCAGACAGAGAAAATGTGAAGACTTCAACCTCAAAGCTTTTTCTATTTTTCCCCTCTGTTAAACTCTTTGCCTTACGAGCAGATCTGGAGGTAATAAAAACTTGCATATTTTAATCACCTGTTTTGTTTTGTTTTAATCTGATTTCTTAAAATTGCCTGGAATGAATGTCAACTGTTTTGTTCACTGCAGGGAATCCTTGACTTACGGCTCACAAATGAGCCCAAAATTTCCACCACTAAGCGAGACAGTTTTGCTCCATTTTACAACCTTTCTTGCCACCGCTGTTAAATGAATCGCTGCAATTCTTAAGCTAGTAACAAGGTTAAGTAAAGCTGGCTCCCCCCCCATTGACTTTGCTTGTCAGAAGGTTGCCAAAGGAGATCACGTGACCCCAGGGACGCTACGACCGTCATAGATATGAATCAATGGCCAAGCGTCTGAATCCTGATCACCTGACCGTGGGGATGCTGCAACGGTCATAAGTGTGAAAAATGGTCATAAGTCATTTTTTCCAAGGCTGTTGTAACTTTGAAGCGTCGCTCACAGGGGTGGGATTCAGCCAGTTCACAGATTCAGCCACTTTGGCATAACCGGTAGCTAATTTTTTTTTTTTGCCCAGGCCCAGAATGGACTTCTGGAAGCGGCATCCACACAGAGAACCAGTTGTTCACCTATTTGAATCACACCACTGCCTCCCTCCCTCCCTCCCAGATTCCCATTTCTACCAGCATGCTCAGGAAACCAATGTGGCAGGGAACCCTTAAACACACGAGATTAAGGGTCCCCAATTCCCGAGTCATGGCCTGGTACTGGGCCCAGGCTGTTCAGAACCAGGCCATGTGAGTGCTAGGCGCGGGCATACGTGCAGCTTCATTTGTGCCAGTGGCAGGCACTCGCACATATGCGTGAAGCTCCATTTGTACGAGCAAATGGAGCTTCGTGCACGTGTGCGAATGCCCATCCCTCGTGCAAATGGAGCTGCATGCAGGCGCTCGCCAGCCGCTCACATGGAACTATTTCCTCTCCTCCGCCAGTTCACAAAACCGGAACGGTTGGGGACCATTGCACTCGACACACAAATGGACCGGGAAAGAGCAAATAACACCCACTATGCAAAATGCAGCCAAAAGCTATGAAATAATTAAAATATTTGGAAGACCGACGTAGCCTAAGAGAATATGAAATACAATTGTGTTCAATGCACGCACGCACACACACACACACACACACACACTGTGCAGGGAGCGTGGAAGAATGTGTCTCTTTTCGCCTCCCTTTTTCAAAAGTCACACCCTTACAAGATGCAGCCTGTAGATTCCCTTCCCAGTGCAAGGCTATCAACCATCTAGCCGCCATTATCCCACGTTGCCATGCCTGCAAGGAAACAGACAGTTTTGCAAGGTCTTCTTAGCATTATAGCCCCGGAGATAAAATGGAGAGGATACGTGCCCACTGGAGATGCCACACAAGTCTACGCCTTGTCCTGCCCCACCTTCCAAGGAGATGTCCTTCCCTTTCCTCACGTAGATCATACCTGAGCGGGATCTGCTCCAGAATCTGGAATCCTGCACTTACATGATCCTACGGTAGTTGTACACGTAATCCTCAACTTGGACAAAATGGGCAGTGATTAATATTTATATGTATATATGTGTATGGGTTATAAATATGTGTGTGTGTGTGTAGCATGTCTATTATGTATGGTACATATGTATATCAGCAGATACATACTTTCTTTCAACAGCAACAAAGATGATTAGGGGACTGGAGGCTAAAACATACAAGAAAAGGCTGCTGGAATTGGGTATGTCTAGTTTAACGAAGAGAAGGACGAGGGGAGACATGATAGCCGTGTCCCAATATCTCAGGGGCTGCCCCAGAGAAGAGGGAGTCAAGCTATTCTCCAAAGCGCCTGAAGGCAGGACAAGAAGCAATGGATGGAAACTAATCAAGGAGAGAAGCAACCTAGAACTAAGGAGAAACTTCCTGACAGTTAGAACAATCAACCAAGGCAGAAGTAGACTTCTTCTGAAATACATCTCCAGAGAGGAGCGGCATACAAGTCCAATTAATAAATAATAAATTAATAATATTCCTTGCAGTGGACCAGTCTGGTGCAGGTTAAATTTCTGCAGCCCAAATAACTTTCTAGCTGGCCACATCAAGAACTAATCTTCCATGATCTTCCACAACCAAACCTGTTGCAGCCACTGAGTTTTCATTCTGCTCTCATGAGAGCTTTTAAAGGAAATTAAGATGAAACAGGTTAGAGAGTCTTCTACTGACCTGAACACATATTTCAACCATAAATATATGAGACATCCCATTTGCTTTTATGTATGTCTTGCCCTTCATATAAATGTTCTACAAATCCCACAGGAGATTAGTAATTGAAAAGAAAACAGCAGGCTCTGTCAACTGTTTGAGAATAATTACACACAAAGCAACTTAGTTTCTCCATTTCTGGCAATATTCTTTCCCAAAACACTGCTTCCTCTTAAAACAAAGCAGATGTCCATGCTCCTATTCTTAACACAGGACTTCTTACTGAATACCTGGCCTGCTGAACACAAAAACACAATGTACAACCCTGCAAATATTCTGCTTATACTTGTACTTGAGAAATGCTATTCCATAAACACATATATGGAAGAAAGCACTACAAGCACACAGAAAACCAGCCCGTGAAAAGTCCTCCAATATGCAATTACAACATTCCAGGTTATGAGGAATATTAATCTCCCAGCAAGGCACTACCTTGATGTGGCTGTGGGAGTTGTGTACTCTGAGGAAGGTGAGAGCTATACCAGAGCTTCAGCGCTACTACACAGGTCTCAGAACCAGAAGAGGAGTGGCCCTACTCAAGACCCAGTTTTAAAAACCAAATGGTGGCTATAGATCAAATCAGAGTGTTTACATTTTTCTGCAAGACAACAACAACAACAATCTTTGAACAAAATGAGTCCATATATTGTCCCAAAAGTGCTTTTTCAAAGAAGAGGGAGTCAAGCTGTTTTCCAAGGCGCCTTAAGGCAGAACAAGAAGCAACAGATGGAAACTAATCAAGGAGAGAAGCAACCCAGAACTAAGGAGAAACTTCCTGACAGTTAGAACAATTAACCAATGGAACAACCTGCCTCCAGAAGCTGTGAATGTTCCATCACTGGAAGTTTTTAATAAGAGACTGGACAGCCATTTGTCTGAAATGGTATAGGGTTTCCTGCCTGAGCAGGGGGTTGGACTCAATGACCTCCAAAGTCCCTTCCAACTTTATTATTATTAAGAGGCAACTTGGGACAATCCTGACCTGGATGACAGAGAATCTCCAGAGTCCGTATATTATTTCCTCACCAATTGGCATCTCAGGTGTTCTTACATTCTACTTGACAGACAGGAGCCTTCTCTCAATTCCTAGAATTCACCAGCCAGCCAACCAATTTCCAGCTAGAAGAACACTAGATTAGACAATTTGGTTTAAAGGTAAGGTACTCACCTCTGGTTCCTGCCTGTCTTTAAAATAGATGGTATTTTTATCCAGTTATTTCTACACATTTAAACTAGTGCATGCAAATTTCTATACACCCCTTGTCTTTGTTTCTGATTATGCTTTTCCAATTTGGGGTGAATATACCCTACAGCTACTGGGATCACCCATGGTATGCTACCAGTTACATTCACCCCTAATGAACACAGCTGTTCTTTTAAACAAAACTTTCTATGTGTATTTACTGATTAATGTGAATGTGAGTTTTGAACATTCTCACATTACAAGCAACATTTATTTCAAACAGACAGTAGGATAACTCCGTCCAAATGGTAGCATTTTCCTGCTTTTGAATAATACTTTTGCACCCAAAAGCTAGCATCTTTTTCAAACCTGTAAAGAAATTTCCACAAAACACTTCCATTGTTTCCAGTTGGAAGCTTTGAGTTCATAAACTTCTAACTGGCATCAAACTTAGGATACAAACAGCAGCTGATGGCATCACCCAATCAATGTTGGCTAATTTTTTAAAAAAAAGCTAAGCCAGGATGGATCTGGTTAATATTTGGCTGGAAATCTCAGGGCTGTAAGCTAGATGGGGAGAAAATATCTGAGAAGGTGACCCTGTTTCCTTGCCAAGAAAACATGCATTGGCCTATCAATTCACCAGCAGTTGCATGTTACTCAGAGAGTCTTAAAAAAAACACCCCCCGAAATATTTTCAGCACTTCATGTTTTCTTTGAGAGCACCCATGTACCGTGTTACATTCCAAGCCACTGTATTTGCAGGCGGTGATCAAATGGATAAACAGCAGTTAGTTTCATTAGCAACACTGAAGTCAAATTCATTAAGGTTCATTTAAGACAGGGGTTCTCAACCTTGGCAAGTCTTAAAGTTGCCAAGGTTGAGAACCCCTGATTTAAGATATAAACATTCTCGTGTTTAAACTAAAGACGTCTCATAATTGTATCAGTCCTTTAAAACATTTGGCTGTCATTTTCTGAAAGTTTTTTTTTTTTTTAAAAAAGAAACCAAACTTATCAACACACCCTGATTAGTGTAATCCTTCATTTAATGACATCAAAAAAAATATATGGCATACAGCCCATATTCTCTGACCTCGTTGTGGTTAAGGACAAATTCTCAAGATAGATAAATATATTTACTTCTCAAGAATGACAAGACTGCATGGCGGTAAGTTTAATATTTAAAGCAATCAGTGTACTTAACCACACACAACTCAAAGGCCACGGTTTTTTCATTCATCAGTTCACTTAGCCGGGGGAATTATTGTCAATCAAAATTGTTCACACATTCAATCCTCAGTGAGAAAATGGGAGGCACGTGTGTTGGTGAATCAGCCTCAGCTAACACATCTGCATTTGTTTTTAAGAGCTACAAGGGCAGGCATGCTGCTCCTTCCAGATGTTTTGATCTACACCTCTCATACCACTTTACAATGCCTTGGTAAGGCCACACTTGGAATACTGCATCCCGTTTTGGTCACCACGATGTAAAACAGATGTTGAGACTCTAGAAAGAGTGCAGAGAAGAGCAACAAAGATGATTAGGGGACTGGAGGCTAAAACATATAAGGAACGGTTGCTGGAATTGGGTATGTCTAGTCTAATGAAGAGAAGGACGAGGGGGGACATGATAGCAGCCT
This sequence comes from Bothrops alternatus, assembly GCA_034064705.1. Taxonomy (NCBI): domain Eukaryota; kingdom Metazoa; phylum Chordata; class Lepidosauria; order Squamata; family Viperidae; genus Bothrops; species Bothrops alternatus. Next base: position 726,920 of record JARGCV010000423.1, on the reverse strand, counting down.
TCCAGTATCTCAGGGGCTGCCCCAAAGAAGAGGGACTCAAGCTATTCTCCAAAGCCCCTGAAGGCAGGACAAGAAGCAACGGATGGAAACTAATCAAGGACAGAAGCAACCTAGAACTAAGGAGAAACTTCCAGACAGTCAGAACAATTAACCAGTGGGAACAACCTGCCTCCAGAAGTTGTGAATGCTCCAACACTGGAAGTTTTTAAGAAGAGAGGGTTTCCTGCCTAAGCAGGGGGTTGGACTAGATGACCTCCAAGGTCCCTTCCAACATTATTATTATTATTGTTGTTGCTGTTGTTATATAAAAAGGTTTGCAGATTACAGTGGATAGGCTTTTGGAGATTGCAGAATGACCTGAAAAATAAGCCAGGGTTTGTGTAGACCAGCGGTTCTCAACCTATGGGTCGCGACCCCATTTGGGGTCGAACGACCGTTTTGCGGGGGTCGCCGGACCATTTTGTTTTTTTTTCTCCCATCGCACGCGCGCCACGCATGCGTGGTTCGGGGCGTCGCGGTCCGCCATTTTGTTTTTTCTTTGTCGTGCGCGCATCACGCATGCGCGGTTTGGGCCGTCGCGCGCGCCGCGCATGCGCAGATTGGCCTGTCGCACGCACATGCGTGGATTGGCCCATCGTGCACCACGCATGCACAGATCGGCCCGTTGCGCGCCACGCATGCGCGGATCGGCCCGTCGCACATGCGCACACGCGCGCATTGGGGTCGCACCGCGCATGGGCGACGCAAGTGGGGTCTCAACCTGAAAAAGGTTGAGAACCACTGGTGTAGACAAAGGTCAGGAGCTATAGAAGCCAGGGCCAAGAAACTGGAGGGTGCCCCATTGCCAATTATAATCACAGGTAAGTTCCAAACAGAATTTAAAGAAATGGAAATGAAATACACGCAGTCCTCAACTTAAAACAGTTCATTTAGTGACCGTTCAAAGTTGAAACTGCACTGAAAACAAAGGGACCTATGACCGTTTTTCCATCCCCGTGGTCACGTGATCAAAATTCAGATGCTTGGCAATTGAGTCACATTTATGACAGTCACCGTATCCCGGGGTCACGTGATTTTCTTTTGGGACCTTCTGACGAGCAAAGTCAATGGGGAAGCCTGATTCACTTCACAACCTTGTTACTAACTGAACAACTGCAGCTGACTCACTTAACAACTGTGGCAAGAAGTCATAAACTGGGGCAAAATTCACCGAATGAACGTCTCTCTTAGCAACCTAAATTTTTTGGCTCAGGACTCCCTCACAATTGCACAAGTATCATAGAAGTGAAATATAAATACAATACAGAAGCCTATTTCACTTCTAAGAAAGCGAAGAGATGGCTGTTTTCCCGTTTTACGAAGGAGAGTTCTCTACTCAAAGAACAATACGGTCCTTTTCCAATTATTTAAAATTAAAGCCTGGGTTTGGATAAAGCCAGCATGTAACGAATCTCTTCGTGGTTGGCTGCGCCCTGCCAATTTGACCACTGTGGTTTGTAATTATAGGCTACAGCTTAAGATTTATGTGAACCTAGCCATTGTGGCTTATTCCACAAACCACAGCTCAGCAGGAAGCGTGAACAAGAGCATCCAGGTTTCCTTAAAACGGAGACCATCTGCAAATATCATCCAAAGTTCCATTCTTGAACCAAAGAATTCATCTTCAGTCATGACCAGGTAGTGAAAAGTGATGGAGCTAGCAGAAATAGCAAAAATGATTGCTTTAATTAGAGATTAATTCTACTTGGAAACTACTTCTGAACTTTGTGTTCCAGTCAAAAAAAAAGAAAGAAAAAGAATTCTTGACTTTGGATTTACTGATCAGACTACAGGTAGATGAATCAAAAGTTGGAATTAAGATTGCCGGGGGAGAAATATCAGCAACCTAAGATATGCAGATGATGCCACTCTAATGGCAGAAAGTGAAGAGATACTAAAGAGCCTCTTGATGCGGGTGAAGAAGGAAAGTGCAAAAGTGGGCTTGAAACTCAACATTAAGAAAACCAAGATCATGGCATCCGGCCCTCTCAATTCCTGGCAAATAGATGGGGAAGAAATGGAGGTAGTGACAGATTTTATCTTCCTGGGCTCCAAGATCACCGCAGATGGGGACTGCAGCCAAGAAATTAAAAGACGCTTGCTCCTGGGGAGGAAAGCTCTGGCAAATCTAGAGAGCATACTAAAAAACAGAGACATCACCCTGCCAACAAAAGTACTATATAGTCAAGGCCATGGTTTTCCCAGTTGCAATGTATGGCTGTGAAAGTTGGACCATAAGAAAGGCTGAGTGCCAAAGAATGGAGGCCTTTGAACTATGGTGCTGGAGAAGACTCCTGCGAGTCCCCTGGACTGCAAGGCGTTCAAACCGGTCAGTCCTAGAGGAGATCAACCCTGGCTGCTCTTTAGAAGGCCAGATCCTGAAGTTGAAACTCAAGTACTTTGGCCACCTAATGAGAAGGAAGGACTCCTTGGAGAAGAGCCTAATGCTGGGAAAGATGGAGGGCAAGAGAAGAAGGGAACGATAGAGAATGGGGTGGCTGGATGGAGTCCCTGAAGCAGTAGGCGTGAGCTTCAATGGACTCCAGAAGATGGTAGAGGACAGGAAGGCCTGGAGGAATGTTGTCCATGGGGTCACGATGGGTCAGACACAACATTGCAACTAACAACAATGGATCAAAACAACAATGATCAAAGTTGCAAAATAAAAATAATAAATAAAACATCCTAACATAATTACACCAAGTTTCTACTGCCCGAGTCAAAAATACTATCAAAATCTCATCCCCCCTCCCCCCCAAGTGTTTCTGGACCATGAATTATACAATTTACAATGACAGGATTCCAGTGAAAACCTGCAGCGACAGCTAATGGAATGTCCCTTGTCTATGAAACAAAAACACCTCCATTCAGCTTCTTGCCAAACCTCAGAAGGAATCGACAGGCAGCTATCGGAATGTCCATTATCTATGAAATAAAAATACCTCCATTCAGGTTCTTGCCAAACATCACAAGGAGGAACTGACAGGCTCGATTTGCAGAACAAGGGAGCTTTCCATCTTCAAGGATGGCCTGCGGCTCTCTGCTTTGTATCTTTAACCTTTGATCTTTCACCAGTGAGGACACCTAAAAGAGCTCTGCCATGGAATTGCCACTCTGACAGCAGCCTGGAAGAAGCTAAGATATCCTGGAGCATTATCTCTGGATTATGCCCAGAATTGTAGAACTATACGGTCAGTCCTCAACGTTCATTTAGTGAAGTTACAATAGCACTAAAAAAACTGACTTAGGACCGTTTTTCACACTTACGACCACTGCAGCATCCCCACGGTCATGTGATCAACATTTGGATCCTTGGCGACTGGTTCCTCTTTATGATGGCTGCAGTGTCCTGGGGTCATGTGAATCACAGTTCGCGACCTTCTGACAAGCAAAGTCAATGGGGAAGCCAGATTCACTTAAAAACGGTGTTCCCGACTTGTATTTGTCTATGATAGCCAAAACTCAGGAGGCATTTGTTAGAACTTTTCAAACCAACATTTTTTTTAAAAGATGCATTGAAAGAAAGCTTGTTTGCAGGAGTGCAACCCTTGCGGGACAGTTGTCGTTTGGTCTTGCAAGCAAACATTTCTCAACCCTCCCCACCTCGTATTCTGATGCAACTCAGTTTCCAAAGACTCTTCAAATAGTCTTTCCTGAAATGATAGTAGAGATATTTCTGAGTTCACATTATTGCCCCAAAGAAGACTGATGTGTGTTTGGCACGATTTATCTGCACTTGCTTCACATACTTGAACTCAACTCCAAGAGGAAGTGATCTTTGACAGCTGTGCGTGTTAAAAAAAAAAAAAACAACCTCTGAAATTGAATATGAAAGTAACTGCAATAAACAAAGGTCTGTTCAGCCAGGCTGGATTCCTATATTTTACCAGGCCAAAATTCGTTAAATCCTGATTTGTTGGATAAACCACTGTCTGGTTGGATTTATGTAACACACTAAGTCATAAATCATTGATAATGATGAAGATAATGGGTCCACATAACCTATTTAAAAAAAGCCAGGCAAAACCCACATGATGACTTAGGACAGGATAACCCAACCTTGGCAAGCTTAAGATGCATGGACTTCAGTTCCCAGAATTCTCCAGCCAGCACAGTTGACTGGAGAATTCTGGGAGTTGAAATCCACATGTCTTAAAGTTGTCAAGGTTGAGGGCAATTGATGAAGGCCTTCACTCTCCATTATGTATGCACCGCAGCCAGAAAGTCAAGAAGGATTAGAGATTCCAAAACAATTAAAGAAAAACAAATACAAAGACAGTAACTTTATTTTGAGCATATAACGTTGCCACCATGGGAGGGAAAAAAAGGGGGGAGCCATAAATCTTCAATAACTTCAGGAGAAATAAGCAAGAAACACATCAGTAAAGGGAGAAGCACAACTGGGGTGGAGAGGAGAATTAAGGACAGTGTATTTGTTCCACATCTCCTGTTGTGAAGGTAGATGGAGAGTTCTAGTCAATTTCTGTTTGTAAAGTGCTTAGAAAACAAAACTAACTTTTGTCTAACTAGTTACAAACTATTTGGACAACTGTTATATAATGTAACAGAGAGCAAAAGCTTTAAGTAACAGTACATTTTAAACTTTTAAACTTGGCAACTTTTAAGATTTCAGTTCCCAGAATGAAGGCTAGGGGATTCTGGGAGTTGTAGTCCACACATTTTAAACTCTGCCAACTTTGCAGAATAGAATAGAATAGAATAGAATAGAATAGAATAGAATAGAATAGAATAGAATAGAATAGAATAGAATAGAATAGAATAGAATAGAATAGAATAGAATAGATACTGGAATGGAATGGAATGGAATAGAATAGAATAGAATAGAATAGAATAGAATAGAATAGAATAGAATAGAATAGAATAGAATAGAATAGAATAGAATAGAATAGAATAGAATAGAATAGAATAGAATAGAATAGAATAGAATAGAACAGATACTGGAATGGAATGGAATGGAATGGAATGGAATAGAATAGAATGGAATGGAATAGAATAGAATAGAATCTTTATATGGAATGGAATGGAATGGAATGGAATGGAATGGAATGGAATGGAATAGAATAGAATAGAATAGAATAGAATAGAATAGAATAGAATAGAATAGAATAGAATAGAATAGAATAGAATAGAATAGATACTGGAATGGAATGGAATGGAATGGAATAGAATATAATAGAATAGAATAGAAGCTGAAAGGGACCTTGGAGGTCTTCTAGTCCAGCCCTCTGCTCAAGCACTGAGTTTAAATAACCAACACAAGTTATTGACAATCTTTGTTTAAAGCAGCCAGGAAAATGATCTGAATTCTGTCGCTGGATTATAGATTTTTCTACTAACCAGAGTTCTGAGTTTTAAAAGAGGATTACTTTTAAAAAGAAGGGCAGAAGAAACACTGACAAAAGACAGCACAGGAGTCTACAAAGTCCATTTAAGGTGTCAGACAAAAAAAAAAAATCAATGAGACACATTAATAGCAACCATTGACTTATAGTAGGCATGTTAAAAATCCCAGAAATGCTAAATTGTAAAATGCCAGGAAAAGAGGATTTTTAAAAAATGTTTTATGACCATTGCAGCATCCCCATGATCACGTGATCAAAATTCAGATGCTTGGTAATCGACTCCTATTTAGGACGCCGCAGCGTCTCCCGAGGTTCATGTGATCCCCTCTTGCGACTTCCCGACAAACAAATTCAATGGGGAAGCCGGATCTGCTTAACAGCCGTGTTGCTAACTTCACAACTGCAGTGATTCGCTTAACCACTGTGGCCAGAAAGGTCACAAAACGGCGCAAAACTCTCTTTGCAAATGTTTCATTTAACAACAGAAACTTTGGTCTTAGTTGTAGTCCTAAGGATTACCTGTATTGTTTTTCTTGTTTTATTTCTCCCGTTGCATTTCTTTTTCTTGTGTTCTAGTCTGCCTTTCTGGTTTTTTATTATATTGTTTTTTCTCCCGTGAGCCACCCAGAATCCTTTGGACTGGAGATACATCACACGGAGTCAAATGAATTAAACCAACACCCTCCCTTCCCTCTTTCACTCTTGCTGACGATCAAAATATCTGATTTTCACAATTACCAGGTTCCTGATCTGCTAAAAGTTTGAATGTTCATAGATAATTAAGATTTGAATTTAAGATATTGTCATGAGTTGAGATACAGGTTAAATAAAACTTAGAAGTATAAATACTAATAATTAAATTTGTATATTAGCTTTCTCTTTTTCTGGAAAGGAAGAAAGAAGTAGAAAAAAGGAAAAGAAAATTATTAGCCGTAAATATGAGAGAGAAGACTGAGAATCTGGGATCATTTAAAATCTGGAAATGATAATGATTAAACGTTAAATTTAAATATTAATGCAAAATTAAACTTAAGAAAAACTTATTAGGTTATTGTCTAAAAGATGGAATGTCAAATTAATCAAGATATGTATAGACTGAAGATTATTAATGAATATTAGAAAGGTATTTTTTGTTTGATTGATAGAATAAGAGCTGTATTGATCTGAATATGACAGTAGATCTTATGGGGGAAAGAGAGGCAATTTTGTTGTTGAAATACTTTGAGATTTGTACTGATGATATTTAAATGTAATGGAATCATGATGCTCAACCCCCACACTACTTTTCAAATATGTAAACGCAATATTGGAAAATTAATAAAAAACTTGGATTAAAAAATATCTGATTTGCAGCAAAATATTATCGTGGATGGCCTTCCTATGGAGAGCCACAATTTCAGGTTGTCCTCGGCTTACAACCCGCGGCTGTGTTGCGTGACAGTTCGAAATGGCAGCACAGAAAAAAGTGACTTGCAACCAGTCCTCGCTGTTACGACCCTTTGCCGCATTCCCCATGGTCACGCGCCATGGTCACGCGATCAAAATTCAGCCACTTGTCAACCGGCAGGTTTTTTTTTTTTACAATGGACGCAGCATCTCGGGATGGTTGTTATGCGACCATTCTAGCCGCTTCCGACAAGCGGGATTCATTTCATGAGCTCACAATTCACTTAAGAGCTGTGGTGATTTGCTTAACAATCATGTCCAAAAAAAATAAAAATATGGATGCAACTCATTTAATGACCACCTTGCTTAGCAATTCCCGATTGTGGTCGTAAGTTGAGGACTATCTGGAATGAGCCATGCTTCTTTTGGGTTATTATGTTGAATCTTCCATCCCAGCTAAACCTGCAGCTTCTTAGGGTGGGTGTTTCCTAACTTCACCCACAAAGATCTACACCATTTTGGATTTGAGAGAGTCAGTTTGGTCTAATGCAGGGGGGCTAGGCGACCTGGGCTCTTTTATGACTCGTGGACTTCAACTCCCAGAATGCCTGAGCCAGCCACGCTGAGGGGAAAGAGAGAGGTTTCCATGCTGAGCTATGCTGGCAGAGGGAATTCTGGGAATTGAAGTCCACCCATCTCTGAGTGGCCAAGGTTGAGAAATACAAGCCTAGGCCAGGGCTAGGCAACCTTGGCTCTTTTATGACTCGTGAACGTCAACTCCCAGAATTCTTGAGCCAGCCGTGCTGAGGGGAAAGGGAGAAGTTTCCAAGCTGAGCCATGCTGGCTCAGGAATTCTGGGAGTTGAAGTCCATGAGTCATAAAAGAGCCAAGGTTGCCTACCCCTGCTCTAGATGAACACAATTAGCAGAAGGTCTCTGGAGATTCTCAATCATCCAAGTCATGATTGTCCCAAAGATACGTTTCCAAAAGGCAATTGGACTTTCTTGATTCTTTTTCCTTGAAAATATTTCATTTATCATCCAAGAAGCTTCTTCATTCCAAAGAGGAGTTGGAGTCCACAGTCATAAAAGAGCCAAGGTTGCCTACCCCTGGTCTAATGGTTAATGCACCAGGCTCCCCACATAGTCATGGGTCAATCACCTGGAGACTGTGAGTTCTAATCCTGCCTGAGGCATGAAAGCCAGCTGGGTGACTGGCCCTCCTCTCTCTCTCTCTCTCTCTCTCTCTCTCTCTCTCTCTCTCTCTCTCTCTCTCTCTCTCTCTCTCTCTCTCTCTCTCTCTCTCTCTCTCTCTTCCCACTCTCTCTCTCTCTCTCTGACTCTCTCTCACACTCTTTCTCTCTCTCGCGCGCGCGCTGTTACTCTTTCTCTCTCTCTCTCTCTCAGCTCACATGATTGTTATTGTGGGGAAAATAAAAAGAGGAAGATGTATTAGATATGTTTGCTGCCTTGAGTTATTTGTAAAAATAATAAAGGTTGGAAATAATCCATAAAAATCCACTCTGCAGAGCTGCTGATGCGGAGCAACCCTCCCTCTCCGTCTCATCTCTCCCTCTTTTTAATAGTCTCTCTGTGAATCAAATCCATAACGCTTTGAGGGAATGCAGCAGGCAGATAAATTCTATGCATCACTGTGTGTATTTTACACAAGGCATGCCAGACGCTAAGCCATTGCTAACACAGGTAAATTGGTTTAATGTAACCACTGATTATAACAACTTAGTTGCTAACACAGGACATCACGGAGTTCACAGATAGAATCTTAAACTTTATAAATACTCCAGACATCTGGCTGATCTCGGCATTCCCCTTCTGATCTCGGCCACCTTCTCTACTTCTGATCCACCAGGAGCCAGAACCAGGAGCCCTCTGTGTGTGTGTCCCATTTTGGAATCCAATTCCTACTCGTACTATCATAGCCTGAAGGGGAAAGTGAATGATTGCAGAAGCATCCAATTGTTGGGGGGCAAAAGCCACACCTGGCCTTTGAACAGCACCTCGGAGCTCAGTTCCTTAAACCTGAGGGGGCACAGATGTGTGTGTGTGGAACCTACATTTAAGTAGACCCCAATGTCAATCAAGTGAATATTTCAGCTCTTTTGTTGTGCATGCAACTATTTTTTTTTCTCTTGCTTGCACTCAGCACCGGTAACAACTTTAAAAAGGTGCCCTGAGGATACAGCCAAGGTTTGTATGAGAACACCAGCCTGGGAAATACAGCTTCTCCCCTACTGATATCTTACAGAGTATCAACACTGCTATAGAACTATTCCAGATCAAAGGAACGGGTTAATGCTCAGCTCTGTCCCTCAATCTTATGGACAAACACATACCTTTCCTATCAGAGCAGTCTCCCTTCTATGCTCCACTTTAGATGCAGAGGTCCCCAACCTTGGCAATTTTAAGACTTGTGGACTTCAACTCCCAGAATTCCTCAGCCAGCCAAGCTGGCTGAGGAATTCTGAGAGTTGAAGCCCACAAGTCTTAAAGTTGTCAAGGTTGGAGACCCTTGGCTTAGAGGCCAGTCTGCCATACATTGGTGTGGAGGGGAGCTGGGGGAGGGGGAGAGACTTAGAAGGGGAACCTGCAAGCAAGACATGGGAAACCGAAAATGATAGTTGTGCCATCCGGAGACATCTCAAGGCCTTGATCCTGGGAATGGAATGCAGCACCTAGCCATCTACCAACCACGATAGGGACGGTTACCAAAACATCTTCTCCAAATGCAAGTAGACAATGGGAAGATAAGGGGGGGCGGGCCTTGGGGAAGGGGGGAGTTTAACCTACAGATTTCCCCCCCCCACTCAAACTTTAGTTCTGGCTTCACATGACTGTAACCACTTGGCTTTCAGTAAAACTAACCTTTCCACCTCAAATGGACTGGAGCACGGTTCTTTCCTTAAGGCCCACTGACATGTCCACTCAGTTTTGTGCAGAGTTCCCAATTTCAAATATCGGTGACACGCACACAGGTGACACTCATTCCTGCTCTCTTACCCAAAGCAGGTGTTACAAACAAACCAGCAGTAGAAAAAGCCAAAGAGAAAGAACTCAAGTTTTACAAACTGCACAAGTGGGGTACAGAATCCTCTCCCCTTTTCTAAGGCTAGGAATTTACACTTTATTATGCACTCCAATTATGCAGAGGAGATAGTTACACAAAGCATGAATTAATTTCATGCCCACCCACACCCCCATCCCAAACTCTTGAGAATTTTAGTTCAGAGCAGATGGCAAATTGAATGGAGTAGTTTGTCAGCAACTTCACATTACTTTTATTAGAAGTTAGAGGCCCACTCAATTTATTGAGGTTGACGTGGTAACGTGCACTAAGTCAGTTATTACACCAGATGGAAACTCTTACAGGGAACAGAGCATCATGGAATAAGATGTCCAACAGTTTAGTTATCATTCAGCAAAGGAATTTCCATAAAGTCCCAGAAAACATTAAATAAATTATGTTTGAACAGAATTAAAATTAGTTCATTTTGATCTGCCCTCACAGGAGCTCAGTTTGAGGTTGAGGTTCCCTTTATTTGCCCACAGCCAACAAATATACATTATTTTGGTAACATGTAAGACATGGGACAAAGTTATTTGCCCTAAATGACAAACACAAGTTTATAGCCAAGGCTTACGCCTTGAATGGGGAGGGAGAAGCAAAACTTGTTAAGGAGTAACTAAGCATTGTTAAAGCATCTCAGTCTGGTCCCAATCTAAGAAAAAAAATACATAATAAACTAGCCCATAAAATGAAATGACTAATTTCCCATTCATGTCATTAGATATTTAGGGGAAAGGTGCAAGACAAACATCTGGCTGAAGTTTTCATTCCTGAAAATAAACAAACAAGAGTCCACTACAGATATTGGACCAAAAGAGATTTCAAACACGCATAGTAGCTGCATTGTAGCCCATCATTCTGCTTTCCATAATGACCCTGGCAATTAAACACTACCTTAAAAGGAGAGATAGCATTAGTTAATAATACATATTGTTTCACAGGGGGCATGTTAATAATGAACAACAACTAGGCAAAAGAAGAGAATAACTATTTTGACCATTTCCGTGCAAGGGAGAACACAGTTAAAGAGGATGGGAGGAGAGATTAAACAGCCGGTGAAGTACACATTTTGTAGGTTCCAAGGAGTGGACACATTATTCTATAACCCTATCACCACTACCTCCGCGCCTGAGCCATCACAGCACTAACGTCCACTGGTGTTTGTGTCACCAGTGGGTCATAAACAGAAGACACGTAGTATTTGCTAACCCTACAAGGACCGCATGCCATTTCATTCCATCTATCATTTCTCAAGAAGTTTAACTTCTATCAACCATCAGAAAGTGGGAAAGAGGAACACAGCCAATTGAAGATTCACATTTAGGGGGCGGGAGGGGACAGAACAGTGCCATGTTTTGTTTCAGCTCCCACTTCACATGTCCCAAGTGAACTTTTCCAAAGTTTGCAACTTTCCCTCCAGCAGCAGTTTAGATGGGGAGGAAGCTACATTTGTGCGGGGATGCACAGTCCTGCCACCCACCTACCTGCCTCTCCTATACACGCACATACAGAAGGAAGGGGGGCATCTTGAAATTCAGGACTGAACAGTTGCCGAAGCGTCCCCCCCCCGTTTTTTAAGGCCACCATCCCCATCTTACAGAAGTGGATCTTAACACCCTTGCCAGCTGTGGGGAAAGGAAAGGAGTTGAGATCCGAGGGCTGGGAGGGGGCTGCCACCCCTGGCACCCTCGCTATCTCGAGCTGGATCGGCAAGGCAGGGCCACCTCTCCCCCCCCCACCCACCCACCCACACCGCCCACACCTTCACTTTCACTGACTGGAAAAGCCACCGGGAGAGAGTAAATTTTGCACAGAAAGGACTTAGACAAAACTACCCGCGCCTTTGTTTGATAAGGACATTCCCGGGAGAGGAGACTGGAAGAGAGAAGAAGTGGGGGGGGGAGAGATAAGGAGCCTGCCCCGACGCGGCCACCTGAAGGAGCCAGTTATAGGTGGGGGGAGCGCAGCCCTCCCCCCCTCCCCATCTCTCCGGCGGCTCTTGCCCTCCTCGGCGTTTCCGCGGCGCAACCCAAACCACCCAGCTCCAATCTGTGCGCGCGTTCCCAACCCGCGACCCGCGGACCTGCCAGCCCCCTTCTTCCCAGTCTCCCCTGCCTTCTTCTCCCCGCCGGCTTTTTCACTCCCGGGGACCCCGCGGAGGCGCCAGGGCAGGCTCCGACCCGTTCCCGCGCCCCCTCCCCTTTCCCAGCCTTCCTTGCACCCGCTCGCCCCGGAGCCTATTTTTAAAACCAACTTTGCCCAAACTTTTCCGGGGTCTGCAGCCCGTCCCTGGGCAGTTCTTTCCCCTCCGGGAGGCGAAAGTCTCCCCTCTCGTTCTCTCCCCCACCCCCGCCGGCCCCAGCTCGGCTTCGTCTGCTCTTCCAGCCCCCCCTCCCCGCCCCGCTCTCCCCTCCGGGGGCAGCCGAAGGGAGCCGAGCAAGACCCACCGCAGCCTGGGCGTCCCAAGCGCCGAGTCCCAGGGCGAGCAGCAAGAGGAGGCGACGGGCGCCCGGGCGCAGCTTCATTCTCCACCTCCTCCAGGAGCCCCGCAGCCTCGCCGGAGCTGACCCAGCCTTCGCCCACCCCCCAAAAAAAGGAAAAAAGGAAAAAAAGGGAAAAGGAAAGCAGAGGAGGATGAAGTGGGCAAGGACTGGGCAGGGCTGGGCCGGGCGAAGCGGCTCTGGGCGCCCGCCTCCGCGCCCGCCTCCGCCTCCGCCTTTCCCGGCTCCGGGCTCGCCTTCGCTCGGGCGCGCGGCCCCGGCCCGGCCTCCCTCCCTCCCAGCCCCCCCCTCTCTCTCTGGGGACTACTTTGCCTGCCTCTCGCCGCCCGCCCTCGGCCCGGATTCATGCGCCGCCCGGCCGGCTTGCCTGCGCCGCTGGCGGATGGGATTTGTAGTTCCCGCGGCGGCAGCGGGGCGCGAGCCGCTTGTTGGGCCACCGGCAATTCAATCTGAGTTGAATGTAAAAAAAGGAAGGAGGGAAGGAAGGAAGGAAGGAGGGGAGGGGAAGGGAGGGGAGGGGAGGGGAGAGAAAGAAAGGAAAGAAAGGAAGGAAGGGAGGGAGGGCAAGAAAGAAAGAAAGGAAAGAAAGAAAGAAAGGGAGGGCAAGAAAGAAAGAAAGAAAGGAAAGAAAGAAAGAAAAGAAGGGGGGAAGGAGGGCAAGAAAGAAAGGAAAGAAAGAAAGAGGGAGGGTAATAAAGAAAGAAGGAAGGAAAGAAAGAGAAAGGGAGGGAGGGAGGGAGGGAGGGCAAGAAAAGGAAAGAAAGAAAGAAAGAGAGGGAAAGAAAGAAAGAAGAAAGAAAGGGAGGGAGGGAGGGAGGGAGGGCAAGAAAGAAAGGAAAGAAAGAAAGAAAGAGAGGGAAAGAAGAAAGGAGGGAGGGAGGGAGAAAGGAAGGAGGGAAGGAAGGAAGAGAAAACTTTTCTTTTTCATCTCCCCCCCCCTTCTGTTGCTTGGTGGTTTCGTTGTGCGAAGCCGTGGTTTGTTTAGGCTGGGCTAAGCTGCCATGCCTTGCGTTGAATTGGGAAACGTTTTCAGAGGGGACTCGGGGTGGGGGGCGTTCTGGCCCTTGGGGTCTGAGCCGCAGACAAACAAGCGGTGCGTTCACCGGTTCTACAACCAGGGTTAGTTCCTTTCAGTAACGGAGGGGATAGTAAATTATGAACCAGCAGGAGATTCCGAGAACTAGCCGGAGGAATAAAATTCGATTTTCTGCGCGAAGTTCTACCCTGATGTGAAACGGGTCAGTTCGCCCCCTCCTCCCTACAGCTGTGTTCCGACGATCTAGGTGTCAGCGCTGCGTGTGACTCGCTTTACCAGTGTTAACGTAACCTCTTCAGCTGCCTTCCCAGAACCCTCGCGTGTGGATTCGCGTTTTCCTTAGGGTTATTCAAGGAAAGCAGGGGGAACATTACACCCCATCTTCAGTACTCCAGACGGCCCCTTTCCCCCAGTTTCACGCGCAACCAAGAACTTTCCCACGACCAGCAGGGTGAGGGGGGGGGGTGAAGCCCAGCCGCCCCACGCAACAAGGAGTCCGCAATAACCGACTCTGTCAATCCGAACGAGACTTGCAGAAGTCTGAAAAGTTTTCCCAGAGGGAACTTTTTAAGGTTTTTGCAGCCTCCCAATGTGTGGGGACCTAGCGCCAGAGAGCGGCGTGTGTGTGTGTGTGTGTGTGTGTAGGGGAGAGCGCACCCCAACGGCTGCCGCCTCTCAATCGCTCAGTTTTGGGGGCGTCTCTCTCGCTTCCCCAGCTAAAATACATCCCATTATCTGAATATATCCCAAAGTCTCCAGGGAATATAACCAAATCTCGGCAGCTTTTGGAGTTTGGAGAAGCCCCTAAGACTACGCCGAGTTTGAAGACCGCAGAGGCAGACGGGGGGGGGTCGTGCCTGCGGCTCAGAAGACCCCCCCACCTCGTTATTTTTGCATTCCCACGAGGTCCTGACCCGTCCTTTCCCGAACCACCTGTTCCCCAAGTCCGCTCTCAAGATGCGCTGCTCCCCCAGACCCGGGTGCCCAAAGTTAGCCGCCACAGCCCAGGTGAGACAGTCCACTTTCTTGACGCGGGGGTGGGGGGGAAGGGTCTTCCTCGTCTCTGAGACGGGGCAGGGTTCCCACGGTCGCAGGAACCCCATTGACTCCAACCTGGAAGAGGGAGGGGGGCGCGCGCGCAAAAAGACCCCGCTTGGTCCTAAAGAAAAAAGGATGGGAACCCCTCAAACGACACGCTTGGTTCTGGGCCAAAGGCGGCGGGCGGGGCGGGCGGGCGCACGTGTGAACGGACCCAGCCGGAAACAGGCCCGGGCCCGCGGGGAGGGGGAGAGGCGGGTGGGGAAGGGGGGGAGAGGAGAGGAGAGGCCGGCCGAGGCGACACTGCGGCTGCTTGGAGGGCGGCGGCTCCGCCCTCGTCCCCCGCCCCCGCCGCCCCCGCCGCCTCTCGGCCGCGCGGCTTGGGCGCGGAGCGTTCGGCGGGCTCCTGCGGGGTTGTCTCCCCTGCCGCTTCGGGAGGGCGGAGACCTCTCTTCACGTGTCCTGCCCGCGCGTCCACACGACCGGCTCTTCCCGCTGCCGCGCCGCCTCCCCTTTCTTTGGAACGGGGCGTGGGGGTCCCGGCCGCGGAAAGGGCTCCAGAGCCGCGTTCTCCCGCCGGGGGTCCAGGCGCTGCCCAGCAGCTCGGCAGAGGCAGCATGTTCGCCGGGTGAGTGCCCAGATCCGGAAGGAAAAAAAAGGGGGGGAGGTTTTTTGGGGGGGGTCGCGTCCGCCGTGGGAAAAACGTGACATTTTGACACCCCCTCCCCTTTTTCTCTCTCTTTTTTGTGGGGGTTTGCAGCGCGCCCGTCTTGGTCTTTGCCCTGTGCCTGGCAGCGCATCCCGTCCGCGGGGTAAGTCTTTTCAATGGGGATCAAAGGGGGTCGGAGAGGGCGGGAGGGGACGGGCTGCCCGGGGAGACCCCTCCCCACTTTGCCAGGGAATCCTGGGGTGGGGGGAGGGAGGGAGGGAGGGAGGGCAGGAGGAACTCGTGGTCTGCTCTGGAGGAAGGTCGAGGTGGGTGGCAGGAAGCGAGGAAAGTTGGCCCCCAACTTTGCAACTTGGAGAAAGTGCCCCCCCCCAAAAGTCGAGGGAAAGTGAGGGGCAGGGAGTGGTAAGGGCCCAAATGTGATCTGTGGGGCTCGGTCACCCCTTCCCCTGCTGGCTGGGGCTGGCTGGGGCTGGCTGGAGGGGTCGCCTCCCACTGCAGACCCCCGCCCTCGGCAAAATCCAAAGCAACCGCTTGGTCTCTCACAGGGCTGGGAAAAACGCAACAAATATACCCTATTGTTTTTTGTTTGTTTTTTTCTGGAGCACGTGGACTTGGCTGAGGGCCAAAATGCCTGAGGCCAGCTCCTGTCAGTTGCTGCCTTTGCAGCCTCTACTCTCACGTAAGCTGTAAGGAGCAGAGAGGTTGACCGGTCCTGTTTTGTGACCAGCTTTGACCTCTGGAGAGGACAAGCCATTCTTGCCTTTCTGACCTCTGCTTTTTTTTTTCCACTCCAGGGCAGGGGTCTTCAAACTTGGCCCTTTTATGACTTGTGGACTTCGACTCCCAGAATTCCTCAGCCAGGCACGCGTGCCTGGCTGAGGAATTCTGGGAGTCGAAGTCCACAAGTCATAAAAGGGCCAAGTTTGAAGACCCCTGCTTCAGGGCCTAACTTGGCCCTCTGAGCCTAAATATCCCCTGGAGTTGGGTTGGCCTACCAGACCCAACTGGAAGGTTGCAATTCTATGTGCAACACAAACACAGGCTTGCAAAGGGGTCAAGGAAGGAAGGTCCCACTCGAGTAAGAACTGAGAATTTCAGATATCCAAGCCCCATTGGTAGGAAAAGTGGAGCTGCGACCCTCATAAATATGAACCAGCTGTCAGGCATCCCAATGTAAATCACACGACATTGAGGATGCTGAAAAGGTTGCAAGTGTGATAAATGGACACTCAACAGACTGTTGTAAGTCGAGGACTACCTGTACTAAATGAGACAGGAGGAGGTCAACTCTTTTTTTTTTTTTTAAAAATAATCACTTGTGGCTTAGAAACTCTATTATGAACATGCTTAGGATAAGATTTTCTTTTAAATATCATCGCGTAGGTTCTTGGGTCTAAGTGTCCAGCTCAGCCATGGCTTGGTTAATTTTAAGTGTCGGGAAATAGGCCATCAGTTTAATAAAAGGCAGGATATGGTCATTTTAGGTGCGGGGTCATTGGCTTTTCTGAACTCTGGAAGCAAAATGTATTGTGCCAATTTTAGTTGTGTTCACATAATGTGCTAGGGGCTAATTTGTGGTTAATTTCAACCTCTCTTGTTAGCTAAAGCAGGGGTCTCCAACCTTGCCAACTTTAAGACTTGTGGACTTCCACTCCCAGGATTGCTCAGCTAGCTTTGCTGAAGTCCACAAGTCTTAAAGTTGTGTGAACTTAGCAATTGGGTTAATAATAATAATAATAATAATAATAATAATAATAATAATAATAATAATAATAATAATAATAATAATAATAATAATAATAGTTGGAAGGGACCATGGAGGTCATGGAGTCCAACCCCCTGCTCAGGCAGGAAACCCTACATCATTTCCCCAAAAAGGATCCATTGTCATGTTGTTATTTTTTAAATCAGGCATACCAACATGATACACAGTAGCAAAATGCATCCATGGTTTTTTTTTTTAAATGTCAATAACTGCTTTGTGTTTTTTGTCTGTATTCTTACAATCTTCTCCAAACCGACGGGACAAAAATTTTAACTTGGTATGAAATGACTACCTAGGTCAGGGGTCCTCAACCTTGGTCACTTTAAGACTTGTGGACTTCAACTCCCAGAATTCCTCAGCCAGGAATTCTGGGAGTTGAAGTCCACAAGTCTTAAAGTGGCCAAGGTTGAAGATGGCCTCACCTCCATCCATTTCAAGTGTTGAGCCCTACCAACTGAGCTTGCTGGAAGTTAGTTTCTCAGCATCTGGAGGATGGCAGATTTCCTGCTTAGGCATCATCATGAAGTCATCACCCAAGTGAGGTGTGCAATGACACACAGGATGCATGCAATAGTGTTTTGATACCCTCGTGGCTTCTGACTAGTCTCATCCTCCTCTGGAGAACCAGCACGTTGTATTGGTGGAATCACCTTCTGCAATGCTTACCGTAAATGTACCGTACAATTTATGATCGCAGCAGAGACCAGGAAATTAGGTGTTAAGCAGTGTGGGTGCTAAGCAAGGCATCATTTATTTATTTATTAATTTGACTTCTATGCCGCCCTATTCCGGAGAACTCAGGGCGGCTCACAACATAATAGAAATCAACATTTAAAAATACATATATATAAAACCCCTTAATTTAAAAAAAACAATCATTCAACATACACACAGACATACACTGGCTAGGGGCAAGATGTCAACCGCCCCAGGCCTGCCGGCAGAGGTGTGTTTTAAGTAATTTACGAAAGGCGGAGAGGGTGGGGGCGACACGGATCTCCGGGGGAAGTTGGTTCCAGAGGGCCGGGGCCGCAACAGAGAAGGCTCTTCCCCTAGGCCCCGCCAGGCGACACTGTCTGGCTGACGGGACCTGGAGAAGGCCGACTCTGTGGGCCCTAACCGGCCGCTGGGATTCATGGGGCAGCAGATGGTCCTGTAAGTAACCTGTAAGTAACCTGGCCCGATGCCATGTAGGGCTTTATAGGTCATAACCAACACTTTGAATTGGGTTCGGAGACCAATCATGTGACTGCATCTGATTTTGCCACTTTTGTTTTTGCAGCAGTCATTAAGCAAATTGCTCGGTTTCCCATTAACTGTCGAAAGCCAGCTGAGAAGGTCAGAAATTGCAATCGTGTGACTCATGATTCTGCAACTGTCATAGATTACATACTGGTTGCCAAGGGCCCAAATCATAACCGTGTGACTGGGGATGCGGTGACCGTCCTAAGTGTGAGGATGTACTACTGTTTTTCAGTTCTTTGGAATGTTGACCGGCTGCTAGAGGGTTTCCTTTATCAAGCAGCTTGATCTGGGGTGCAGTATGTCACCAGCTGATTGTGTTAGTCAACCATTCAGACAGCTGTGATCAACTAACAGTGGTTGCAACTTACTGGGCAGTTTGTGTGTACGCACGCAAGTATTAATATGTTAGAAAGGAGCTACAGCATTTTATTTCTTTCCTGCGGTACAAGGCTCTTGATGTGACTCTTGGTTTACTGCTGTGGCGTAACCAAAAGACAACCAAAAATGGGTTTTTGTAGGCTTGTCAACCCAAATCTTGGGCATACCCATTTCACAAAAATCAACATAGCAGGTGTAACAATCTAGATTTAACACGCATAGGTAGCATGAAATACACTCGTAGTACTTTTGAATTTTATTTATTTATTATTTATTTATTACTTAGATTTCTATGCCGCCCTATTTCAAGAACTCAGGGCAGCTCACAACATAAATACTAACATGTAGAAATCTAATATATAAAAAACATTGTAAAACCCGTCAATTAAAAGACCAATCATTCAAAACAGACATACAAACATACATACACTGGCTGGGGCCAGGTGTTAACTGCCCCAGGCCTGTCGGCAAAGATGAGTCTTCAATAATTTGCGAAAGGCGGAGAGGGTGGGGGCAATACAGATCTCCAGGGGGAGTTGATTCCAGAGGGCCGGGGCCACAACAGAGAAGGCTCTTCCCCTAGGCCCCACCAGGCAACACTGTCTGGCTGACGGGACCTGGAGAAGGCCCTCTGTGAATCCTATCCTGGCTCCTGGTTTTGTGCACTGGACATTAATAGAGAACTGAAGGACCAGAGGAACATGCAGGGACCAGAGTCTTAATCCACTGAGGCAGAAGAACCGGGGGGGGGGAATCCAAACTAGAGCTGGATTGCAGTCTATAGCATCATAAAGCACAGAAGTTGAGTCTCTGCAGCTTGGCTAGATACCATTCTGTCAATTTAGCATAAGCTGAATATTGCTTCACTGTGGACCCTTTTGAGTTGCTGCACAAGTTTCAAAGTTCTGCTGCCCTCGACTTCACCTCCCACACTGGGCTGAACTATTCTTGGTTTGCAGGCCTCTTGACCTTGCCGTGGTCTCCTTCTGGTCCTGTTCCAGATGAGAAGAGAGAACGCTTGTTCCAGTCCTGTTGTTTAAAACACCCTTTTCTGGTGTTACAAATAAGTTCCACTGATGGCTGGCCCTAAGCAGTTTCTCTGTGGACAGAAGGCCTCTTCAGGCCCTTTGCTTGGTGAATTTGGAAAATGTGATCTTGGGGGTGGGCTGGGCCTTGGATCCAGATGTTTCTGAAGTTGTCACTTGCTGTGTCATAGTTGGTTTGTGTGTGTAGGTGGGTGTGTTCTGCTTCTATTCATATGCAGGCACTTCAGTGGATAAACAGTATAGTGGCCAGAAATTTCAGGACTATCTGGAGAACCAGATAATTAGGCTTTAAAAAAAAAAGATAAACAAATCTAAAATTTTGTGAGATTGTGCAGGTGAAACCATCACATTTCAAAGTTGTTATTATTTTTAAAGGAGAAACAATTACTCTTTGCCCGAGTCAACAATGAGGGATGAAGAAGGCTGTTGCATAGCATCAAAGAGAGATGTCCACTTCCAGGATGGTCTTGAACCTTAAGATCAGGATTCAGAAGTAGGCGGATCAAAGAATGTGTGATGCTGTTAAAAACCTGTCCAGATCTACCATCAGGCTCACACACAAATGAAAATTCTGTAGCAGATTAGAGGACATGCTTTTGCTTTTCTCCAAGGAGAAAAAAAGTTTTTAAGTTTTTAAGAAGAGGTTGGACCACCATTTGTCTGAAATGGTATAGGGTTTCCTGCCTGAGCAGGGGGCTGGACTAGAAGACCTCCAAGGTACCTTCCATCTATTCTATTCTATTCTATTCTATTCTATTCTATTCTATTCTATTCTATTCTATTCTATTCTATTCTATTCTATTCTATTCCATTCTCTATTCTCTATTCTCTATTCTCTATTCTCTATTCTCTATTCTCTATTCTCTATCTTATTCTATCTTATTCTATTCTATTCTATTCTATTCTATTCTATTCTATTCTATTCTATTCTATTCTATTCTATTCTATTCTATTCTATTCTATTCTATTCCAATTCATTCTATTCCCTTCCCTTCCCTTCCCTTCCCTTCCCTTCCCTTCCACCCTATCCTATCCTATCCTATCCTATCCTATCCTATCCTATCCTATCCTATCCTATCCTATCCTATCCTATCCTATCCTATCCTATCCTATCCTATTGTTCTCCATCACTATTCTCCAAGGTAGGACTTTGGGGGTGATGGCATCATCATTGGAAAAAAAAATGCCGGAGAGAATTTCCTTCCTTGGCAAAATTGAACTCTAGGTTTGGAAAACTAATCGCCACATTTAGGACCTCCCTTTGTTCGGCCAGAAATGCAAAGGAGTGTAAATGAAAGATCGTTTCAAGTGCTTGGTTTAGAAGATAACACACTTGGGGATGCGAGGAGCCTGAATGGGAATTGCCAAATGAAGATCCTCTTTGTTAACCGTGTTCAGTGTAATCCTCAAAGAATCCCTTTCTAAACATAGATATTCAGAGAGAGAGAGAGATGATCTGGTCAAGTTTGCCGTTTGCAAATTTCCTATCTGGCTTCCAACAAGCAAAATCCACAAGGGGAACCAGATTCGCGACATTCATGGTTATATTTTGAGACCCTTAGGACCAATAGCAAAGCCTTTGTATATGTGTGTGCGTGCACGTAGGCCATCCAGTCAGTGTTGACTCTTGGTGATTTCCAAGACAAGTCCCTGCAGTTTTCTTGGCAGGATTTTGGAAGTGATTCACCATTATTCCTGCCTATGTCTGAGAGAAAGAGAGTAACTGGCCCAAGGTCACCCATCTAGCTTTGTACTCAAAGCAAAACTAGAACTGGTGGTTTCTAGCTGGGTGCCTTAACCGCTTGTTCCAGCCTGGCTCTCTATAACAAACTCTAGATACTTTTGAAACCATTAAGTGGCCTTTTGCTGTCACTCTTTCCTTGCTTCCTTGTCCTTTATCTCCTTCTCCCTCCTCTACAATCACTGCAGGGTTGTAAATTTCCAACAGCAGGGACTCACTTTCCATTCTTGCAAAGCTTTCCCCCAGCAGATGAGTCTGTGTAAATATTAATTTAAATTCCGTTGACTAGGAAGGAGAAGATTAGCAACACAATTCTATTCCTGCTTACTCAGACAAAGTGCCACTGACTTGAGGAATTTGGTCTGTTTCGCATAAATGTAAGAGGAACTTTAGGTACCCCTGATTTTTCAGGAGAATTGTAAGGAATCTGATAGAGCAGTGGTTCTCAACCTTTTTAATGCCGCGACCCCCCAACCGGTCGTAAGTCGAGGACTACCCAACTGGTCGTAAGTCGAGGACTATTTCCCTGCCCGGGAGCACCGCGCATGCGTGGTGCCGCCCCCTGCGCCGGCCGAGGCGTAGCTGGCAAGGGGCAGCGACGGCGCAGGGCAACCATTAGCTGGCCCAGCCCAAGGGAGGTAAGGCACCCGCCGGGCCCTACGCGTGCCAGCAACCCTCCCTGCGCCCCCCGGCCTCCCACCTCCCACCCCTGGCCCTCTTTTACTTCCATTTTTAGTAGTTGCTCAGCAGGGAGGGGTGGAAACTTGCAGACAGCTCGCCTTCGCTGCAGACAACTTGCAGCACCGTTTGCAGACTGGGACTTTTGGCGGGCTCAGCAGGGCAGAGACAGCCTGGACAATTCCTATTGGCTTTTGAAAGCCAGTAGAATTAGACTCTATTCAAGAGAGTCTATTCTATTGGCTTTCAAAAGCCAATAGAATAAGAGGGAGTAGCACAGCTAAGGAAAAGGGGGGGGAATGGCGGACTGCGTTGTTTGGCGACCCCCGTGAAATGGTCGTTCGACCCCAAATGGGGTCGCGACCCACAGGTTGAGAACTGCTGTGATAGAGCCTTTACCGACTGACATGTTTTATGAAGAGGCATTAGCTGTCCTGAGCTGCAGTTATAGAACAATTTTTAATGAAATGAAAATGTGTATGGCACTACATATTAGTAGTGCATTGAAGGTGCTACATTAATATAGTCAAATAAATTCAATTTTATTTGATGAAATAAATATAAACTGCCAGTTGGAAAAAGAGCTGTAGGACTTCATCCTGGTTTTTGGCTCCTACAGACTAATGCAACTCTCTTCCTACAATGATTTTGGGGCTTAATGATGCCTGAATCAGACCCAGGTTTTCAGAAGAGACCCAACAGCCATTTATCTGGAATGGTATGAGGCCTTCTGCTTGAACAGGGGGGTGGACCTTCCTCTTAGAAATCCTGCTAGCATTTCTATAGTCTGCATTAGTATCACTTGCTGAGCACTAGTAGAGATAATTTGAGTGAGCAGAATCAGTTTCCAGAAAAACATGAATGAAGTTAACAAAGAGAAGGACGAGGGGGGACATGATAGCAGTCTTCCAGTATCTCAGGGGCTGCCACAAAGAAGAGGGGGTCAATCTATTCTCCAGAGCACCCCGAAGGCAAGACAAGAAGCAACAGATGGAAACTAACCAAAGCGAGAAGCAACCTAGAACGAAGGAGAAATTTTAGAACACTTAATCAGTGGAACAACTTGCCTCTAGACGTGTAGGTATTCCATCACTGGCGGCCTTTAAGAAGAGATTGGACAACCATTTGTCTGAAATGGTGTAAGGCAAGGGTAGGCAGCCTTGGCTTTGACTCGTGGACTTCAACTCCCAGAGTCCACGAGTCATAAAAAAGCCAAGGTTGCCTACCCCTGGTGTAGGATTTACTTCCTGAGCAAAGGGTTGGGCCTCAAGTCTATTTCAACTCAGTTATTCTGTACTTCTGAAGTAGGAAGTATACGAATATAGAAGCAACTCTTTGGGAGCTGTTTGTAAAACTATTCACTTCATAAAACGAGATATTCCATTTTTAACAGTAATTTGTTTAAATACGTTTCACGTGTTCCCTTTGCTCAGTTCTGCAACAGTCGTTTTCTTTCAGCAAGCAATAAATTAGCATTAGTAAGCATTAGTACTAATGAGAACTTCTAATTATAGGTGGCTTTTTTTTAAAAAAACAACCCCATAAATAATATACCATTGAGTTCAATACCCATTTCTGACATGCCATGGCCCGATCCCGCAGAGAGTGGGTACCCCTGGCATAACGAACACTTATTTTTTTTCCTCTGAAAATTCAAAGCAACTTATAGTACAATTCTCCCACAATTTTACCTCCCCAGGGATGACCTTGAGAAGTTAAGCTGAGGGTAAGGGAGTCACCCACCATCACGAAAGAGCCAACAGTTCTTCCTTAGCCTCTTACTGTAATTCGTAATGCACTGCCTGTTTTCATGTCAATATGGACCAATATCGTCACTCAGTTCACTATAAAATCCACAAAGCTCCTCTTCATTCTGCAATTTATCCCTAAGGTCAAACCGGATGGGAACAGTTTCATGCTGAATTAAGCTATTTATCGTTGCAATAAAGAGGCATCCTTTGTCTTCCAACTATCTTAGAGTCTGGACAGTTCCTGAGAACTGAAGAGATCAATGGTGGAGTGCAATTACGGTAGTTAGAATATCTGTCCAAATATATATCTATCTTCTTCTTGAGGACCCAGCTTATCATCTTTGTTCTGTATTTTATTGCTGTGGACAAACAAACAGACTGAAATCCAGGTTCTGCTCAAAGTTACTTCAAACAAGCAGGCATTTGCCAGCTTTTCAACTCAAATCAAGGCAGTGGTTTCTGAATGTTTGTGCTCTGTGGCCCATTTCAGACTGTTGCGGAGAGGCTACACATCAAGATGGATGAATAGGTAGTTTGTGGGGTATAGCATGAGGTTTGTCAACAAGCAACAGCTCAAAAAAGTCAAGATGGTGGTGTCCATAGCTATGTGCTTTTTTTGCGAGATCCCTTGTGCTCTCTGAGCTTAGTTGTTTTCTTGCAGTTGTCTTTTTTTTTTTTACCAAACTAGGTAATATCATCAATGCTAGCACTGATTATTAGCACGTTAGTTCTGATTATGATACCTAGTTGGGTCATGAAACGTCTGCAATAAAACCACCAAACTCAGAGAGCACCAAGGATTCTGCAGCTACAAATATTCTCCTCTGTTGGCGTGTGCTTTTTATATCTCTTACGAAGAGGTGAGCTTTGGACCATGCAGCTGTAGACACTAACACACACATATGGAAGTCTCTGCTTGCACGACATCGGTTGTTGTAGTGAACTTTGTTACGCAAATACATACTTGCCTCAGTGGGGTTTGGCTTGGAGATACCGGTAGCTGCGGAATAGGGGTAGGGGAATCTTTACTTTCCCAAAGGTAAAAGAGCATGGCTTAGCAGAAATGCTCAGATGATAATTGGGGGTTGAGCCCCAGATTGGATTGATCCAATAAACCAAGCTAAAACATGGCTATCTCGTTTATGCTAGAGTCCCTTCGTGATCCCAGCCAGTGGCAGGTTAAGGAATTCAAGAACTGTGCAAATCCAGGAAATTGAGTAAACATGCTTGAATAAATCTTGGGTTTACATATTGTGCAAACACAGCCACACTGGACCCAAACAAGATTCCGAGGGGTCTTTGATGTTCTGTGAGCTTGGTTGTTGAGTTTAACACTGATAATGTTACCTAGTTTGAGTAATGACACATCTGCAAGAAAAACAACCAAGCTCAGAGAGCACTAAGGATCCCTCATTTCAATCCTGAGCTACAAATACTGTACTTTATTACTACAAGCTCATTGTGACTATCTATCTATCTATCTATCTATCTATCTATCTATCTATCTATCTATCTATCTATCTATCTATCTATCATCATCTGTCCATCCTTCCATCATCTCTCTCTCTCTCTCTCTCTCTCTCTCTCTCTCTCTCTCTCTCTATCTATCTATCTATCTATCTCTATCTATCTATCTATCTATCTATCTATCTATCTATCTATCTATCTATCTATCTATCTATCTATCTATCTAAACTTTTTAACCACCCATCTCCCTCAAAGAGGGCTCTGGGCAGTACCCAGTTTATTGACTTACTGTAGTGTGTGAATGTTCTCTATGCCAGGTGTAGTTGAAGCAGAAAATGCCTGTGTATAAAAGAGGCAATTCTTTTATAGATCAACAGTTTTTGTTAGAGCTAGATCAGTTTGTCTCTGCTTGGTGTATTTGTCTAAAGCAGAATTGGGGAACCATGGCCATTTTAATGACTTGTGGACTTCAACTCCCAGAATTCCTGAGCCAGCGGGAATTCTGGGAGTTGAAGTCCACATGTCATAAAGGGGCTATGGTTCCCCATCCGTGGTTCAAAGGATAGAAATTGATCTGATCTGCACAGAGCCTGTTCTCGTCCATAAAGTCTAGAGGAATCCATATGAAATGTGGACATGCCACAAGGATTTATTGCACTCATCTGGAACAGCCTTGTAGGC
Source organism: Bothrops alternatus (assembly GCA_034064705.1). Lineage (NCBI taxonomy): Eukaryota > Metazoa > Chordata > Lepidosauria > Squamata > Viperidae > Bothrops > Bothrops alternatus. The sequence continues at coordinate 701,051 of JARGCV010000423.1, read as the reverse complement.
AGATTCCACCATCATTCTTTGGCATCAGAGCCAATTCATTTCTGGTTTTGCTATGGCAGAGGAAAAATCTCTGTGAAGTCAGATTTGTGGCCCTGAGCACCCATCTCACTTTCCTTCTGAAACTAAGATGTCATGGCTCCTCTTTTTCATCCCAACAGGTGGAAAAGATGACCTATGAAGGTTTGTTTTTAAATCCTGTGAACACAAACGTCCATCTCTAGAAGCTGTTGCTTTTAACCATTCGATTGTGTCCAACTCTTGGTGACTTTGTAGGCAAGTGCTCTCCATGCTACCTTGTCAAGCACAGCTTCTTTCAATTGTTGTACATCCACCTTTGCATCAGATTTGATGTGATCAAGCCAGCGTGTTCTTTGCTTGCTCCCTTCTTCTTGTTCCACTAACCATTCCTAGCATCATTTCCTTTTCCAATGAATTTGTATGCATGATATGGCCAAAGTAAATCAGATGTAGTCTTATGATTTTAGCTTTTACTGATGTGTCTGGTTTTGTACAATTTAGCATCTCTCTGTTAGTTACTCGAGCTGTCCATGGTATATGTAGTGATTTACACCAGCCCCACAGTTCAAAGGCATTAATTCTTCGGTCAGCCATTCTTAGTGTCCAATTCCCACACCCATACCTCATTATAGGGAAGACTGTTGCTCTAGCTAGCCTGCTTTTTGCATTTATATCAATATTTCTGAGAAGACACAGCAAGACTTCTGGGTTTCCATTACAAAATCTTGAGAGGAAGTGCATGGGAAGAGAGGTGAAGAATTCAGCCATCAAAGTGGATTTTAGTTTCCTTGAGTGTCCTAAAAGTAGCTTTGGGGGGGGAGAGAGAGAGGGAGAGAGAGAGGGAGAGAGAGAGAGAGAGAGAGAGAGAGAGAGAGAGAGAGAGAGAGAAAACACCCATTAAGTGATGCTAGCCCATGGCAAATTTCCTCCCCCCCCCATGACTAAGTTCACACCTCATGCTGGGTTCATTCCAGCTTGTTGAATAAGCCATAAGTAGGTCACACATTATGCTAAGTCAAACCCAGACGGATGGCTCTGAATGGTATGTGAACGTAGGACAAATCTTTGGCTTTGGAGACACTTCTCCAAATCATCTAAAGCCAAGGTTGAATTCACACACCGGGCTAAGCTGTGGTTTATTTAACTCTGCAATTTGTTGGGTTTGCACAATGCGCTAATCCATAAACCAAGCAAATCCCTTTATGGCTTTATGGCATTTTCTGTGTACTCAGTCCAGAGGGTCTTCTCAAAGGATGGGGCCCATCATTAGCTGAACTCCATTATTCTCATCCACAGATTTAGCTTTTGCCTGGAGCTCATTCTTGCACTGGGATCTCTTTCCAATCTTCTGGCTCAATGAATCAGAGTAAGCCCGTTTGTCCCACAGATTGGATGGGGAGGGAGCAATGTGAGTGCAAATTCACTGGAATCATCAGAAAAGAGACTTAATTGAAGTGACGGCCTGTGCTAAAACTCAGACATTGAATGTTGCCTTTGATGTTTTCATCCACTCCAGACTTCTGAAGATCAGTATCTGTCTGGAGATAGTTGGGCTGCTTGTGGCCTAATTCCTTGAGTTACATCTTGGGGAATATCTACAGTTAAGGCTGGCAAGGTTGCAGATGTAACTAATGGCATATTAGACATGTGAAGAATACAGTGACATGAGGAACAGTTGTGGGAATTGTGTATGTCTAGTCTAGCAAAAAGAAGGACTAGCAAAGACATGATAGCAGGGTTCCAGTATTTGAAGGGCTGCCACGAAGAGGGGGTCAGCTTATTCTCCAAAGCACTTGAAGGGAGGACAAGAAGCAATGGATGGAAACTAATCAAGGAGAGAAGCAGCCTGGAACTAAGGAGAAATTTCCTAACAGTGAGAACAATTAACCAGTGGAACAGCCTGCCTCCAGAAATTGTGGGTGCTCCATCACCGGAGTCTTTTAAGAAGGGACTGGACAGCCACTTGGAATGGTATAGGGTCTCCTGCTTGAGCAAGGGGTTGGACTAAAAGATTTCCAAGGTCCCTTCCAACTTTGTTGGTCAGTTATTCTGACATCCATGGGTGAATGTATGCATTGAAAAGGGGCAGATTGCAGAAGCCGCATTGCAAGATTGATGCACGTAGAAAAGAGATGGGACTTGCATCACAGCATCCCATTTATTGTTTTGCCTTTTTTATCCCTCTCCAATGTAATAATGTTGCCTTCAATGCCCCCCAGATAAGACCTGTTGAACTTGAAAGTATATCTTCTATTATTATATTATATATAAATAAAAATGTAAATGTTCGTTTGTTCAAAATCTTAAATCTCCGAAAGTTCTTCACCGATTGCTTTGAAATTTTGACACAACGTTGCATTTGAATACGCGCGTGTTTCTATATACCTACTATTATATAGATGTCACACCTGTGACAGGTAAAAACATGCTTTTTTTGAAAAACAGTGCCGGCAAACCAGACAATCTCTATATCTGCACAGACAATGGAACAACAAAAAATATTATATACCCACAAGCATTGTGAAATTAAACATATTACAAATGTGCGCTTTCTCTTTTCTTTCTTTTCCATTTAACCAGACTGAGCCACAGCAACATGTGGCTGGGTACAGCTAGTATATATATATATACTATACATTACTGGATTTCAGCCATTTTTACATAGTTTAATATATATATATATATTAAACATCGCCAAGACACTTCAAATTCTACGTGGGAGAAAACCCGAAGAACCAAAGACCTACATACAAACACCCGCGAAAATTCCTCCGTATCAACAATCTCATGAAGTTTGGGATAGTTCATGCCAGATCTTGCCTGATTTTTAGGATTGAGCTTGCTGAACCCTTGTGAAATTTAGGGCATTTATTTTATTTATTTATTGCATGCCCACAGTCTCTAATTTACAGTTTGATCTACCTAGTTGCCATTTTTTTTTTTTTTGAGGGACTTATTCACAGAACCAATTAACCAAACTGCTTTAGGGGCCTGGAGGCTAAAATATATGAAGAACGGTTGCAGGAATTGAGTTTGTCTAGTCTAGCGAACAGAAGGTCTAGGGGTGACATGATAGCAGTTCCAATATTTGAAGGGTCAGAGGGGGTCAACCTATTCTTCAAAGCACAAGAAGCAACGGATGGAAAGTAATCAAGCAAAGAAGCAACCTAGAACTAAGGAGAAGTTTCCTAACTGTGAGAAGCAATCAACCAACCAATCAATCAATCCACCTTGCCTTCAGAAGTTGTGGGTATTCCATCATTGGACGTTTTTAAGAAGAGATTGGACAACCATTTGTCTGGAATGGTATAGGGTCTCCAGCTTGAGCAGGGGGTTGGACTAGAAAACATCTAAGATTTCTCCCAACTCTGTTATTCTGTTCTGTTCTGTTCTACTTTATGGCTTAAATCCCTGTGTAAATTGACGGGATATTGAATTCAAGTACCCTGAATGAGCTTTGAAGCAATGTGTGAATTTGCACCTGGCCTGCTTAAAAGTCAAAATTCAATTGGGAGTAAGAGTTCCAGGATTTTTACAGTTATTCTTTTTGCTTTAGGAAAAGACTGCAAGCTTAAATTGCTGGGCTGTAAAGCATTTAAGAAAACAATATGTGGGTGAGTCATTATGCTATAAAATTATTTAGCAACCAGGGTGGAGGGTTGTTTTTTTTTGAAAGAACATAGCTTGAAGGGATAAAAAAGAAAGAAAAAGAAACTGCAGGATCTGACTATATCTTAAAATAGCCTGTAAGTCTTAACTTATATATGGCATCTTTCTTTTCTTTTCTTTTTTCTTTCTTTTCTTTTTCTCGCTGCCCTGGATGACACAAAACAAATTCAGATTCAGAGTTTGCACAGCGAATGATCTAGTGCTTCTTAATTGAAGTTCTGAGATTGTAGGGTGCAGGATTTGGGTATGGTTAGTCTAGTGAAAAGAAGGACCAGGGGTGACATGATAGCAGTATTCCAGTATTTGAGGGGCTGCCACAAAGAAGAGGGGGTCAACGTATTCTCCAAAGCACCTGAAGGCAGGACAAGAAGCAATGGATGGAAACTAATCAAGGAGAGAAGCAACCTGGAATCAAGGAGAAACTTCCTAACAGTGAGAACAATCAACCAGTGGAATGGCTTGTGTTCAGAGGCTGTTGGTACTCCATCACTGGAGGCTCTTAAGAAAGACTGGACAGCCACTTGTCTGAAATGGTATAGGTCTCCTACCTGAGTAGGGGATTGTCTTAGAAGACCTCCAAGGTCCCTTCCAGCTCTATTCTGAATTGAATTGACAGATCCAACTGAAAGGTCTTTGGATCAAGAATGGTGCTTTAAATTTCTGGAGCATCAGATCACATGAAATTTCTACTGCTGTGAGTTAGAGTTATAATCTTGTATCCATGTACCTGCTTTGCACCTTTTCATGCATTTTGCCCTGCCATGATTGGGAGGGAGGGGAAGAAGGTGTTCTGCCTGCAGAAAAGTTTTATTAACTCAAATACTTTGGCCACCGAATGAGAAGGAAGGGCTCACTGGAGAAGAGCCTAATGCTGGGAAAGATTGAGGGCAATAGAAGAAGGGGATGGCAGAGAACGAGGTGGCTGGATGGAGTCACTGAAGCAGGAGGTGTGAGCTTAAATGGACTCCAGAAGATGGTAGAGGACAGGAAGGCCTGGAGGAACGTTGTCCATGGGGTCGCGATGGGTCGGACACAACTTCGCAACTAACAACAACAGGATGAGGTGCAGCAGATTAAAAAGGAAAGCAAGTCAGAGGAGTGAGCAAATTAAAGCAATCTGCAACACAGAAACCTTGATTGTGCCGCAAATCAAATATGTTAGGCTCAAAGTCTTAAAGTTGACAAGGTTGGACACCCTTCCTGTAGTTAGATGTTCTCCAAGGGGATATTTCTCTAACCAGGTCCTTCGGATTCTCCACAATGCCCCCATTGCTGCTCTAAGTGAGTCTCTTGATACTGATCAATCTCTTCTCGTCTTTCCTTCCAAAAAGCAGATATAAATATTTGAGGTTGCGCTTTGCATAACAGAAGCCTGACTACTGAACGTTGAAAAAGATGCCCAGCTTTTTATGTGCTGCTAGACCATCAGCAGTCCCAGTTTCTTTGCAGTTTACAGATTTATTTTAAGAAAGAGCTGAGACAACCTGCATGCATTTTTCATCCTAATAAAGTACTTTGTGAAGGACTGGATAAGCTGTACGAGACAAATGTAGAAACTTTACTTGGCACAGAAGTCTCTAATCCTGAAGCTGATGCTGACAAAAGAGGAACTTCTATTTTTTCTTTCCTTTTTTTTTGAAACAGAGGGCCATGTTTACGTAGAAAAATAGTGGTTTTAGATGGACGGGTTTAGGCTGTACTGTGATGTGTAGGAAAGCAAAAAAGGAACAGAGCAGAGAAAGTGTGAATGGTGTTGATCTCCCTTCACAATTTGGTGCTCTCCAGATGTCTTGGGATGACAATTCTCAACATTTCCAGCACGGGAATATGTGCGTCTAATCCCAGCACATCTGAGAACATCTCTCAGGGCAAGACAGATGGAGATTGAGGATGGAGAAAGAGTGGAAAAAAAATAAAGAGATAAGAAATAATGTTGACCAGTAAGCCTTGATAAAAGTGCACTCGGGGGCAATGAAAGCAAAGCGTTTAGCCATTCAATGCTTATTGAATCCAGAGCTTAGAATTGAATGGATATTTAAGTTCTAGCAAAAACAGCATTGGTGTCCTGAAAAAAAAAAGAGGTCTTCAGGATTAGTTGACCTCAACCAGGATTGCCTGCAGCTCTTTCAAACGTTGCCATCAAATTGCAGTTTTTAATATCCAGGCATGACAAAATAATTGAGAATCAAATTACTATATTTGTTGTTCTTAATTGCAAAGTTGTGTCCGACCCATTGCGACCCCATGGACAATGTTCCTCCAGGCCTTCCTGTCCTCTACCATCTTCTGGAGTCCATTTAAGCTCACGCCTCCTGCTTCAGTGACTCCATCCAGTCCCCTCATTCTCTCTCGTCCCCTTCTTCTATTGCCCTCCATCTTTCCCAGCATCAGGCTCTTCTCCAATGAGTCCTTCCTTCTCATTAGGTGGCCAAAGTACTTGAGTTTCAACTTCAGGATCTGGCCTTCTAAAGGGTAGTTGGGGTTGATCTCCTCTAGGACTGACCGGTTTGATCGCCTTGCAGTCCAGGGGACTCGCAGGAGTCTTCTCCAGCACCATAGTTCAAAGGCCTCCATTCTTCTGCGCTCAGCCTTTCTTGTGATCCAACTTTCACAGCCATACATTGCCACTGGGAGAACCATGGCCTTGACTGTACGTACTTTTGTTGGCAGGGTGATGTCTTTGCTTTTTAGTGTGCTGTCTAGATTTGCCATAGCTTTCCTCCCCAGGAGCAAGTGTCTTTTAATTTCTTGGCTGCAGTCCCCATCTATACAGACTATATTATCTGTATTTAATTAATTTGTTTGGAATTATATTCAGATTAGTTTTTGTCTGGCTGTTCACCTACCACCACCACCAGCAGCAAATTTATTTAGAAGAGTTCACAATGGCTGCAGTCAACCTCTCTTAATTGTACTGGAATTTGTTCCTATAGTACTAAGCTGTACAAGTTTTATCTTCTCCATTTCAGTCAGGGGCCAAATTCCTTGTGTGTTCAAGAGAGGATCAGGCAAAGGAATGAATTATCATCTGCAGAGGACATATTAGAGCCCGATTAATTAATGTTTACACCAATTCTTCTCACTGAGGGCATTTTTCTTGTTTGTTTGTTTTCCTTCCATCCATTCAAACTTTCCAAGATCTTCTTAGGGCAGAGTTCCCAGATCTCAGTGCAATCATGATAAAAACAGCTGCATTTGCTCGTTTCATAACTGGTCCGGTTTTGTATTTCCCTTCTGCCCTGCGCCAATGAATTTGGCAAAAGGGCCATAATCTGCAACAGATTTGGGATTAGATAAGTGTCTCCAGTATCATCCAAGTTGAGTTCTGTTATTATCCAGATGGAACATCCCTTCATTCTTCAAAACTTTTCCTTGTTCCCATAATGGTGTAGAAGTTCCATCGAGCCTTTAATTAATTTTTTTCTGGCATTTGGAGTCCACTACCTCTGAAGGACCAGTGTAGTGGAATGTAGTCTGGAGTCTGAGAAGGGAGGGGCTGCATTCCAGAGGACCAAGTGACCTGGAATTTAGATAGCTTGGTTGTTGTAAATAGTCTGGTCAGGATGAAGAAGTTCTCTCTAGAAGTTCTCAGAATACATCTTCATTGGTACAAGAAGTTTCATTTGGTTTGGCAATATTTCTGTTTGTAGGTGAGGAATGATAAGGGAAACTGTTTAGAAGTAACTCTGCGTATCTTTGTGGAGATTCTCAATTGTCCATGTCATGGTTGTTCCAAAGGTGCTTTGCCAAAAGGTAACTGGACATAAGTTTTTTTTTTCCTTTGAAAATGTTTCACTTCTCACCCAAAAAGATGAAGAAGCTCCTTGGATGAGAAGCAAAATGTTTTCCAAGAAAAAGTTTTTTGAAAAGCACTTTTGGACAGTCTTGGTTTTTGGAGCCAAGGAAAGTCTAGACCAGTGATGGCGAACCTTTTAGAGACTGAGTGCCCAAACTGCAACCCAAAACCCACTTATGCCTAGTTGAGTGCCGGATGGGTGTAGCCCATTGGATGGGCGTGGCCCATTGGCTGGGTGTGGCCCATTGGGTAGGCGTGGCTGCGGTGGTAATGGCAGACTGGGTGGGACTAAAAAGTTCAATCAATCAATTCCAACTTTGCAAGATCTTTTTTTCCCCACGAGAAGTTGAAATTGATTGATTTATTGAACCTTTTTTTTTTTTTGCACACGGTGGCGGAGGCCTAAAGCAAAAAGGTTGTATAAAACCCAGCTGAAGGCCTAGGACTGGGGCAATGGCGCATGTGCCCCCAGAGAGGGCTCTGCATGCCACCTGTGGCACCCGTGCCATAGGTTCGCCACCACTGGTCTAGATTCTAGACCAAACTGACTCTAGTATTTTATCTCCAGTATGTTTATTTGGAAGCCTACACTTGTCATTTATTTTTCCATCTCAAATGGCAGGTAATGTCACCTTCAGATTTCAGTAGTCATGATCAGAAACGCCTTCCTGGACTCTGAACCATGGAACTGGATCCCTTTGGATCCATCTCTTTCTCCCCATCCCCAGCATTTCTCAGGGCTGCTGTATTGTGAGATGCAAATAGCACAACACATGAGTCTTTTTCATCTCCCACAGAAAAGAAAGGATACAAGTATAATAATAAGATAAAGGAAAGTGACGGGGTGAATTGTATTTAATTAAACCACATTGCATTTAATTTTTTGTTTAGGCTTTAGCTGCATTTTGGGCACTGATGTCTTACATGCCACTAATGGCAACCTAGAACAGTGGTGGCGAATCTCTAGCTCATTCTGAGCTAGAATGAGTCAGGATAACTCAGTATTAGACTATTCCGAATGTTCCTAAAACCATACAGGAAAATTAGAGCTTCTTACGTGCCAAAGGTGTAAGGTTAAATCTCAAGGAATTCCTGCACTAAAAATGACACCGGTGTAATTTGGGACAAGCATAGAGTTGACTAAGGAAGCCTGACCTCTAGGACTCACTAATAAACATGCCTCTTCAATCCTTCCCAAAAATCTTGCATGTTTCATAAAAAAGATTCTGCAAACCAAACCATTTTTCTCCTTTTCATTCCTAGGTAGTGAGATCATTTTCAAGTGGGGAAGGTGGGAGGCGAGGGGGGGGGGGACAAGTTTCAGGTTGAAATTCCACTGGCGAAGGAATGTAAATGGAGAGACAAGTGTGGGCTCGCTTGCTGAAATATTTGGTAACCAGGCCTGTGAAGAATCCTTTAACTTCATGGAAGGATTTGAGGTCCACCTCACTTTAATCATCTACATATTTTTTGGGAGTGGTGGTGGTGGAAGATGTTCACTGGTGGTTCTGTCTAAAACAGTAGATTTACTTAGTCTTCTGTTCAGCTCATCCTACATATACGTTTTCTGTGAATTGCTTTCGAATTCAGGACTGGCTCACTTCTTTTGATTTTGAATGAATGCAGAAAAGCTCTGTGTTTAATTATTCTTTTAATAGTGAGCCTAAGTTGAGGTTGCCCTATCTTTTAACTCTCCTTCCAAGTGAACTTACCGGTAGCGTATGTCAGTTGTGAGGTCAGGCAGCTAGCTAAATATAGATAGGTAGCTTTGTCATGCAGTGAAACGGTGCAGAGAGCATTGGAGGCAAGCTTTGACTTGTAGGGTAAGCTCTTTTTGAAAATGGATGCTCTGTCAAAGAAATAGAAATTACAGACAATTTGCTCTGAATAACAAAGTCTGAGAGCTGCCTCCAGTAGGCTCTCTGCTGATGGAACTGTTTGATCCAGAGAACTTCCATCAAAGTAAGAGGAAGGCTGACTTTTATATTATCCAAGAATGGAATGGAATAGAATATAGAATAGACTAGAATAGAGAATAGAGAATAGAGAGTAGAGTAGAATAGAGAATAGAATAGAATAGAATAGAATAGAATAGAATAGAATAGAATAGAATAGAATAGAATAGAATAGAATAGAATAGAATAGAATAGAATAGAATAGAATAGAATAGAATAGAATAGATACTGGAATGGAATGGAATAGAATAGAATAGAATAGAATAGAATAGAATAGAATAGAATAGAATAGAATAGAATAGAATAGAATAGAATAGAATAGAATAGAATAGAATAGAATTCTTTATTGGCCAAGTGTGATTGGACACACAAGTGGCCAAATCTGATTATGAGGATGCCGTAATGGTCATAACTGCAAAGACAATTGGACATAAATCACTTTTTTCAGTGCCGATTTCAATAGTCACTAAACGGTTATAAACCAAGGATTACCTCTACTAAGACATGATTTGTTCACCAAGCCACAATTAGATGCATTAGCTCAACACATAGACTGTGGCTTACAAGTCATAGTGGCAAGGTTCATATAGTACTCAAAGCCACCTTCAAATAAACCACATCCTGACTTAGCACAATGCTTGTCTTAGCCATAATCTGCCATTTGATTGTTCTAAAGGAAGATGCATAGGTTGCATTGAATTTTTTTTTTTTTTGTATTTGGTACATGAGATTTACTGCTAATAATTTCTCAGTAATCTGGACCATTCAGATTGAAAGCCTCTACAAGAAACCACATCAGATTTTTGGAAAAGCTGTTTGATCCTTCTCCAAACAGCTTCCTGTCTGTGTGTGAGAGAGACAAAAATACTTTTAAAAAGACAATGAGGAAGAAAGCACTTTTTTTCGTTTCAAAGTTTTATGGAGAATTTCTTTTTAGTTTTTTTTCTTTCTTTCTTAAAATTCCTCCAATGTTTTTTTCCACTGAGATAAAAGCATTCCTTTCCCGATTCACTTCGCATTTGCTTGTAGGCAACTTTTCAATGTGAGTGTAAACTCAGAGGATCTCCGTGATCAAGCATTTGGTTGGGGGCATCTGTCAGAAGTGATCTCTTTACAACACTCCATTAGATACTTCAGTTTGGTCATTTAAATTTTCAGAAGAATGTTTTTTTTTTTAAAAAAAAGGGTCTTAGCCTTAGTTGTGCACTTGGCTGCGGAAAAAGAAAACGTGTACAGACAGTCCTTGGCTTACAAGAGTTCATTTAGTGCCTGACGTTACAATGACACTGAAAAAGGGACACGACCATTTTTCACACTTAACGACCATTCAGCCTGACCACGGTCAAAATTCAGACACTTGGCAACTGACTTCAAATCCTGACTCAGCCAGGCAGCTCAAGCTTCGCCTACATCACAGGGCTGTTGTGATATTAAGGGAAACGGAAGAGAAACGGAGCAGATGAAAACCGTTGTTGTCGCTTTTAGTGAGATGGGTGGCTGCAAATAATCCTCAACTTACAACAGTTTACTTAGTGACCATTTGAAGTTACAATCTCACTGAAAAAGTGACGTTAAGACCATTTTTCACCCTTAATGACCGTTGCAGCATTTTCAGGGTCATGTCATCAATATTTAGCTGCTTGACATCTCACTCATATTTATGACGGTCGCAATGTCCCAGGGTCATGCGATCCTTTTTTGCAAGCTTCTGACAAGCAAAGTCAATGGGGAAGCCAGATTCACTTCACATCCGTGTCACTGCAGTGATTCACTTAACAACGGTGGCAAGAGAGGTCGTAAAATAGGGCAGAATTTACTTAACAACTGTCTCGCTTAGAGCAACAGAAATTTGGGGCTGTAAGTTGAGTGTAATGAATTTTGCAGATCGGCCATATTTAGTTTCTCAGAGACTGCCAACTTTCAGTTTCGTAAAATTGAGAAAACATGGTGCAAAAAAGGATGATTAACTCACCCGCCGAACAAATTTTAAACTGTAACAATGTCAGGTTAGGCTCTCCGAAGTCCAGGCTGTTAACCATAAAAGGCAAACAGGAATGACAGTTGGTCAGGGCCCTTGAATAAGCAAACATTCCTCCTGCTCATGAATCAAGCCTCGGCTTAATTTTTGCCTGTTTTAAGAATTATTTGTCATTTGATGTCTAGGGAGACCAAACAAGGAAGGATATTGCAGTAAAAGGAAGCAGAAGTGAAATCTAGTGCCAGGCAAGAAAATATGCGTGAAACAGATCAACCTGCAGAAAGCATTATCCTGAATATTTCACCCTTGTGAAATTTCAGCCAGCTGTTTTTTCCAAATACATCCAAATGTTTGAAATACTTTTTTAAAAAAGCAGGGCATGTGACTTGCCTATCCAACTGGCACTCAACATCTCATGTCTGGAAAGCAATTTTAGGGGCTGATTTCCCCCCCCCCCAAGGCTGACTGGTTTCCTGACAGTGAGAACAATTAATCAGTGGAACAACCTGCCTCCAGAAGTGGTGAATGCTCCAACACTGGAAGTTTTTAAGAAGAGACTGGACGGCCATTTGTCTGAAATATGGTGTAGGGCAGTGGTGGCGAACCTATGGCACGGGTGCCCGAGGCGGCACTCAGAGCCGTCTCTGTGGGCACGTGCGCTGTCGCCCCAGTCCTAGGCCTTCAGCTGGGTTTTATCAAAGCTTTTTGCTTTAGGCCTCCACCACCATGTGCAAAAAAAAAAAGGTTCAATCAATCAGTCAATTTCAACTTCTCGCGGGAAAAAAAAAGATCTCGCAAAGTTGGAATTGATTGATTGAACTTTTTAGTCTCACCCAGTCTGCCGTTACCACTGCAGCCACGCCCACCCAATGGGCCATGCCCACCCAATGGGCCACACCCACCCGGCACTCAACGATGCATAAGTGGGTTTTGGGTTGCTGTTTGGGCACTTGGTCTCTAAAAGGTTCGCCATCACTGGTATAGGGTTTCCTGCCTGAGCAGGGGGTTGGACTAGATCACTTCCAAGGTCCTTTCCAACTTTATGATGATGATGATGATGATGTATTTAAATAAATTTACTTAGCAGCAGTACCCAGTCCTTGAGACAACATTCCTATAGCTGAATTTCAACACTGCTGTATTCTCGTCCATTCCTTACTCACAAAATTAAGCCACTGCTGCATAAATCTAGCTTTTGACAGTAGAAAAAAAAAAGGTTTAGCCTTGTTTAGCCTTGTTTTACATTTCCAGATCCCCAGGAGAGGGTTTGTATGATCATTCCCCTCCCCCACCACCTTCTTTGGGTTTTTTGTTTTTTTTTGCATTCCATCATGTTAGCATCCTGTGCTCATGTTTGCTCTTGAAGGGAGTGACAGTTTGGGAAAATACACACACATTTTAGTAAAGCTGTGATAGCATCGTTAAAACTACACAAATCTGGTGGAGTTTGTAGGATGTAGAGCAATTCCAGTAATGTTTCTGGGAGAAGGAAAGTTTTGTGAAGGTCAAGGTGACCTGAAGTTGCAAGGAACATGGACTGGCTGGGATGGAGATGGATTTGAGCATGGTCTCCAGAGAGATTTCTGATGACGATGATGTCCCTCACCTTTGCTCTCCGTTTTTCCCTTTGAGAGAGAAGGGAGCATGGTCCACTCCTCGTCTGTTTAGCACCATGGGACTCTTGTGGGTGGGTCTGTTCAAGGAAGCAGCTGTTGGCTTCTTTTTCAGACTTTGGAGGGGATCCCAAGGCAAGGGTGAGGAGCAAGCAGATTGATAGGATCAGCAGTTTTGGATGCTTCTCTTTCTTAAGCCAAGGAAGGCGGAATGGACATTCTCAAGAGGAAACTGACTCTGCAGAGGGAAAGGAAACTGGCATTTTGCAGATAAAACAGGGCATGGTGGATGGGGATGAAATGACCCAGGTTGGCAACTTGGCAGGTTGTGCCATCACATTCCTAGAAAGCTGTGACATTTGTTCTAACGGGACTGAAAAATCACTTCCTGGTGGTCTTCACATCCATGCATTTCTAAGCTCAAATATTTATTCAGTGTGTTTGTTTATTTTTAAAGTGTCTACGTGGTTCATCTTTTAGGAGTGGGTAATGACTAAAGAATAAGAAAGTTCGGATTCCAGGAGAAAGGGGTTCTGTCTTGTTGAAAGTACTTTGTTTTGTGCTGAAACCAGCTGAAGAGGTTTGGCGATCCTATCTTAAATAAATGATGACAAATGATAACAAATCAATGATGATTTCAGTGAATTTACTGCAATATAGCCACCCACAAACCTGGTGGTTTACTACATCAAATACTCACTAAAACAATTAAAAACATAGACAAAACAAAACAGTCTGGGCTAAAAACAGCCATTGTTGTTGTTGTTAGTTGCAAAGTTGTGTCTGACCCATCGCGACCCCATGGACAAGGTTCCTCCAGGCCTTCCTGTCCTCTACCATCTTCTGGAGTCCATTTCAGCTCACACCTCCTGCTTCAGTGACTCCATCCAGCCCCATCATTCTCTGTCGTCCCCTTCTTCTCTTGCCCTCCATCTTCCCAGCATTAGGCTCTTGTCCAGTGAGTCCTTCCTTCTCATTAGGTGGCCAAAGTACTTGAGTTTCAACTTCAGGATCTGGCCTTCTAAAGAGCAGTCGGGGTTGATTTCCTCTAGGACTGGCCGGTTGGATCGCCTTGCAGTCCAGGGGACTCGCAGGAGTCTTCTCCAGCACCAGAGTTCAAAGGCCCCAATTCCTTTGCACTCAGCCTTTCTTATGGTCCAACTTTCACAGCCGTACATTGCAACTGGGAAAACCACGGCCATTAAAATATAACAATAGCAGATTTGGAAGGGACCTTGGAGGTCTTCTTATCCAACCATCTGATCAAGCAGGAGATCCTATACCATTCCAGACAAATGGCTGCCCAGTCTCTTCTTGAGAACCTCCAGTGATGGAGGCAGCTTTTGGATGTAAGATGTTCCACTGTTTAATTGTTCTCACTATCAGGAAATTTCTCCTTAGTTCTAGACTGGATCTCTCCTTGACAAATTTCCATCCATTACTTTTTGTTCTGCCCTCAAGTACTTCGGAGAATAGGTTGTTCCACTCTTGCTTGTGAAGACCACTCTCATAAATATAGTGGGACATCCCCCACTAAACATAAGAGAGGGAAAATTACTCTTAGGCCTGGACTAAAACTAGGTTTTAAGAATCCTTCAGAACCACAGGAGAGTGATTATCATTATATGCAAGAGGAATTCTTTTTTAATATGTGTTCTTGTGGGCCCCATTCTTGAGTCTCTGATAGCCTTGCCATAAGAATTTGGGTTTAACAATCTGCACCCACAGGTTATCTCCCCAAATTTTTATGTTTGTGTAGTTGTGAGATACCTTTGCACCTTCATTCATCCCATGAAATAAATGCATAGGAGGGTTTCCTGCCCTTTCATGTCAGGAAACAGACAGAAACAATTGGAAAATCCATAAACTAGGACTGTATTTATTTTCCTGAAAAAAAGACCCCCAAATTCCAGTCCCACCCATAAATGACATAATCTCAATTGGGTATGGCACATTGTTGTTTTCATCCTGCCACCCTGCCTACTGTGATGTTAACTGCCCCAAAATTTGCAACCTCTGGTTTAAGTCAATATGACACCCACCTATCTTGTTCATTTGAATCAAGTCAGGCATGATGCTTACACTTTTGCACATCTTCTGAACAACTTCCATGCATCATCCCTTCCTCAATCCAACTATCTTCACAATGGTTCCATTTTCACACCAGGGAGTTCAAAGAAGCCTATTGAGATAGGCTATAAATAATAGAATCTTGTACTTCCCATCTCCTCTTTCTTGTGTCCCAATTATCTTGTTTCCCAAATTTAAAGAATGTTTCACCCTCTTTGCTTATCTAACAGTTCTTGTCTATTCTTCTCAAGGTCCCCCCCCACCCCTTATTGTCTCCAGCAAAGTTTCTCGGTCTTGGCAACCTGAAGACATATGGACTTCAACTCCCTTCAACTTCAAGAATTCCCCATTCAACAAGCTTGAAGAAGTTCACACAAGGACTTGCCAAGATTGAAAAACTGGTCAACAGCCTGTCACCTGTGGATGTCTGGTGCTTAGTGTATCATCTGTGGTGCAAGTGCCCCAAATTACGTGGAAGAGAGAGAGTGTGAAAGGATACTTTCTCTCTCTCTTCTCTATCAGCATATGGATGGCAAATAATGGGTGGTTGCCTGCATCTCTAATTGAAGAAAAGAGAGAGAAAAGAATGAAGAACAGCCTTCTCCAACCTGATCTCTTCCAAAAGTGAAGATATGAAAATATGAAGAACAGTTGCAGGGATTGGGTATGTCTAGTTTAATGAAAAGAAGGACTGGGGATGACACAATAGCGATGCTCCCATATCTAGAATGAGCCGTGGTGGCTCAGTGGTTAGAAGGCAGTACTGCAGGCTACTTCTGCTGACTGCCGGCTGCCAGCAGTTCGGCAGGTCGAATCTCATCAGGCTTAAGGTTGACTCAGCCTTCCGTCCTTCTGAGGTTGGTAAAATGAGGACCCAGATTGTTGGGCATAAGAGGCTGACTCTGTAAACTGCTTTGAGAGGGCTGTAAAGCACTGTGAAGTGGTATAGAAGTCTAAGTGCAAATTGCTATCCCTCAATTCCCTGAGACCGCAATTCCCAGAATTCTTAGCCATTGGACTTACAAGTGGGAATTGTGGCGATTGCGGTCCTAACTTGAAGACCACCATAGACACAAAAGATGAAGAAGGTTTGTCCCCCCTCTGCCCCCCCCCAATGTTGTTTACAGGAGGAACGAAATAGTAGTACTTGTAACTGTATCCAGACTTTCCTGCCAAAAAAGATTGAGTTAACTGCCAGCGGCTAACTCTGTTTCCTGTATGTTTCTGGAACATTTAAAAAAAAACCTGGCAGGGTGGACAGAGCCTAAAAAAAATCACTTTGTAAACATTATTTATTAAATGCATGTACATAGCTCCTATCAAAGTGAAAAGAAAAGGACTGTATTTATGTTATTAATCCTGGCTCATTTTTGCTTGGTTACATTCTGAAAAACAGATTGCACTAGAGGACGAGGAAAACCAACGGGAAGGATTTAAAAACACCTCTAAAAACATTTTAAGCAGCTTCATATGTCGGGAGCCCACTTTGGTCAGAAATGTTGCCTTCTTTACTTTACTTTATTTTGACTTATATGCCGCCCTTCTCTCAGACTCAGGGCGGCTCACAGCAAATAATACAAGTACAAAATATAAATTAGTTAAAATAATAATATACAATATAAAAAAACAATAAAACTATACCCACTCATACAACATACAGTCCCAATCAAAGGCCCAGGGGCAGAGCGCAGCTCACACGCCCCAAGCCTGTCTGCATAGATGTGTTTTTAAAAGTTTTCGGAAAGCTAGGAGGGAAGGAGCAGTATGAACCTTTGAGGGAAGCTGGTTCCAGAGGGCTGGGGCAGCAACAGAGAAGGCCCTTGCCCTAGGTCCCGCCAAACGGCATTGTCCAATAGACGGGACCCGTAGGAGGCCAACCCTATGTGCCCTAACCGGTCGCTGGGATTCATGAGGCAGAAGACGGTCCCGCAAGTATCCTGGCCCATTGCCATATAGGGCTTAAGCTGATTGTCCCTCTGCCTCCTTATTGAGATCACTTCCTTCAAGGCAACTGAAAGTTTCAAAGGTGCTTTTCCTTTGTTTTTCTTCGAAGAGGTTTCACTTTTCATCCAAGAAGCTTCTTCAGGTTTGACTGAATGGTGGAGAATGGAAGGATTCATATTCCTTGCAGTCATCTGGTCCTTAGAGTCATTGAGGCCACTTGGATGTTTATCTGTGCCCTCAAGGTCACCTGAATAGTAGTGCAAAGGGGTATGGAGCCTTCCCATTTCCCTCCATTTGCACTCTGAGGGCACAGATAAACCTCCAAGTGGGCTCAACAACTCTCAGAAGGAGTGCTAACGACCAGATGACTACAAGGAATATAAGGACTGAAGAAGCTTCTTGAATGAGAAGCAAAACATCTTCAAGGAAAAAACAAAGAAAGTCCAGTTGCCTTTTGAAAAAGCACTTTTGGGACAACCATGACCTGGAAGACCGAGAACCTCCATGGACAAGGCAACTGAAAAATTCCTGAATTAGTGAGTCATACTTTCCTGTTCCACCTGTAGCAGGAAGCTCTCATTCTAAGATCTGGGGAAAAAAAACAACAAATCCTAAGATCTAAAGTTCTGGCGTGGAGTTGATTTACATTCTGGTTGCTTGAGGTTGTGTTGACCAGTGATCCCATCACACCCGTGATGCTATTCCCTTTTAGAATCAGCAGCAGTTTGCAAAGCAGGGGAAGGTAACCAAAAAAGGAAAACTGAAGAAATCAAAGCCATACGAAGATAATATGAAACAGTTAAATCTACTTTCCACTGACGGCATTCATTCTACCTCTTCATATCTTTATATCTTTACAAGCCATTCTTGTTTCCACCGTGTCCAAACACTGCTTCGTACATTGCCTTTTGTACTTGATTTGTGCTCGGTTCTGTAAAAACCATATACCATGGCAATACTGAGAAGAGAGAAAGTAAGCAATGGTGCCCTTATGAGGCTCATTTTTGTTTAATAAACTGAGATAGATACTCTGAGCACCAACCCTCTTAAAGATATTTTGCTACTCTCCATATTTCTTCTCGGCCAGGTTATTTGATCTTTCTAAGAAGACATCTAGAAAAAAGATAAGATCATTCCATCGTTTTGCTCCTGGTTTTTAGAGGGCTGGAAGTGAAGATTCAAGGATCCAATCTGGGTCAGGGAACAGAGAGAAATTCCCTGAGGATGGGCTTCAGCTCAGAAGATTAAACCAGTGGTCTCCATGACCAACACAGACTGGATCCTACAACATTATCCTGGGAGACATATATTTGCCTTCATTCATGAAAGTTCAAATTTGGGAATAGCTTCGGTTTGGACTTTGGCACTCCTGTGTCATGTTCTTCATTTGAATTGCAGGGATTTGAGGAAAGTCATTGGAGCAATTCAGTTCTGACGTCAGTTAGGTGCTCCAAAAACCAACCAATGGTTCAAGATAATGTGTTGGATGGAGTGAGCTCTCTTTAACAGCCCTTTAGGCATTTGATCTCTGTTCATAAATAAATATATAATCCTTCTCAAGTCAGAAGTCTTAATGAAAGTATCTCCAGCTTGAAGGCATCTAACAAAGAAGGCTTCGTTGTTGACTATTCTTACCAGGTTTTCTCTAAAGCTACATCAAAATCTGCCTTCTAATTGAGGGTCTTCCTTCCGTGTCCTGTAGTTAACCAACTAGCCAGAGAAATCATTTTGAAACCACTTCAGGTAGTCCCTTCCTGAAGATATTCTTAGTTTCTATCCATATTTTTTTCCTTCAATCCAGCTTAAGACAATGGAAAGGAGATGCTTTGGATTTTGGATCCTGAACTTAAAAAAACAATCAATACACTCAATGTAATTGTTTACTATGTGGTTAAATATCTTGTGTTTTAGTCCTTCTTTAGATATCTGCAGAAATGATATTTTGAATAAATTTTGTTATTTTTTCTTCCCTTGGGGAACACAGTAACATCTTTATTTTTTTTTAAAAAAAGTTGAAAAAAATTTCAGAAAGGGCCTTTGCGAGGAGGCTTCAAATTTGTTTCTCTGTCTAGTTTGTAACTGCAGGACATGGAATGAAGATCCTGAGTGAAAAGGCAGCTTTTGATGTCACTTTAGAGAAAACTTGATAGGAATAATCAGCAATGAAATCTTGTTTGCTGGATGCCTTCAAGCTGGAGATACTTTACTTTAAGACTTCTGACTTGAGAAAGATTATATATTTATTTATGATCAGAGATCAAACACAAATGCCTAAAGGGATGTTCACCCCATCCAACCTATTATTATTATTATTATCTGGTTCTTTTGCTTGGATATTGCTAGATAGGCTAACAATTCCTTAATTCTTTTGAGCAGTATCTTCATGTTTATGGAATACGGAGATTCATTGAGCGCCAGAGTTGAATTGTTGGCTTGGTTGACCAGTTACAATATTTTGTCTCTGACTGTCTGGGATTTAGTCATCAGATCAAAATTTATTGTGTGGTTAAAGCCTCTTTCCTAGTGATCCTTGATACAATGAGAAAAGTGTAGTCTAGTTTTCTCCAGATTGGCCACATGAAAGCATTAGATGGAAATTCTTTTCTGGGAAACAGAAACTGAAATCCATCTCCATAGGCCTCTTAGCTCAGAGTTATAGAAAGTCAGTTTGGTGTTGGGTTAGATACGGGGAGATTTTGAGCTTTAGACCTGCCTTAGGCACAAAGCCTGCTGGGTGACTTTGGGTCAGTCTGTCTCTCTTAACCTTAAAGAGAGTAAAGGGAACGGAAAGAGAGAATAGCCATCCCCCTTTGAAAAAACTGCCAAGAAAACTGCATTGACTTGTTCATGTAGTCACAATCAGGAACAACATAAAGGTGAAGTCAGAGACAGTTTGGGGCAGTGGTTAAAGCACTAGGATATGAATAGGAGACTATGAATTCTAGTCCCGGTGCAGGGACGAAGCCGTCTGGATGACTGTGGGCCAACCATTCTTTCTCAGTCCTAGGAAGAAAACCATGGCAAATTACTTCCAAAATATTCCCGAGAAAATACAGGGATTTTTCCTGTAGTTACCAGGAATTCGTGTTTATTCAATGGACTGTAGCAATAGATGCCCTACACCAGGGGTAGGCAACCTTGGCTCTTTGATGACTGGTGGACTTCAACTCCCAGAATTCCTGAGCCAGCCATGCTGAGGGGAAAGGGAGAGGTTTCCAAGCTGGGCCATGCTGGCTCAGGAATTCTGGGAGTTGAAGTCCACGAGTCATAAAAGAGCCAAGGTTGCCTACCCCTGTCCTAAGTCCTGCTGTTCTAAGTGGTGAGCCTCCTAGACCAGGGGTAGGCAACCTTGGCTTTTTTATGACTGGTGGACTTCAACTCCCAGAATTCCTGAGCCAGCCATGCTGAGGGGAAAGGGAGAGGTTTCCAAGCTGAGCCATGCTGGCTCAGGAATTCTGGGAGTTGAACTCCACGAGTCATAAAAGGGCCAAGTTTGAAGACCCCTGCTCTTAATCTTCATCCTAGGATAGGGGTAGGCAACCTTGGCTCTTTTATGACTCGTGGACTTCAACTCCCAGAGTTCCTGAGCCAGCCATGCTGAGGGGAAAGGGAGAGGTTTCCAAGCTGAGCCATGCTGGCTTGGGAATTCTGGGAGTTGAAGTCCACGAGTCATAAAAGAGCCAAGTTTGAAGACCCCTGCCTTAGGATCACTGGTCGGGCATACCAAATCTAGGGTTTTAGTACTCTTACACTTTGGGATGATGACAGCTGTTTTGTGGGTGAGAACTACTAAACTACTTGAAGAAGGTGATCTTAGCTCCCTTGTTTCCTTTTAATCAAGACTAAATGCATTTTCTTTTCCCTCTCTCCTTTCCATCTCTCCTGTCGTCCTCCTCCTCTTCTCCCTCTCCTTCTTTCCTCCTCTCCTCTCCCTCTCCTTGCCTTTCCATCTCTCTCTTTGTCAAACTTGTTTCCATGTAAGTATTTGTTTGGTCTCACTGTTAATCAAACTCCATATTTGCTTTATGGATTTCTTACTTCAATCCGCAAGCATAGTTCTGTGGATTTCATCCTATGGAGAGATTTGCTTTTTATATTTCTTCAACAATTTATTTTTGGGGGCCCAACCTTCCTCCTCCTAATTTCCCCACAAGAACCACCTTATGAGGTAGGTTGGGTTGAGAGAGACATATTGGCCCCAAGTTACTTAATTGGCTTTCATGTCAAAGATGGGACTAGAACTCACAGTCTCCTGGTGATTGGTCCAAAAGTCACCCAGCTGGCTTCGACATTTTCATTCCTTTGGATTGAATGATATTCAGAATGGTCCAGAAGGTGCTGGAATAGTTTTGTGAAGCAAAAAGCCAAGCATAGATGAGGAGTTGATCTCCAACAGTCCTTCTTTTCACAATCCAGCAATTTAATCTGTTGGACAAGGAATACAATTGGAGTGTGCTCCCCTTTGTTGTTCCAGACCCACAAATTGGTGAAAACCTCATTTGCCTATTGTGGAGGACAAATGACTAACGCGTTGGTTTAGAAGCACCTGCCTGGAACTGAACACAGTGTTCAGACTATTATCTCTTTTTTTTTAGCCAGTTATGTCGTCTGTCTAATTGCGTTTGTCATAACACACATTTATAAATCTTAATTTCCATCTGGTTTATGAGTGCTGTTTTTTTCCCCTTCAGGCTTAATTTTATCTAGCAAACTTAGAGTTCCTGGGTCCAATTAAACAGGTGTTGGAACCGTTTTGTTAGTTACTCCTTATTTTCCGTATCCCCTCAGGGGTCTTCCGTCTTCCTTATTTCAGGAATATCTGGAATGGAACATGTTGTGGAGGAGGCTGTGATTATTTCATGGAGGCAAGGACCAGGTGTTAGGTTTGCTGAAACATTGGACATATTTTGGAGAAGATGAGTCATTTTATTGTCTTGGGCAGAAACGGATCTGTTGTGTTAGGAGTATAGTACCTAGAGAGGAGAGACCCATGCTTAAATTTCTATCTGGATTGAGAAGCTATGCAGGTGATGTCTGGATATTGCTTGGAAGACAGACATTCAGAAAAACCCTGGACTGTAAACTAGGTTGAGAACAAGTCAAGATTGCCTCATAGGAGACAGGAGTTTAATTGCAACCTCATTCCAGAACAGGAGGTTGGATGAGGTGATCTCCAAAATGCTTGTAGTGTTCTTGGTCATCTAAAACTAGGTCTTTCTGGATTTGGAAAACAAGATTTGTTAATGCCTGAGTCAATCTAAGGCAGGGGTCTGCAACCTTGACAACTGTAAGATTTGTGGACTTCAGCTCCCAGAATTCTGGAGGCAGGTTGTTCCATTGGTTAATTGTTCTCATTGTCAGGAAGTTTTTCCTTAGTTCTAGGTTGCTTCTCCTCTTGGTTAGTTTCCATCCATTGCTTCTTTTCCTGCCTTCAGGTGCTTTGGAGAATAGGTTGACTCCCCCTTCTTTGGGGCAACTCCTGAGATACTGGAACACTGCTATCATGTCCCCCCTCGTCCTTCTCTTCGTTAACTAGACATTACCCAATTCCAGCAACTGTTCCTTATATGTTCTAGCCTCCAGTCCCCTAATCATCTTTCTTGCTCTTCTCTGCACTCATTCTAGAGTCTCAACATCTTTTTTACATTGTGGTGACCAAAACTGGATGCAGTATTCCAAGTGTGGCCTTACCAAGGCATTGTAAAGTGGTATTAATACTTCATGTGACCTTGATTCTATCCCTCTGTTAATGCAGCCCAGAACTGTGTTGGCTTTTTTGGCAGCTGCAGCACACGGCTGGCTCATATTTAAGTGATTGTCCACTAGGACTCCGAAATAAACCTTTAAAAGATCTCAGAATCATGTTTCCAAAACTCAGTGGCAAAATGCAGAATTGCTGCGTGGTTTTCCAGCGAAATATGTATATTAAGCCTGCAAAAAGTTCACTTGCTCTATGAAAGATCAAAAGTCCCCATCCTCTTAAAAAAAAAAAATCCAAAGAGAAAAAAAGACTTAAAATGCTGCTATATTAAGATCCTCTCTACTAAAAAATAGACCCGTCTATTTTGGTTTATTAGCATAATGGTATGTGGGAAGACCTTGGGAGGCAGGGCAAAAAGATGTTGCCTGAGAATAGTCAGATAAAAGACTGTGTAGCCCACAACTCGGAAAGAGGCTTTGAAGAGACCCTCCCTAGTTTCTCTGGCTGTAAAGGGGACCGTGGGAGAAATGTGTTTTCAGATTTGTAATGCAGATTTACAATAAAGTAGAATTAGCTCATACGGCTGTGTGTCTTGTCTGGTGTACCTAATAAGGCTGACAGTCAAGGAGACACCGTAAACCATTAACAAACCCTAGATTCTGATCATGGCCAAATAATGGATTAGGTATTCTGGAAGGCAAAGAAGGTTTCCTTCCACTGAGTCAAGATTGTTGATTTATCCAACCTAGCATTGTTAGCACGGACTAACAGTTGTACTGTCTTTCAGATATGAGCTTTCTGAACCCAACCTGATTAGGTAAGGACCAAAACCAAGACTTTCTCTCCATCATAATGATAAGTCATCATTGATCTAAAGCAGACATGTCAAACACAAGGCCCGGGGGCCGGATGCGGCCCACAAAGTGGTTTCATGTTGCCCGCGAAACCATCCTTGAAACAGTGAGGGAACGGCCCCCGCTGCCTTGGCCCTGGCCCAGGCCAGCCGGGAGCCAATGTACAATTTTGTGGTGGCCATCTTGGCACTTGCCCCGGTGGACCATTCTTTGCACTTGCTCTGGTCCCACCCCCTTCTGCCAGAGACCCTCAGATCTGTCCCACTCCTGTCCAGGCCCCCACATGCATCCTTGATGTGAATGATGTAGAGCTGGCCACGCCCACCCAGTAGACCACACCCACTCAATCCATGCCCACCCAGTAGGCCTCACCCACCTTGGCCACACACCCCGACCCCCCCAGGGCAATCGCAATGCTGATGCGGCCCTCAATGAAATTGAGTTTGACACCCCTGATCTAAAGCTTTTCACTGATGGATTTACTACCCCTTTACAACTGCTCCTTGGGTTGAATACCTTCATAATTGAGAAGCATTACCCATACCTTCCCCTCTCTTCTCAATTTATCTTTATTATTGACACTCACAAACCAACTCCCTTCCTATATAGTTTGGACTACATCCTCTGCTTTAGAATCCCTGTTGAATGTGGTCCCCCATGATTTCTGTATCTTACTGGGGATCATCTGAGTATTTTGGGCTCTAATCTGCAACGCCTTCTTTGGTATGCCAACTATGAACTGAATTTGTAGAGTATGCTGTTTTTGTCATTATGGGGTTCTGTAATGGACTCATGGAACACTTCCACAATTGTGTTTTGGGCTTCCAAGGATCCTTCATGGGAATTTGGAGTTCTCAAGAAGGCACATGATCAGGATCACGTCAAGCTTATTGTAAGTTTCACATGGGAAGCATCCAGCTCTGGATGTCCAGAATGAAGCTTGCCTTCAAAAAGGATGACAGGTGTTTCAACTGAAGCAATAGCCATTCTGGCCTGCATGTTATTTTAACACAATAAGCCTTGTTGGACCACAATAAGTTGGTCCAACAAGGCTTAAACAGGATCATCTTGCTTGGCAAAGATTTCCCCCCCTCCATCTTTGAGATAAAGCTTAGCTGGAGCGCAGATGAGCTCACAGTGCAGCTGTGTGTGACTTCACTGGCAAAGGAACAGACAGGGAAAGCATGCTTTTCCCCCCACGACAACATTGTGTTATCTGGTTGCTTTATGAACACGCTGTCTTCCTTTTCAAAACCCCGGGATCCGCTTCCTTTTTCCTTCCCTTCTGCAACATGATGAGATAAGCAATCTTTGACCCAATGAGTGGCAAATTAACAATTTTAATTAGCAAGCTGGGACATCCAGAAAGTGCTTATTCTTTGGATGGCATTCCGTGGAATTAAATTGGCATTAGCAAGGTCTAGCAAGGATTAGAGACAATCGTTTGAAACGAGGGCTCTCAGGAATGTTTGGACTCTGACGTAGGTTTCTTTCCAGTGGGAACATGTCCAACATTCAGAGCCTGCCACTGGTTTCTTTGGATAAAGGGTACCTTGTCAACCCACTTGACCACCCTTTCTTAGGAGCAGGTGAAGCCGGCCTCTACCCTAGTGAGCAACGGGTCCCTGTTGCCTTCTTGACCGTTTTAGATCCATGTAGGGTAGAAAGGACATCATAAGGACTGAAATATATGGTGCCGCAATGCTAGTAATTCAACATCTATTAATGGAGGGAAACTGCCCAACGGAGGGGACTGAGTGCCATGTGGGCTATATATGGTGCTTTGGAAACCTTGGATAGTGCTGCAAATTCTTGGTCGCAAAATAGCTGAATTTTGGCAGCAGGATTTCATACCAGGATGAAATGGGAAGGGAAAGGGAGCAGTTCGTCTCCCATTCTCACATAGCTTTCCTTCCCCCCAAATGGACTGGAGAAAGGTGATCATACTTCCTCCTCCTCCTCCTTCCTCCTTCTCCTCTTCCTTCTCCTCCTCCTCCTCCTCCTCTTCCTCCTCCTTCCTCCTCCTCTTCCTCCTCCTCCCTCCTCCTTCTCCTTCCTTCTCCCTCCTCCTCCTTCCTCCTCCTCCTCTTCCTCCTCCTCCCTTCTTCTCCTTCCTTCTCCCTCCTCCTCCTTCCTCCTCCTCCTTCTCTTCCTTCTCCTCTTCCTCCTCCTTCCTCCTCCTCCTCTTCCTCCTCCTCCCTCCTCCTTCTCCTTCCTTCTCCCTCCTTCTCCTTCCTCCACCTCCTCCTCCTTCTCTTCCTCTTCCTCCTCCTCCTTCCTCCTCCTCTTCTTTCTCCTCCTCACTCCTCCTCCTCTCCTTTCTCCTCCCCCTCCTCCTTCCTCCTTCTCCTCCTCCTCCCTTGTTGGGAGGCTATGTGGAGGTCCCAGTATCTCAGATCCCTTCCTGAGATGTTCGTGCATGTTGTGAAGTTACACCTCTTAGGTAGGAGAGAAAGGTATTCAGTTCACATGTCAATGACATCTTCCCACAATGATCAAAGCGAAACATGACTTTCCTTTGAACAGCCACGTGTCCAAATATTGTGTCGCGAATCTCCCATTTTCAGAAAAGATACAAAGATGTATAAATGCACAGCAGGGAAAATAACCCCCTAAGTGCGTTACGTTCAGTGAAATAATGTACACAATGCATTAGGAGGAATTTCTTTCTAATAAACATAGATATTTTAGGATATCCACAGTTAAGAAAAAAAATGAAAATACTGTATATCTGGCGGAACTGAAATGAAAGCAGATGAGCTTTCATTTCAGCCTAGCAACTTAGTTTTGATAGTTTTTCCCCCTATATAATTAATTAATGTTATTTGCTATTTTTAACAGTCTACTCTAGGTAATTGTTTCTGCCATGACTTTGTCTTGGTCCCTGTTTTTTAAAAAAAAACCCACCTCAATTATTTTTGATCTGCAACTGCCTGAAGTGTTTCAACCACTTTCAAAGAGGAGGGGTAGGAGAGACGTCCCCAAACATTGCAAAGTTTGGGGGAGTTGGCAAATTTTTTGCACATTGTTTTGAAGTCAGGGGCTGACTTATTTGTACTGATAAGTAGCAGCGGAGCAGAAATTTGTTAGGTTAGCATTTTAATGTGAACCTAATTGGTCTCTTGCAAGCTGTGGACTGGAATTGACTTACAGTTTGATTTTTGTACTTCTCCAGGGTGTGCGTGCACAGGAGTGGAAAATTGCATTAGAGAAAATTATTTGCAAAAAGAAACGTGGATATTGGACAAAACTGAGAAAAACAATCCCAAAGTAGGGAATCATTTCTGTATGGTTTTAAAATAAAATCTGAAAGCTGAAATCTTTCCAATGCATATATTTCTGTGGAAAAGTCTGTGGAGATGCTCAGTCATCCTGGTGACAGTTGTCCTAAAGGTGCTTTTTCAAAAGACAACCCTGGACTTCCTTTGTTCTTCCTTTCAGACGTTTGGCTTCTCATCCAAGAAGCTTCTTCAGTTCTCACTGAATGGTGGCGGATGGAAGAATTTATGTACCTTGCAATCATCTGGTCTTTCCATCCTCCGCCATTTAGTCAGAACTGAAGAAGCTTCTTGGATGAGAAGAAAAACATCTTCAAGGGAAAAAAAACAAAGGAAGTCCAGTTGCCTTTTGAAAAAGCACATTTGGGGTTCTGTGGAAAAGGTTTATAAAGCTGCCAGGTCACTGCTGATTCACGCATTGAAAACTCTTCAGATTATTAAGTTCAACTGGCTGATTATGTCCCATCAAGCCGATGCTGACTCCTGACAACCACACAGATAGATTTTCTCTATAGATTTTCTCTATGATGATCTATCCCCAGCCTGATCCTTCAGATCTTCTAACGGTGCCGCATCACCACTGTAGCTAAGTCCAACCATCTTGCTGCTGAATCCTTGTAATGGTAAGTGGGAATGTCCTTGGGAAAAGGATGGAAGAGAAGTGGCCTAGAGAACTGTCAGATAACAGAGGGCATAGCCCACCACTGTATAATGGACAGAGAAAGCTCTGTAGCTCCTCCTCCTCCTCTTTCTTCTTCTTCTTCTTCTTCTTCTTCTTCTTCTTCTTCTTCTTCTTCTTCTTCTTCTTCTTCTTCTTCTTCTTCTTCTTCTTCTTCTTCTTCTTCTTCTTCTTCTTCTTCTTCTTCCTCCTCCTCCTCCTCCTCCTCCTCCTTTTTATTACCGTCTTTCCTTCCCCCTTTTATTGCTATTATTGTTATTATTCTCTTTGTTGCTTTGCAAGTACGCTGTCAAGTGTCAGGGAAATCAGGAGATCCAGGCAGTTCAAATGGATATACAGATTTACTGCAAGCTTAAGCTTTCTACAAGAATCTGAACTACTAATGGGCCAAATTGGTGGTAGATAAGGAATTCAAGGTGAGCTGGACATAGATCTCTTGTGGGCACGAAGGGACTCATGACTAATGATGCATTTGACCCCTTCCCTCGGGCTCAGACTGGTCAACTGCTAATACACTGAATGCTTCTGTACCGGAGACACATTCCTTGTGTGTCTTATCACACTGGGCCAGAGAAAGTAGTCAATTTAGTTCAGTTCAATTATCAAGCTGTAAAAAGAAGCCAAGGAGTTGGGAGTCATGAAGGTTCCCCTCCGAGGACCTTTCTCTGCATGTTATGCAACTGAGAGCTGCAGCCTCTCTTATCTGATCCTTCCCTAGACTTCATCTCTCCTCACCCCTGTTGGTTGTCCTCTTCCTTCTCTTTCCCAGCATCAGAACCACCTCCAGAGAGCTCCATCTTTGCATAATCTATCCAAGATATGATCATCTGAGCTTTATCATTTGTTCCATGAGTGAAAACTCTGAGTTGATTTGTTCAATGGCCCATTGGTTTGTTTTTCTTGGCGACTCGTAGTATTCTCAGGAGTCTTCTAAAACAACCATATTCTTTCTAGCCCGCATCTTCCAAATTCCCTAGAATAAGCAGCTGGCAGCCCTTTTGTGCTGGGGATTGCATGTAACTTCATGGGTTGACAGCTGCAGTAGGTTCTAAATGGGTTTTAGAAAATAGTGGATTCAGGAAAAGACTAGCACAGTGGTGGCGAACCTATGGCATGCGTGCCAGAGGTGGCACTCAGAGCCCTCTCTTTGGGCACACGTGCCATGCCCCGGAGATGGCAACCGTCCCTCTTCTACCAACCGCTCGCTAACTCGCCGAGGTCTCACATGGCCAGATGCATCCCAGCACAGCTGGTTTCCTTCCCCCATTCCCATCCCTCCTGGCCTTGCATGCTCTCCTTTTCCTGGGCACGGCCCACTGCATCGCCTCCTCAGCTGTCGGCTGGCCGTCCAGCTCAGAGGTGGCTTCTCTGAACTGCTGGCGGTGGGCTGCGGAGCCCCGGAGTGTGCCGATTGAGGGGCCGGCAGGCTGTGGCTGCTGATGGACACTGTTGGCCCCCAGGCACTCGCTGGCCTCTGTGTGCGGGGGCTGATGGTGTCAGGCAGCAGCCGTCCCGGCCCTTGCCTCGCCTTGCCGTGTGACAATGGCACCCCTGCCCTGCCTCGCCTTGCCTCACCTCACCTCACCTCACCCTGCAGGACGAGCCTCCTGTCCACCTGGATCTCCCCTAACCCTGCCCAGCCCCCACAGGCGTCCCTCCCCGCGAGCAACATCAAGGTGACCTTGGCCACACCCACCAAGTCTGCCATGACCATCACAGCCATGCCCACCTGACACCCGGTGATAAATAAGTGGGCTTTGGGTTGCAGTTTGGGCACTCGGTCTCTAAAAGGTTCGCCATCACTGGACTAGCATCTGAGGAGCTAGCTGAAGGCAGGCAATTTAAAACAATTGAAGAGGCTGCTAACCTACCTAAGTCCCTAGTCCTGGAGCCTTCTTAGAGATTCATTTCAACAAGCTGTGGACACTTTAATTTCCTTTCCATTTGCATTCTGTTAAAATTCAGTATAGCTAATATAATTATTTTGCTGTCCTGCATGCTATAAATAATATAGCTGCTTCTTAATTATGCTGCTTTCTCTTTTTTGGCCTATTTATTTATTTCCCTGCCAGCGTTATACAAAGGACGATATGTACATTGCTGCCTCTTCCCATTGTTGTCCTTACAACAATCCTATGAATTAAGTTAGACTGAAAAAGACTGGCTGAGTTTGCATGGCTGAAAGTCCACTGAACTGGGCCTGTTTGGGACCACCAGCAAAACTTGTAACTTGCTACTCCATACAGAGAAGTCCTCGAACCTAGGACCAAAATTAAGCCCAGCATTGCTGATGCTAAGCGAGACAGTTGTTAAAGTGAATTTCGCCCCATTTGATGACCAGTTGAATGAATCATGGTAGTCCTTCAGTTAGTAACATGGTTGTAAAGTAAATCTGGCTCCCCTATTGACTTTGCTTCTGAGAAGGTTGCCAAAGGGAATCGATCACATGAGCTCAGGACACTGTAACCGGCACAAATACAAGTCAGTTGCCAAGCCGTCCACATTTTGATCACGTGACCGCAGGGATGCTGCTGCAGTCATAAATGTGAAAAATGTTTGTAAGTCACATTTTTCAGTGCCAGTTGTAACTTTGAAAGGGTCACTAGATGAACTGTTGTAAGTCAAGGACGACCTATATTGTTCCTTCAAGTTGCCAACCTGGTTACAAATGGAAAGCTCCATACTGTTTTCACTTTAGATTGTGGTTCTGGATTTCTCAAGGTATCATAAATGCAATTGTCCCCTTGGTTTATTCTGAGGCTTTGTGTGATTCTGTATGAGTGAATTTGGACCAGCTCTTTCTTAGTGGCAGAAGAGACTTGCAAAAGAAGCTTAAATAGCATGGGGAGGGGTGGTGGTGGGGAATGATCTGTTTTACTCCAGCCTCCAGAAATCCTTTTCTGATCTCTTGTCTGGAAGGAGAACAAACTGTTTGTGAACAGGCAGGATACTTACTGCGTTCAACAGTTTCACATAAACTTTGCTCTAGTATTAGATTTATCTCTGTACTGTATGTTTATCCCTCTTTTGTTTTGCTTTTTTTTTGGCTTTGTGCACACTGGCCAGAAACAACTAAGTTTATCCTGCCTGAACCTGGGAATTTTAGAGATGGATAAGTGGAGAGCAGAAATGAGGGGGGATGCCGTTAAATTTCCAGTAGTCTTGCATTTCAGATGCCTGTTATAAGACCTTTTTTATATTTTTATAAGAGATTTCAGCTTAAAACCCCGTTCGAAAATGCTTAGAGAATGACAATGCTTTTGTTTTCTTTTCAGCTTCTTGGTAGAGAAGCAAAAAAACCCACACATGTACACACACACATACACTACACTCTGCACACATGCACACACACACACACTAACACACACACACACACACACACACACACACACACACAGAGTGACAAGCCTGAGGCCTAAAGTTTCCATTCTCCAAGTACAAGAATCTTTTTTTAACCTCTCCTCTGCATAATATTCCTTGCAATACTTCCAAAGCCTTCGCTGGAAGCTGGACTCAGTGAAATGTCTCATCGAAAGAACAACATGGCACTTTCTGCGAAATGCTGCACTGTGGCTGTGCTCTGACACGCCACACCTGCACAGCCGCACCTGTGCAGCACATCCAGGAGAAAATGCATCCGTTACCAGCTTTTGGGGTGGGGGTCCCATGGCTTTAACCCACCAAGGGAGACAGCATTTATTTAGTGGACTGTTTGCAGCGCAGCCGGCTTTGGTCTCAAGATGACTCGGGCAGATTACATCTCACGCCCTGGCATCGAGGCTGGGTGTTTCTAAAACATTTTTAGGCCTGTCTAAATCGGACTGCAGAAAGAGTAGGAGAGGCCAGCTGTTTTCCAGAATGCCAGACCCTGCCTCTCAGTAAATTCAGATCAGTAGTCAGAGGAGAAATATACTGATGCAAAGGAGCTGATGCACTTGAAAATAAACTTTTGATTGGGAGAAAAATCACCTTTCTTAACAGCAGGGGGAAAAACAAACAATCTACTGTTTGAATTTGCCTCCATTCGTTGGAGACGTGGTTCACTCATCTGATAATAAATTTGGGGGTAATAAGCCTCTTCCCCCCCCCCCCGCTCCAAAAAAGCCTCCACCTGTTTCCCTGAGCTGCTGATCTATCCTGGATTGTCCCAGAAACAAATCTGAACTCCCAATAATCTGAAGAAAGACAATGTAGTGGGTGGTTAAATTATGAATTCAATTGCAGCATCTG
This sequence comes from Bothrops alternatus, assembly GCA_034064705.1. Classification (NCBI taxonomy): domain Eukaryota; kingdom Metazoa; phylum Chordata; class Lepidosauria; order Squamata; family Viperidae; genus Bothrops; species Bothrops alternatus. Next base: position 669,266 of record JARGCV010000423.1, on the reverse strand, counting down.
TGAGAAGGATCTTGGAGTCCTAATTAGACAACCACTTAAATATGAGTCAGGCGTGTGGTGCAGCTGCCAAAAAAGTCAATGCAGTTCTAGGCTGCATTAACAGAGGGACAGAATCAAGATCACATGAAGTGTTAATATCACTTTATGAAGCATTGGTAAGACCACACTTGGAATACGGCATCCAGTTTTGGTCACCACAATGTAAAAGAGATGTTGAGACTCTAGAAAGAGTACAGAGAAGAGAAACAAAGATGATTAGGGGGCTGGAGGCTAAAACATATAAGGAACGGTTGCTGGAATTGGGGATGTCTAGCTTAATGAAGAGAAGGACGATGGAGGACATGATAGCAGTCTTCCAATATCTCAGGGGCTAGCACAAAGAATAAGGGGGCAAACTATTTTTCCAAAGCACCAGAAGGCAAGACAAGAAACAATGGATGGAAACTAATCAAGGAGAGAAGCAACCTAGAAGTAAGGAGAAATTTGCTAACGGTGAAGGCAATTAACCAATGGAATGACTTGCCTTTCAAAAGTTGTGGGTGCTCCATCACCGGAAGGTTTAAAGAAGAGATTGGACAGCCATTTGTCCAGAATAGTATAGGGTCTACTGCTTGAGCAGGTTGGACGAGAAGACCTCCAAGATCCCTTCCACCTTTGTTATTCTGTTATTAGATTAGGATTAAGGAAACTCACATTCAAGTCCTCACTTGACCTTGGATATCACCTAATAGATAAGATGAGATGAGATGAGATAACCTTCATTGTCATTTTTTTTACTGTGGGCACAACGGCACATGTCAAAAATGAAATTTAGTTGCCCACTCTCAAAGTGAAACACATACATGACACACACCTAAACATGCTATGAACAACATATGTATAGACCCACATCCCTACATATACGTAGCAAATAAAGATTAAATACTGTCCATCTTGAATTTAATTTAATTTAATTTTTCGGACTTATATGCCGCTCCTCTCCGAAGACTCGAAGTGGCTTACAACATAAACAAAACAATACTTCAAAACTAAGTCCAAATCTAAAAATCATTAAAAAATACAACCCCAGACACATTCATCATTCACTCAACATTCCACAGTCAACCCCAGGCCTGCCGGCAAAGATAGGTCTTAAGATTCCTCCGGAAGGCCGGGAGAGTGGGGGAAGTGTGGACTTCAGGAGGCAGTTGGTTCCAGAGGGTGGGCGCCACAACAGAGAAGGCCCTCCCCCTAGGACCCGCCAGACGGCATTGTTTCGCTGACGGGACCTGGAGGAGGCCGACCCTGTGCGCTCTCACCGGTCGTAGGGAAGTATGTGGCAGAAGACGGTCCCGTAGGTATCCTGGTCCAATGCCATGAAGGGCTTTATAGGTGATAACCAACACTTTGAATTGCGCTCGGAGACCAATAGGCAGCCAGTGCAGCATGCGGAGAGTTGGCGAAATGTGGGCACAACACGGAAGGCCCACAATTGCTCGCGCAGCTGCATTTTGCACTAATTGTAGTCTCCGAACACTCTTCAAGGGTATATAACGGAAGGAGGAAGCTTGAGAGTTCACAAGGTTAATGCTGTATGGAATGAAACTATGGCTGAATCTGGATGTTCTGCTACGAATACCACGAAGCCCCTTCCTCCCAGAAGGTAACAAGGAAAACAGGTCATGAACAGGATGTGTAGTGTCCCAGATAATCTTACGGACCCTGCCCAAGCAACGCTTCTGTGCTATGATGTCCTGGATGGGAGGGAGGGAACTGTCAATGATCTTTTCGGCCATTCTCACCACCGTCTTCCTGTCTGAAGCAGAACTTAATAGTAAGAACGTGTACATGGGGAAACATAGTTCTTCCTATATTAAAGTTTGAAAACATTTAGAGTTTTGGGTATCATCCATCTCAGCCTTGCCCAACCTGGTTGGATTTCAGCTCCCCAAATATCCTAGCCAGCATTACTGATCATTGTGGGAATTGAACTTCCCTTACGAAGAATCCAAGTCGGACTTGACTAACTTATCCTGATGAAGACTTCTGGAGAATTTGAAAGCAATAGTTCAGAAATGTTTGGGGTGATTTTAATGAAATTGTGGATTCAAGATGTCAGTCCCATTTGTTATTTTTGCTGCTCTATCTTGTATCAGCTGAAGTTCCTGGAATATTTTCTAGGTCTGCACAAAGCAATTTAGATGTGTTCTGATAAAGATGTGCTTTACTGGCAGTGGGAATAAAGTTTAAAAAATACATTGTACAGGAGCAGAGTAACTTATCCCATTCTGTTGACTCTACTACAGCACTTTTATGAGTTTTTCCCCCCCATATTTCAGAAAAAGGGTAGGAAAATAATTGAATGTATGTGAAGTTAGCATGGTAACTATGTTTAACTAATTTGGAATTGCAAAGCATTTTTCAGGGGTTTTCCCCCCTGAATTTTGTATTCAGCTACATCTTGATCATGTTACATACAGTACAATAAATCTGGTGTAGCAAACTTTTAACAATGTTGTGCAAATTAAAAATTTGACACCAGATATTTTCTATAATCAACCTGCCTGAAGTTTTTGGAGTCCTTAGCTTAGATCTCTAGGAAAACCACATTTTAATTCACTCATTCATTTTAAATTTGTGAGGTTTTTAAATATCTTTATTTTCTGCTTTAGGTTGTAGTTGAATTTGCATGTTTTAATTTTATTACTAGCTTTTTGTGAATACACAAAAATAGAACCTTTCAACTAATTACCAAAAAGACAAAAATCAAGCTAGAAACAAAAATTAAAAAAAATCAGAAGAATGTGAGAACAAACGATAGCAGGGAAACTAGGAAAAAAAGTTAAAAATCATATCAAGTATGAACCAATGTACGAGAATTGCACATGAAAAGAAACAAAATCCTTCTTATTGTAAAATATCATGAAGTGTGTTCCAGAAGAAAACATGTGAGATCGTTTTGCTTATTTGGGGGGTTTGCATATGGTGAATTAATTTATAGGTGATTAAATTAGTTTGGGACAATGAGTGTTTTCTAGAAATATTTGCAATGAATATTTAGAAAAAAGGAAGGGCCAGCAGAGCACATTTAAAATGGTTTGATGGAGAAGGGAAATTTTGTGGGTACAGCTTCATGTCTATGGAGATTCTCACTTATCCAGGTCCTGGTTGAGCCAAAGGTGCTTTTTCAAAAGATAACCTGACTTTCTTTAGTTTTTTACTTGAAGACATTTCACTCCTCATCCAAGAAGCCTCTTCAGTTCTGAGAACTGAATTGAACTGAACTGAATCTGAAGTAAAGAAACTTCTCGGATAAGAAGCGAAATGTCTTCAAGTAAAAAAACTAAAGAAAGTCCAGTTGCCTTTTGAAAAAGCATCTTTGGGACGTAGATACAAATTGTTGTGTGGTAATATTCAAGTGGAGGCAATTTTTTTCTATAGAAAAAAGATACATGCTATCTGTTGCAAACTATCCTTCTCTTTCTTCCCTCTTTATGAAAACAAAAGCACAGATACTTGGAAAAAGGAAATTCAAAGAGTAACAAAAACTTGATTGTAAATATAACATATTGGGGGGTGGGGGGTGGGTGGGAAACCCCAAAAGTTAAAGGAGAATGTCATTCTGAAACCTGTCATCTGAAACGTTTATAAATAATAGTCATTTTTGTATAAGCAAGACATCAGTGGAGTACTTTTGACTTCAAACAAAATAACTTCAATATTGTAAATTTTGTTTTGTTTTTTGCAAAGGAGGCACACCGAGCTGCTCTTCCAGTGTCCGAGATTTCGCAGGATTTTGTTCAGCTATTGGAAGGAAAATCAATAACAATATGGACATGTTTTCTTTGGAACTGCCCGTTACAACATGTTAGATATTTCCTAACAAGTAATATGGCCCGACTGAATAGGGTTTCCTGCTTGAGCAGAGGGTTGGCTGTTATTTTGCTTTTCTACCAAAGAGGATGTTTCTCTTCTGTTTTTGGTAAATGGCGCCAAGGCGGATTCCTCTTGCTGTAAGGTGGACATTTTCCCTCTTAATGGCACGGTTTTATTTTATTTTTTGCTTTGTTTACAACAAATTGGCCCAGGTGATTTGCGATTTTATTTTACTTACAGCAAATTAGCCCAGGAGATTTGCGATTTTATTTCATTTATAGCAAATTAACCCAGGGGATTTGTGATTTTATTTTATATTTTCAGCAAATTAGCCCGGGTGATTTGCGATTTTATTTTATTTTTATTTTCAGCAAATTGGCCCAGGTGATTTGGGATTTTCTTTTCTTTTTATTTAATTTTTCAGCAAATTAGCCGCGGGTGATTTGGGATTTTACTTTAATTTTATTTTATTCTCAGCAGTCTAACGCAGAGGATTTGATGGGGTGAAAGGCTGAAGGCTGGGGATAGTCATGTTTATTAACGAGGTGAGAAGTTGAAAAGGGCGCCCAGCTTTCAGCAGTGATGGCAAGGGACACCTTAAGCTTTGAACATTTAGATAAATGCCGCTTGTTTCAGCTTCTTTGCTCTTGATTAATCATCAAAGATGAATGGCTGAAAAGATGCCCAGCGGGTTGGAGTGCGCTGTGCACGGGATGCTTTGCATTTTGCCTTGCATGGAGTGCCCGGGCCTTTGAAAGCACCAGACGCGCTTTTGTTTGAGGATACAGTTTGGAATCTGAGTGCAGGATAAGTGCAAAGTAATTGAAAATTGAACAAATCTTAGCTTTTGTTCTGGAGAACAGTTACATTACAGAATAGTTACATTACTATGAGACCTTACAAAAACTGATCTATTGCTGTTGGGAAACTGGAATCTGTTTGTTCCCAAATAGCTGGCTAATTTTATTTATAGGTTTGTCTTCTGTAATAGCGTAAACTATGGCAGTGTTTTGCATCCTGCAGCCTCCAAAACCCGTGCCTGCATCCTCACAGACTGATTAGATAAAATGCATGCCACTGAATATAGGTAGTCTTGCACTTAATAACTTTCTTTTACTGGTCCACTATAGAAAGCGTCCTCTCACATTGCATTATGGCAGTGGTGGCGAAACTATGGCACGGGTGCCAGAGGCGGCACTCGGAGCTCTCTCTGTGGGCACATGTGCCATTGCCCCAGCCTCGCCTCTGCCCGTGACCCCCGCCTCAGCAACCGCCCTGGAGGAGAGTCACCCCAGAGCATGGCCCATGCGGAGTAGCGTAGCCAAGGACATGGCAGCCAGGCAACGTAGACAAGACTCTGCCCTCACACCCCAACATGCACAATTGATGCTACAAGGCACGGGCAGAGGGTGTGACTGCCATGGCGCTGCTGCATTGCCTGGGTGATCTGTGATGGGCCCTGGAGGCGGTGAATGGCCCTGCAGGCAGGCAGGGTGGGGCAGAGTGGGGGCGGGGCAGTGGTGGAGCAGGGCAGGGCAGGGGGTGGGGCCAGTTTTTGGGCACTCAGTTTCTAAAAGGTTTGCCATCACTGCATTATGGTGTGGTATGCTGGTTTGACAGCCGCGGATAGAAAGATACTACAGAGAGTGGTGAGGACAGCACAAAACATGGTGGGCTGTTCCCTGACACCACTAGATACCATCGCTAGGGCCCGCTGCCTTAGAAGAGTGAGGAAAATCCTCAGGGACGACTCACAACCTGGTGAGCACTTCTTTACTCTCCTACCATCGGGTATAGAAGCATAGCCAGCCGCACCAACAGGCTGAAGAACAGTTTCTACCCATGGGCTGTCAGGCTCCTGAATGGAAATAACTCCATGTACGATAGACTTGCGGAACCGGCGCATTGTGCAATAAGTTCATGCGGTGCAATAAGATGGTGTTTTTGTTGTCACTGTGACTTAAGAACATAAGAACATAAGAAGAGCCATGCTGAATCAGGCCAAAGCCCATCAAGTCCAGCATTCTGTGTCACACAGTGGCCCACCAATTGTACATGGGGATCTTGAGCAGAAAGAGAAGGCAAAACCCTCCCTTTCCCTTGACCCCCAACAAATGGTACTCAAGGGAATCCTGCCTGCCTCAACCAACATAGAGGCGGCACATGGACATCCGTTTTAATAACCCCCGATACACTTGGCATCCATGAATCTATCTAACCCTGCCTTGAAGCTGTCAAGGCTGACAGCTTTCACGACCCCTTCTGGAAGTGAATTCCATAAATCAACGACCCTCTGGGTGAAGAAATATTTCCCTTTATTTGTCCTCACTTTCTTAGCTATGAGCTTTAGGGAGTGCCCCCTTGTCCTAGTATTGTGTGATAGAGAAAAGAATTTTTCTCTATCCACCTTTTCTATCCCATGCATGATTTTATACACTTCGATCAAGTCACCCCTTAAACGCTGTCTTTCAAGGCTGAAGAGACCAAGGCGTTGCAATCTGGTTTCATAAGGGAGGCGCTCCATTTCCTTGATCATTCTTGTTGCCCTTTTTTGCACCTTTTCCAGTTCCATTATATCCTTCTTGAGGTGCGGTGACCAGAACTGTACACAGTACTCCAAGTGTGGTCTCACCATCGATTTGTACAGAGGCAATACAACACTTGCTGACTTATTTTCGATTCCCTTCCTAATCATGCCAAGCATGGAATTTGCTTTTTTTACTGCTGCTGTGTTGGGGGGGGGTGCACAATCTCATTGCACACATGTTGTACTTTGACAATAAAGGTTGATTTGATTTGATTTGTTTAGTGACCGTTCAGTGACACTGAAAAATGTGACTTTGGACCGTTTTTCATACTTACGACTTTTGCAGCATTCCCACGGTCATGTGATCAAAATTCAGAGGCTTGGGAGCTGGTTCGTATTTATGAGAGCTGGTTCGTATTTATGACCATTGCCGTATCCCGGGGTCACGTGTTCCCCTTTTGCGACCTTCTGACAAGCAAAGTCAAGGGAGAAGCTAGATTCACAATAACCAGGTTACTAACTTAACAACTGCAGTGATTCACTTAACAACAGTGGCAGGAAAAGTAGTAGAACAGGCAAAACTCACTTAACAAGTGTCTCATTTAACGACAGAAATTTTGGACACAATTGTGATCGTAAGTCAAGGACTCCCTGTTCTCAAAAATGAGTGGGGTTTTTTTCCTGCTGTTTGTGGCAGGGAACCTAAGAAAGCTCTGGTGTAAGTGTGAAAATAGCTTTAATGTGATTGTTGTTGTTGTTAATTGTGAAGTCGTGTCCGACACATCGCGACCCCATGGACAATGTTCCTCCAGGCCTTCCTGTCCTCTACCATCTTCTGGAGTCCATTGAAGCTCACGCCTACTGCTTCAGTGACTCCATCCAGCCACCTCCTTCTCTGTCGTCCCCTTCTTCTGTTGCCCTCCATCTTCCCAGCATCAGGCTCTTCTCCAGTGAGTCCTTCCTTCTCATTAGGTGGCCAAAGTACTTGAGTTTCAACTTCAGGATCTGGCCTTCTAAAGAGCAGTCAGGATTGATCTCCAGGCCTTCCTGTCCTCTACCATCTTCTGGAGACCCTTTAAGCTCACGTCTCCTGCTTCAGTGAGTCCATCCAGCCACCTCATTCTCTGTCATCCCCTTCTTCTATTGTCCTCCATCTTTCCCAGCATCAGGCTCTTCTCCAGTGAGTCCTTCCTTCTCATTAGGTGGCCAAAGGACTTGAGTTTCAACTTCAAGATCTGGCCTTCTAAAGAGCAGTCAGGATTGATCTCCAGGCCTTCCTGTCCTCTACCATCTTCTGGAGACCCTTTAAGCTCACGTCTCCTGCTTCAGTGAGTCCATCCAGCCACCTCATTCTCTGTCATCCCCTTCTTCTATTGTCCTCCATCTTTCCCAGCATCAGGCTCTTCTCCAGTGAGTCCTTCCTTCTCATTAGGTGGCCAAAGGACTTGAGTTACAACTTCAGGATCTGGCCTTCTAAAGAGCAGTCGGGGTTGATCAATTCTAGGACTGACCGGTTGGATCGTCTTACAGTCCAGGGGACTCGCAGGAGTCTTCTCCAGCACCATAGTTCAAAGGCCTCACTTCTTTGGCGCTCAGCCTTTCTTATGGTCCAACTTCCATAGCCATACATTTCACAGCCGTACAGGTAGCATGGAGAAGTCACCAAGAGACCGGCACGACTAAATGGTTGAAACAACAAGTCTCTAGTATACATTTTAGTATATAAAAAGAGAAATTATCCCAATCCCTTCTAGAATTGATGATGTTGCCTAGTTTGGTAATGAAATGTCTGCAAAGAAAACAACCAGATTTAGAGAACACCCATACTTTAAAATTTTGAAATGATGGGCTTCTGGGGTTTTTTTTTTCTTCTGCTTTTTCTGAGGTTTCCTGAGGTAAAGTATCTAAAACAAACCAGATTCCCATTTATATCTCCTTATGAAGATGTGTTTCAATGTGTGTGTGTGTGTGTGTGTGTGTGTGTGTGTGTGTGTGTGTGAGAGAGAGAGAGAGAGAGAGAGAGAGAGAGAGAGAGAGAGAGAGAGAGGGAGGGAGGGAGAATGAGAATGTGTCACTCAGGTGGCTTTATATTTAAGACAGGACTAGAACTCACCGTCTCCCAGTTCCCAGCCTGTTTACTTAGCCACTGCATCAAACTGGCTCTCTCAACTATACTGTATTTAATCTTCTTCTTTTGGGCTGCTTCTTTACTGATAAGATGCTCTATCCTGGCTGTGTAAAAGTTCAACCTACCATTTGTCCGTTCCAAATGTTTGGACTTTCATGGCAACACCCTGCTGATTATTTATACACAAAAGGGTATGTCTCACACTTGTTGGGCTTTTTTCTCCTTTTTTGGTACTCCTGGTGTCACGACTGAAAAAAGAGTCCTTATGCAACTTTGTCGGTTATACGTTCTACTGTCACCCTTCTCCCGGAGAAAGGCCTTGATCTCAGCACAAGAACGAGCAGGGTTGCTTGCCTCTACTCTCTGCTGCTTAATAATGTGAAATAAAGATTGTTGAAGAATTCTAGTTCTGCTCCTCCAAGGTTGATAGGATTAAGCTGATGAAAAGGGATCTGTCCTGTTGTTGGTGATCTCTAAGTGAAAGTAGCTGTAAGTATTTCAGTAAACATGGGATTAAGACAAGGAGCTGATGAAATCCCTGTTGACATATCATAGCTTATTCTTTCTGCCCCAAATATGTATCAACTCGCTTTACTGTGGGATTTTTATGTAGCTCATATTCTCACCAGGGTGATGTTGTGTCCCCTCGTGTCATGGAGCATGGCAAGGCTGGACGTGAACACCGGATGTTAACTGTGGCTAGAAAATCTGTCCTTTCAGAATCTACAGCACTGAAGATGCACTGAGCTGTTCACAATATGTGGCAGGCACATTATACCATATTTTTTCTGTCTCTAAGACGCACCCTTGCATAAGTACCCAATTATGGGTACTTCTCGGTACCATCACACAAGGGAGGCGGCTTCCTCCAATCAGATGGCGCTCTGTGGGCTTAGTCCCGCCCAGCCCCTTGACTGTCAATCACTGTACTGAAGTTGCTTCCAAGGGCCTTTTGCGGCTTCAGCCCGAGCTGCGCCGGTGAAAAACTGGTCATAGATAGTGGCTTCAGTTTGGACCGGCGGCATCCTTGGGGCAGCGCGATCCTCCAATACCAGGAGGCATCTTGGGGCAGCGATATCCTCCTGCACCAGGCAGTATGGCAGCGGCATGTAAGAACCCACACAGGAATGCCCTGGGCTGTGGAGGCTACCATTATTTTTTCGTGTATAAGACGTTGCAATTGTTTTCAGGAAAAAATAGTGTCTTATACATGGAAAAATACGGTATGTGAGATTTCTATTCTATTCTACTCTACTCTATTCTATTCTATTCTATTCTATTCTATTCTATTCTATTCTATTCTATTCTATTCTATTCTATTCTATTTAAAGATTCTATTCTATTCTATTCATATTCTATTCTATTCTATTCTATTCTATTCTATTCTATTCTATTCTATTCATACTCTATTCTATTCTATTCTATTCTATTCATACTCTATATTCTGTATTCTATTCTATTCTGTATTCTATATTCTATTCCAGTGAAGGCGAACCTTTTAGAGACCGAGTGCCCAAACTGCAACCCAAAACCAACTTATGTATCATCGGGTGCCGGTTGGGCATGGCCCATTGGGTGGCTGTGGCCAATTGGGTGGGCGTAGCCCATTGAGTGGGCGTGGCTGCGGTGGTAACGGCAGACTGGGTGGGACTAAAAGGTTCAATCAATTCCAACTTTGCGAGATCTTTTTTTTCCCTGCGAGAAGTTGAAATTGATTGAACCTTTTTTTTTCTTTCTTTCTTTCTTTTTTTTTTTTTTTGCACACGATGGCGGAGGCCTAGAGCGAAAAGGTTTTATAAAACCCAGCTTAAAAAGCCACTTGCCTGGGGAGATTTAGATGCAGGTTGCTCATGGACGGGATTTAAGGTCTTGGACTGGGGCGACGGTACGCGTGCCCACAGAGAGGGCTCTGCGTGCCATAGGTTCGCCACCACAGTTCTATTCTGTTCTGTTCTGTTCTGTTCTATATTCTGTTCTATATTCTTGGAAAGAGGGGTGGCTGTTAGTGAACCATCTTTTTTTTCTTTTTCTTTTTTAAAGTGAGTGTCTCAGCCCAGGAAAGAAGAGTCAAGTAATTTAAGAGGGGAAGGAGCATTCCCGGGAGCTTCTTCTGGGCCTTAGATCAGTTTTGGATTTCCAAGGGGTAAAAAAGGATGGTTTTGTTGTTCTACCACCATCTGTTTTGACTAGCCAAACAACTAACCCTCATCCTCCTGGTAGAAGCTTGTATTTAGATTGGCTATAATTAAATATGGACTTTCAGATGCCTTTGGTCTGCTTGCAGCTTGTAAGGAGAACTGCAGGTTTTAAAAATAACAGCAGGAAGAAACGGTTCAGTCAGGTTTGATCCAATGTGGCCTTTAAGCCAGATAGATATGCAGGAAACTTGTTCTACGGTAGGTGCTGGAGAGGCCACTGAAAATACACACTGCAGTGCATATTTGGGACTTATTCTTGGGAAGTCAAACTGGCTTCATGTGCCATCAGTTCCACCCTGTCTGCATTTGAGATGGATAAGGGTTCTAATTTAGAAAGTAAATCAGAGGCTGGGTAATTTGAACAGGCTAATGAGGTTGCTTTGCCTGTCTAGCTGAGGAATACCTTTAGCTCACAGCCTTTCAAGTCGGAGCAGAGAAGCAGCCTGTGTTTAAAAGCAATTTTTAATTTATTGCAGGGGACTCATCGTTTTGTTCCGACTGTGAAGGAGATAAATCTGTCCAGCACATTCTGTGGGTTTTTTTTTTTTTTGCAAGCCTGTAAACATTCTTTCCTATTTAGACAAGTAATTTATGGATGGAAGGGAGAATAATACAGCCAGCCAATGGCTGGGTTTTGCACACTCATTTAAGTACTGCTTGCTTGGTAGAGGTTACTATATTGCGTGAAGCCAGCTGTTGTGATTTGTAAAACAGTTTGGACTTTCTTTGGTGTCGCAAATGAAGGCAAATATATGTGTTCCAGGATGATGCTGCAGGATCCAATCTGAGTCCAATCCAAGCTTTTGGATTCGTGCTGGAGTCCATACTTGGGGAACTTCTCTCTGTACAGAGTCAGTTTGTCACAGTCTTAGTAACTCCAGTATGTGTAATGTAAGAGCTATGGTGGTGCAGTGGTTAGAATGCAGTATTGCAGGCTAATTCTGCAAGCTGATTCTGCTGACTGTTGAATACCAGCAGTTTGGCAGTTGGATTCTTACCGGCTCAAGGTTGACTCAGCCTTCCATCCTTCCGAGGTCGGTAAAATGAGGCTCCAGATTGCTGGGGGCAATATTCTGACATTTGTAAACTACTTAGAGAGGGCTGTAAAGCACTGTGCAGCTGTATATAAGTCTCAATGCTATTGCTATTGCTAATGCCATCCTAAGTGTATTAATCTATCTTAAAAGGCTGTAAATAAAATTTGGGATGGGCATGTATTTATACTGGAATGTATTTATGATGGTCGCAGCATCCCAGTGTGATGTTATCATCATTTGCAATCTCTTGATGAGCAAACTCAATGGGCAAGCCAGAGTCACAACTGCAGTGATTTGCTTAACATAAAAAAAAAAGGGTAATAAAATCTGGGATGGCTCATTTACCAATTGCCTTGCTTGGCGATGGAAATGCTGGCCCCAACTGTGTTTGAGAGTCAAGGGCTACCTGTATTGAATAAATCATAATCAGTTAGGTCAAGCTCAATTTCATTGAGGGCCGCATCAGCATTGCGGTTGCCCTTGGGGGGGGGCGGGTGGATGCGGCCAGGGTGGGTGTGGCCTACTGGGTGGGCCTGGATGGAGTGAGTGTGGCCTACTGGGTGGGCATGGCCAGCTCTACATCGTTCGCATCAAAGGTGCCTGTGGGGGCCTGGGCAGGAGTGGGACAGATCTGAGGGTCTCTGGCAGAAGGGAGTGGGACCGAAGCAAGTGCTCAAGGTTCTCCTGGTTCCTCGCTGTTTCCAGACGGCCTTGTGGAGCTAAGACTGAATGCGTTTCAGCATAGACGGCCACCACAAAATTGTACATTGGCTCCCGGCCGGCCTGGGCCAGGGCCAAGGCAGAGGGGGCCGTTCCCTCACTGTTTCCAGGATGGCTTCGCGGGCCGCATGAAACCATTTCGTGGGCCGCATCCGGCCCCCGGGCCTTGTGTTTAACATGTCTGAGCTAGGTGAAGGATCCAATCTGAATTGGTCAGCGGGACCAGAGATTCAGTCTCCAAAGCTATTGGACTCCTGCTGGAGCCCATCCTGAGGGAACTCTCTCTCCATCTGTCTGTTCTAATCAGGTTGTTTCACAGATGCATTTGAATTTTGTCCCAAATTTTATTTACAGCCTCTTAAGGTAGATTAATACACTTAGGATCACATTAGCAACAGCAATAGTGCTTAAATTTATATAGCGCTTTATAGTGCTTTACAGCCTTCTCTCAGTGGGTTTACAGAGTCAGCATATTTGCCCCCAACAATCTGGATCCTCATTTTACTGACCTCGGAAGGATGGAAGACTGAGTCAACCTTGAGCCGGTGAGAATCAACCTCCCAAACTGCTGGCAGTCGGCAGTCCGCAGAAGTAGCTTGCAGAATTAGCCTGCAACACTGCATTCTAACCACTGTGCCACCACGGCTCTTTCATCACAGTTTCCGGAAACTGTTGAAGACACATTTATGCAGACAGGTTTGGGGCATGTGAGCTGCACTCTGCCCCTGGGCCTTTGACTGTGATTGTGTGTGGTGTGAGTGTAATAAATTATCTAGTTTTTATATAGTATTGTAAGTAGTAATTTTAATTGATTCTATATTTATGTTTTTACTTGTATTGTTACTGTGAGCAGCCCTGGGTCTTAGGAGAAGGGCGGCATATAAGTTTAAACAAACAAACAAATAAATAAATAAATAAATCACATGCCCTGGAGTAACTCAACTTGTAGATAGATTGACTTGCTGACTACTAAAAGATAAATAGGAGTTGGTTTTAAGGAGTTGGTGCTGGTTTCCATGCCCATTAATTCCACAATTCATTTCATTCAAGGTTTAAACAGTGGAGCTGCTTCTGAGGTTTAATGTACAGATCGTGGCTTGGAAAAATCCTCCCTCTCTTACTGTGCCCCAATTCTCAATGCTTTACTTTCTTTTCTCCAGCCTGGCTTGCAACTGTTCCAATTAAGAAACACAAATGCAATATTCTCTAATCCTCTAAACCTCCTGTTACATAACCTGAGTCTTTGTATGAAATCTAATAGCTTTGGCCCAGGCCTAGCATTTTTGGAATCTCTAGTTATTCACCCTTTTCTAAGGATAAATTTTAAAAAAAAAGTTGCACTGATCTGCAGCTTTCTCACCAAGGGAACTTGCAAAATGACTTGGGCAATGGCTGTTACAATGTCTCAATTAGTACTTTGGCTTCTAAGTAGATACTATAATAATAATAATAATAATAATAATAATAATAATAATAATGTTGGAAGGGACCTTGGAGGTCATCTAATCCAACCCCCTGCTTAGGCAGGAAACCCTATACCATTTCAGACAAAGGGCTGTCCATTCTCTTCTTAAAAACTTCCAGTGTTGGAGCATTCACCGCTTCTGGAGGCAGGTTGTTCCACTGGTTAATTGTTCTAACTGTCAGGAAGTTTCTCCTTAGTTCTAGGTCGCTTCTCTCCTTGATTAGTTTCTATCCGTTGCTTCTTGTCCTGCCTTCAGGCGCTTTGGAGAATAGCTTGACTCCCTCTTCTTTGTGGCAACCCCTGAGATATTGGAAGACTGCTATCATGTCCCCCCCTGGTCATTAGACTAGACATACCCAATTCCAGCAACCGTTCCTTATATGTTTTAGCCTCCAGTCCCCTAATCATCTTTGTTGCTCTTCTCTGCACTCTTTCTAGAGTCTTTTTTACATCGTGGTGACCAAAACCGGATGCAGTATTCCAAGTGTGGCCTTACCAAGGCATTGTCAAGCGGTATTAACACTTCATGTGATCTTGATTCTATCCCTCTGTTAATGCAGCCCAGCACTGTGTTGGCCTTTTTGGCAGCTGCAGTACACGGCTGGCTCCTATTCAAGGGATTGTCCACTAGGACTCCGAGGTCCTTCTCGCAGTTACTACTGTTGAGCAAGGTATCCCCTATACTATACCTGTACATTTGGTTTTTCTTGCCTAAATGTAGAACCTTACTTTTTTCATCATTGAAATTCATTTTGTTAGATAGCGCCCAGTGTTCAAGTCTGTCCAGATCCTCCTGTATCTTAAGCCTATCTTCAGGAGTGTTGGCTATTCCTGCCAACTTGGTGTCGTCTGCAAATTTGATGATTTCCCCCTCTATCCCCTCATCCAAATCATTGATGAAGATGTTGAAGAACACTGGGCCTAGAACAGAGCCTTCGGGCACCCCACTACACACTTCCCTCCACGTAGATGCAGTTCCATTGAGGACCACACGCTGAGAATGGCCGGTCAGCCAGCTATGAATCCATCTGGTGGTGATGCTGTCTAACCCACATTTTTCTATCTTATCAAGTAGTACCGGTAGGTTGTGATCTACTCTATCAAATGCTTTACTGAAGTCCAAGTCAATTATATCCACAGCATTCCTCTGGTCCACCCATTTTGTCACTTGGTCAAAGAATGCAATAAGATTTGTCTGGCATGATCTGTTTCTGACAAACAAATGGATGCTTATAACTGTAGTTTGCTCGATTTGGAGGTAACCTGGAGCAATTGCGGGATTTGCTGCTGTAGAGCTAAGATGTACAAATAGCCCTTTTACAAAGCATTAATCATTGTAGAGTATATGACAGCGGTTCTCAACCTGTGGGTCGCGACCCCATTTGGGGTCGAACGACCATTTCACAGGGTCGCCAAACACCGCAGTCCGCCATTTTTTGGGGGGGCGGCCATTTTTTTTTGGTCGGCCATTTTTTCCCCTTTGCGATGCGGGCCGTCGTGCCGCGCATGCACGATGCAAGCCCACCATTTTTTTTTGGTCGGCCATTTTTTTTTTGGGTCAGCCATTTTTTTTTTGGTCGGCCATTTTTTCCCCTTTGCGATGCGCCCCGTCGCGCCGCGCATGCGCGATGCAGGCCGGGGTCGAGCCCCGGAAAAGGTTGAGAACTGCTGGTACATGACAACTGCAGGGAGATTATATGCTCAAAACTGTCACGCTGGCTGAGGAATTCTGGGAGTTGAAGTCCTCAAGTCATAAAAGGGCCAAGTTTGAAGACCCCTGGTGTAGGGTCTCCTGCTTGGGTGAGGGGCTGTATTAGATGACCTCCAAGGACCCATCCAACTCTGTTATTCTGTATTCTATATTCTACCCATCACAGAGAAACAATTGGTGAAAATGATGGGATTTGTAGACATGGCTTAATTGACTTGCTTCATTAAAGAAAAGACAACACGGATAGTCCTTGACTTACAACCATTCATTTAATGGCCATTCAAAATTACAGCGGGAATGAAAAAAATGTGACTTTTGCCCCTTTTTTTTCACACAACGACCATTGCAGTGTCTCTGTGGTCACATGATCAAAATTTGGACGCCCGGCAAAATAAGTGTAGGTGCAAACCCAATAGTACAGCATTAGTATCGGTCCTTTTTATCCAATTTTTGTTAATTTTTAATGTTCTTATTTTAATCTTAATGTTTTGATATTTTTATTGTTTCACATTGTTTTATGATAATATAAGCCACCAGAATTGCTTGAGTGAGATGTGTATCATGTACATTTACTACATAGAAAGAAAGAAAGAAAGAAAGAAAGAAAGAAAGAAAGAAAGAAAGAAAGAAAGAATTATTTCAAGCAGAGGAGTGAACTACTGTACAAATTAATATGATTAACCCTCATAATCATAATTTAAATAATGATTGTTAATTAGAGCAACTTTAAAAAAAAATTGGGACGCCCGGCAACTGATTCAAATTTTGTGACCGTCACGGTGTCCTGGGATCATGGCAAGCCAATTCAACGGAGAAGCCAGATTCACTTAACACCTGTGTGACTTAACAGCTGCAGTGATTCACTTAACATCTGTGGCAAGAAAGGTCACAAAAACGTGGCCAAAGTCACTTTAGCAACTGTCTCACAAAAATGTGGGCTTCAGTTATGGCCGTAAGTCAAGGACTGCCTGTACTGGCTATTCTCCTTTGCGGGTTTACTCATCTTAAAATGCATCCTAGTTAGAGTCCAGTTAAACTTCTTGGCAGTGCTTTTTTTTTCTAAAAAAAAAAAAAAAAAGGTGCCGGAACTCACACACGTCACACAACCCGCCTTGCCTACCCTACAAGGTTCCATCCAAAAAAGGTGCTGGAACTCCATTCTGGGCGTTCTATGACAAAAGAAGCCTTGCTCCTTGGTGAAAATTCTGTATTGTTCTGATTTCTATCATATCTTGTTGCTGGGGTGTTAAGCAGGGATCTTAACTCCTCACTACAGTCAAAGGAGCCCATTCTTTTAAATTGATGAAGCTGTACTGATTCCAAAAGAAAAATTGTGAGATTTCCCTTCCAGAAAGTCAAGAACTGATTTTGATTACTGCCTGCTTTAACCTGCTGTTTCAGTCACTTAGCAGGGCCCACAGGAGCGTCTTCCGTAAATAAAGTGCTTGTGTGACAGGCAACACCTGGTTTTTTGCCAGCTGACCCTATTCACTTCCTCCCTGCTCAGATTTCATTCATTCACAAGTTGACCTTTTTGGGCAAGGAAGGCAGAAGAAAGTTAGAAGTGGCATAGGAAGGTGGTATTTTATAGGACGCATTTCCTTATTTTTCAAAATGAATTCTGTGCTCAGACTTAAGTTTAGACATGGTTGATTTAAAAGTAGTTGCTCTGCTTGAGATTATCTAATATTTTAGAAACCCAGTCAATCTTTGGAGAGAGGTGTTGATAGCTGAAGAAAAAAGATAGCTGGAGTCCCAAATCCAAAATCTAAGTTAGCTTAATATAGTCTCCCTTGCTGCAACAATTAAAGAAATGCAATTCTGGCTGTGCTACAGGACCAAAGAATATATTAGCATTGGGTCAAATATGTGGCTCTCCTTGTAATGCACCAGGTAGAAAGGAATAAAATCCATGCAATGTGACACTGGAGAAGACTCCTGCAAGTCCCCTGGACTGCAAGGCGATCAAACCGGTCAGTCCTAGAGGAGATCAACCCTGATTGCTCTTTAGAAGGCCAGATCCTGAAGTTGAAACTCAAGTACTTTGGCCACCTAATGAGAAAGAAGGACTCACTGGAGAAGAGCCTAATGCTGGGAAAGATGGAGGGCAATAGAAGAAGGGGCGACAGAGAAGGAGGTGGCTGGATGGAGTCACTGAAGCAATAGGCTGGAACTTAAATGGACTTCAGAAGATGGTAGAGGACAGGAAGGCCTGGAGGAACATTGTCCATGGGGTCACGATGGGTCGGACACGACTTTGCAACTAACAACAACAACAAATGTGACACTAAATATCACTTATGTGCCCAAAGTTACTTATGTGTGTGAGCTCTGGTGGCACAGTGGTTAGAATGCAGTATTGCAGGCTGACTCTGCCCACTGCCAGTAGTTTGATCCTGATCGGCTCAAGGTGGACTCAGCCTGCTATCCTTCTGAGGTCAGTTAAATGATGACCCAGATTGTTGGGGGCAAATATGCTGACTCTGTAAACCACTTGAAGAAGGTTGCAAAACACTATGAAGTAGTATATAAGTCTAAGTGCTATTGCTGTTTCTAATATTTTGCCATTTTATAATTGATTATTTTGGATTTTAATGTTTTAGGATTCAGGGGTCTAGGATAATGGGGTTTTTCTGCATCTTTTTCTGCAAAAGCACTAGGAGGTTTTGGGAGATGCTGTGCAATTTATATTGGTCGAATTTGAATAAATGGTATTATATTGCATTGGCTCATTTTTGACAAGTGGAAGCCCACAACTCTGCCTTTTCCAGTGAGGAGAAGAGGCCAGATCTATTTCTTTTGCTTTATCACAAGCTGAGATTGGGTGTCCATTGTAGGACAAACCAGATTTTGCAACTGAATAGAACGTGTCCAAATGGTCATCAAATGAATGTTTTCGGAGGAAGATGAATTCGGATTAAAGGTGCCAAGTTCCTAACGTTTGTTCTTGTTTCCTTTTGTTTTTACAGGGCGGGAAGAAATTTTATCATGGAATCTGTGAGGGTCGCGATTGTACAGCCGGCTGCAAGTGCTTCCCAGAGAAAGGGGCGCGGGTAAGATGAGATGAGATAACCCTATTATTGTCACTTTTTTTCTGTGAACACACTTGCACACATTAAAAAATGAAATTCTGATGCCCACTCTCAAAAGGAAATAAATATACAACCATACACATACATGCACACACATATGCTATATATGGGTATAAATACACGCATACACACACACACACACACACACACACACACAAGAATAGAACAGAACAGAACAGGAATAGAATAGAATAGAATAGAATAGAATAGAATAGAATAGAATAGAATGGGAAGGGAAGGGAAGGGAAGGGAATAAGGAATAGAATAGAATAGAATAGAATAGAATAGAATAGAATAGAATAGAATAGAATAGAATAGAATAGAATAGAATAGAATAGAATAGAATAGAATAGAATAGAATAGAATAGAATAGAATAGAATAGAATAGAATAGAATAGAGCTGGAAGGGACCTGGGAGGTCTTCTAGTCCAGCCCCCTGTTGAAGCAAGAGAACCTATACCATCTTAGACAAGTGACTGTCTAGCCTCTTCTTAAAAACCTCAGTGATGGAGCACCCGTGATTTCTGGAGGCAAGCTGTTCCACTGGTTAATTGTCCTCACTGTCAGGAAGTTTCTCCTTAATATATATTAATCACAGTCCATTTTTAATAAATAGCAGAAAAAGAGACCTGAGAGTTCCCAAGGTTGATACTATATGGAACAAAACTGTGACTGAATCTAGGTGTTTTGCTTCGGATACCACAAAGCCTCCTCCCAGAAAGTAACAAAGGACACTAGTCATGGAGAGGATGTGTAGCATCCCAAACAATCCTGCGGACCTTGCTCAAGCATCGCTTAGATGCCATGTCCTGGAGAGAAGGAAGTGAAGTTCCAATAATCTTAAAAGGGTAAATGGGGTCCTTCTTTTGATGAAGTGGAACAGCCTTCAGCATCATTTTGGCCTTGAAGAAAACAAACACACCCTTAGTATTTTGCCTGGAACATTAAGGCCAGAGCTGTGAAGAAGAACAGCTGAAGGAGAAAGGCTTGATCCAGCCAACTCTTTAGACCTTCCCATGGAAGGCCTGTAGTCCATCCACAGAGGTTCCAGCAGCCAGTGAGCAGGGGGAAAGAATAAGATTTGATTAATCTGTACATAGGAAGTAGTACATGATTTATAAGTGTCTGGGAAGTCAACTTTAACGTAGGTCACAATTCTTCCTGTTACTGCAATGATCGCTTCTTCCTCTGTTGGCAGCATTTACGGCTCATTGCTGCTTGGTGGGTGGGCTGAAATGTTCGGAGTAGCACTGAGATGTTCTAATGGGCCACATTGGTCTATTTTAGAGATAAGGGGGGAATGTAGCTTTTTGGTATATACAGGAGCCACGATGAGCCTCAGACTCCCAGCTCTGGGAGATCCACAAACGGGACACAACTGCCCTCACATCTCACTTTCATTCTTTCTGGCAACTCAGATTGAGGGGTAGGTTTCCCGGTCCGGTCGTGTCCGAATCTAGGCCTCATCTCTAGGGAGCCCAGCATTATCTGATGAAATTTTCCGTGATCATATGACCTGCATGGCTATATGCCGAGGTGCACAGAATCTTCCCACCAAAGTGGTACCTATTTATCTACTCGCGTTTGCATGCTTTTGAACGGCTAGGTGGGCAGGAGCTGGGAATGGGAATGGGAATTTAACCCATTGTGTGATGCTCGGGTGTTGAACCCGGGCTGTAGCTTTTCAGCTGACAAGCTCAGTGTCTTTAACCGCTGAGCCATTGCAGCCCCATATGACTATTCCATGAAGTCGTTGAACCCTCTTTAAAAATCTTCCAAATTGCTGGTCATTCCTAACTAATATGGCTGCAAATTCCTTTTATTGACTTATGGACAGATTCCAAAATCTGTCCTTTTTGTTTTTGGTAATCACTTCTGGATATTCACTTCTTTAGCAGTGGTCTGTGATCCTAGACTCTAACATTCTGGGAAGCAGAGGGAAAAAGTTCGTATAATATTTTCCCAAATGCAAAATTGGTGCAATATCGCCTGGGTTTCAAGTATAAATGACTGTTTTCTATGTTTGGATGTTGCAGTGTTGGGTTAAAAGCAGAAACTCCTGATCTGTTCTCCACGGCATAAAAAAGGGCAGATCCCAACATCGGTGGTCTCCTTATTACAATTTAGTGTGCTGTACAAAGATATCTACTGGATTACTGTCAGCCAGACCTTCTGACCCTTCTTCTTGGTAGAAATGGATTTTTGTTTTTAGCTTGGAGAAATCACCTCATGTTGGAGTGAATTTGAATTTGCTACAGTTTCTGGCCATATTTTTCCATTTTTCAGTTCTGAATCTCCTTATATACCTTAGTATCTTAGATAGTCCTTACAGGTATCTCAGAAGCGCAAAAGGTTACTATCCTACCAACCCTTTCCAAGTATCACGCTTCCTGTGTTAAAGTGGATTAAAATTTCCATTCACACAAATGTATACCAATGTCATTTTCTCTGCAGCTCATAAACCCCTGACTGGATTCACATATTGCTCTTGCAGGATTATGGCTTGCTGTGATGCGTGAATCCAGGTAACAGGGTTTTACAAATACAGCGTTCATTTTAGTGTGTTATACAAAGCCAGATAGATATGGTCAATTTATGCCAACTGTAGGATAGTCCAATGATATTTCTGTGTTTGGTGTGTGTGTCAAACCTTGATACACATAGACACCTCCCTGAAAGGTTTTTGCAGTAATCTATTAGGCCAGCTGAAGTTACACAATTCTAAACTCATGCCTTTCTCAGAACTGTTTATCTGGAAGAATCATTCAGATGTATGTAACCTGATGAAGAGTTCTAGGAAAAGCAGCAATTTTCAATGATTGCACAACTTGGGTTGGCTGTATGAAGACATTTATCACATTAGATTCTTTTTCTCATGGCCAAGAAGCTTATTTTTTTTAGGATTCCATGTAGATATTTTAATAAGTGCTATCTCTGCGTCCAAAATGCATTTCATGTTTCTTTCCAAATGTATCTGGATCATCGGTCTTCTTCTCTTGATGTAATTCAGCTCCTTTATAATACAAAGAGAGGCCCAATCAGAGAAGAGGCCAGGGGGTCCTCAAGTTCCAAGTGTGGTGGGATCCATAGAAGAGAATATTTGTAGGTCCAGCATTGAACAGTGGGGTGATGTCACCTCGTTTGGTAATGAAATATCTGAAAGAAAACCACCAAGGACCCCACAAATATAGTGGGATTTGAGGTAGCTCAGGAACTCCCCCAAAATAAACTCCAGATGTGTTTGGTGGAGAAATCCTTGCTCTCCTGGAAATTCCCAGTTGTTTTTGCTGTCCGTTTTTGGTGCTATGCTATGGCTTAGGGAGGGAAGATTCATCATTTTTATAACATCTTCCTTCCCCCATTCCAGTGATTATACAGCTGGAGATGTCCTCCCATTGCCAGAGATCACAATCCTTGAGACCAGGGCAGAACATTCTTTCCACCATCAATAAGTGCAGGAGGATAGGTGTTGATCGTACATTTTGTGCCGAAGGAAGTTGCAAGAAGTCTCCATGGTCCTTGGGTGTGGAAGAGCCTGAAGAGGACAAATGGTGGTCAGTTAAAGCTGAGCTTTGATGCGATTTCAAACTGTCCATCTGCCGCACCCTGGTTTTCCACTCATTTATCAATCACCCTTTTGACCTACAACTTTATGCAGCCTTAGTCCCTGGATTCTCCTCCACCTGACGTTCTTGAGTAGATTCCCATAAGAAAAAAAGAGGGAGACATCTGGAAGAGACTGTATTGTTAATTATTTTTTTTATCGCTTTCAAAATAATAACAAAAAAAAGAAAAGAAACAAAACGCTAAAATTCCCCAACTGTGCTGTTTCAAGATATGATTAAAAGATCAGGTTAACAGCGTGCAGATTTGCCCATGCAGCTGGTGAGTCTGACTTGTAGATAATAAAGGATGGCTAAGTGAGCTATCGTGTGCCTTCTAAACCATGCTTTATGGTAGGGGTAGGCAATTAATTTTCCCAAGGGGCCACAGGAGAAACTGGGACTGTTGTAGAGGGCCAGACCAATAGCTTCCGGCTGCATTCCACTTGTTCGTCCACAAGGCCGTGCTTCAACAGAGGTGGCAATGGATTGCTGAGTCTTGGGTTCCCTCGTGTAATGACCGCCATCACTGTCTTCTCAGGCTGTCCCAGGAGAGAGTCGAGCACTACACAGGTGCAGAAAAGCACTTTCTCTTCTCGCCCACTTGCGGCTGCCAGCTGACTGAAGGCATGCAGGGTGACTGACTGCACATAGCCAGGCCTGACTCAGCTTCTTCTCCTGCCCACTGCAGCATGCTTATTTACGTTTGATTTCTAATTTCCAATTGACCTCATGCGTGGGTTGGACAGGGACAGCCCAAGGGCCAGATGTGGCCCAGTGGCTGTAAAAGGCCCAGATCTGCTTTATGGGTTTAACTTGTTTGGTAACCGCAAACAGCTGTGATATTATTCAAGACACACTGATTCAAGGCAATGTGGGTGCTAATTTTTTCCCTACAAAAGCTCTTAGTTCAACCGCAATATTCATTATGGCGTTGGCTTGCCCAGATGTGTGAACTCAGCTACTGTTGGTCTTTTTTCCTCCTCTGGCTCTTTAATTTTTAACCTCTGGCAGAATCTCAGCGATCAGTGAGGAAGGGCATGATTGAGGTCCCAGCAGCAAGTAGCTAACCAAGCAACCAAAGGGTCAGAAATGATGTGGTTGGAGATGAATTAACAGTCAAGATCCCAAGCTGATAAAGGCAGAAAAATGAGAGTAAGGTCCATAATGTCTCCAACGAATCAGAAGGTCGGACTGAAGATCTAAAAGTGGAGAAACTGTTCCTTTGTTCCCCAAGTTCAAGTAGCTGGATAAGCTGTGAACTTTTATGGCTATTACATTACAGTGTCAGGTTTCATCCATCTTGTTACTCAGACTGGAAGATCAGTAGGCAGAGATTCTTGGTAAACTGGATTTACTTAAATATTAGAAGAGTGGGAGCAAAGTAGATTACCAACTGCCAACAACAAACCCCTTGTTGTTTGTGCATGCATTAGAGAGAGACAGATATCTGTGTGTCTGTTTCTGCACATGGGGAGAGAGAGAGAGAGAGAGAGAGAGAGAGAGAGAGAGAGAGAGAGAGAGAGAGAGAGAGAGAGAGAGAGAGAGAGAAAGTTCAAATCTTACATAATGGACCTGTGTGATCACAGTCTGTTGGCATCTAACCTTAGATCTTCTAATCTTCTCAGATGATATCATAACATAGAAAACTGTAGGCTGTTGGTTAAACAACAGTTGGATAGATTAGCTCAACACATTAAACCATTAATCGTGCCTAACAAATCAAAAATGCTTTGTGCATTCTACATAATAATCGGAAGCCAGGCAAGTCACATTATTTATTTTTATTTATTTTTATTTATTAAATTTCTATACCGCCCCTCTCCCGCAGGACTCGGGGCGGTTCACAACCCAATAAAAACATATTAAAAACATATAATAACAATAAATGTTTAAAAGTAAATTAAATTAGATTAACACAAGGCTGTTACTAAAAACCAGTTAAAAACCCAATTTAAAACCCAAACAGCCTTGTTTAAAAATTTTAAAACCCGAGGAGGTCTAGGCCAGGCCGGCTTGATTGAAGAGATGAGTCTTCAGTTCTCTTCTGAAGGTGCGGAGATCATGACACGTCCGGAGTTCTGGGGGGAGCTCGTTCCACATCGTCGGTGCCCCCACAGAAAAGGCTCTCCCCCTGGGCGCCACCAGCCAACACTGCTTAGCCGATGGCACCCTGAGGAGGCATTAGAACGAAGTGTGACTACAGATCCAGTTCAGTTTATTTTTTTTAATTACCTGCATTGGTCTATCACCCCTGCTTTAAGACTCTGGCTGATTTGTGACGTGCAACAAGTAAAATACATTATCAACACAACTGTAGATTTCGTACTTTCAAGGAAACAACACAGATCAGCAAGTAAAGGGAACGGTGAGGACTGAAGTCAGAAGCTTTCAACCAGAAAAGAGCTGGAAGGGACCTTGGAGGTCTTCTAGTCCAACCTCCTGCTCAAGCAGGGGACCCTATGCCGTTTCAGACAGATGGCTGTCCAGTCTTTTCTTAAAAACCTCCAGTGATGAATAGCCATAGCACTTAGACTTCTACACTGCTTCACGGTGCTTTACATCCCTCTCTAAGTTGTTTACTGTTGCCCCCCAACAATCTGGGTCCTCATTTTACTGACCTCAGAAAGATGGAAGGCTGAGTCAACCTTGAGCTGGTGAGACCGGAACTGCCAAACTGCAGGCAATCAGCAGTCAGTAGAATCATTCATTCATTCATTCATTCATTCATTCATTCATTCATTCATTCATTCATTCATTCATTCATTCATTTATTTATTTATTTATTTATTTATTTATTTATTTGGGTTTGTATGCCGCTCCTCTCCGGGGACTCGGAGCGGCTAACAACATATATATAACAATAAATTACAATAAAAAACCCAAACAACGATATCTAAAAAATACAATAAAACACACATTCAATTCAACAATCAACCACAATCATCCCCAGGCCTGCCGGCAAAGATGAGTTTTTAGATTTTTCCGGAATCCCGGGAGAGTTGGAGAAACGCAGATTTCAGGAGGCAGTTGGTTCCAGAGGGTGGGCGCCACAACAGAGAAGGCCCTCCCCCTAGGGCCCGCCAGACGACTCTGTTTCGCTGACGGGACCCGGAGGAGGCCGACCCTGTGCGCTCTCACTGGTCGTAGGGAAGTATGTGGCAGAAGGCGGTCCCGTAAGTATCCTGGTCCCATGCCATGAAGGGCTTTATAGGTGATAACCAACACCTTGAATTGGGCTCGGAGACCAATAGGCAACCAATGCAGCATGCGGAGAGTTGGTGAAATGTGGGCACAACGCGGAAGGCCCACAACTGCTCGCGCAGCTGCATTTTGCCAGCTATGGTTCATTCTAACCACTGCGTCACCCTGGCACTTACAATTTTCTGAAAGCTTTGATTCAGATATTCTGATATCTTGCAAACTAAACTGCTCCTCCCTTTTTGTTGAGGCCCAAATCCTTTCAAAAGTCATTCCTTTATCTGCCAAATATATCGTCAATCCCCTGCCGTGTTCCTCTTTTATTAAATGTTCTTGATTCTTCCTGTTTTTCTTCTGTGGTCTTTCAAATAAAGTCATTGTTGCTGAATGCATTTTTTTTTAATTCCTGAGGAAAGATTGCCATCCACCCCCACCCCTACCCCTTGAGATAATATTTTCTCACTATTAGAGGCTACTAATCAGTAACAAATGTTAAATCTTTTCTATATTTGTCAGTGGGATATTAATCAAGCAAATAAAAGTCACATATCCCTTCCCTTGGGTAAATCTGAGGAATATTTCCCAGGGGAGAAATAGAGCTGAAGAATCTTCAAAATTAAGCCATCTTCAGCATCTGTGAACTGTTATTTGACATGTCTAGAGCAAAACGTCAGGTGAAAATGAGGTAATAATAATTCACACAAAAAAGTACTTGGCTGGTGTTATTTTTAGTAAGTACCATAAGACCCAAACTTTATCATTTCCAAAAATGCTTTATGTTGCCAAGTGGGACATTAAGTAATTAGTGTCCATTTCTCTACTCCTACGCATACAGCAGCTCCCACAATCGACTGTACTATAAAACATGGAATGCTGCAGCTGTTCCCAATGCTTCAAGTGAGATTGTACAGTCAGAAGTAAACCTGTAGGTTGTGGCAGGTTTGCAAGTCTAGGGGGAGTACATTTTCTGAAACATCTCCAGGGTGCGGCTTTGATACTCTTAAGCTTGCTCTCAAACATCTGGGTATTATTTTGGACCTTCGGGACTTGGGTGACTCATAGGGCCTTCGAGGAGACAATAATGTGGAACATTGAATTCTGCAGAAAGCAGTGGTCTTTCTCACAGAAATGTAGCCATTGTTTTTTGTATCCCTATTTTGAATGGGAAACCATCTGGATCATGGTGGCCCTTAAGAGATCTGGAAAGACCACTGCTTTCTGCAGAATTGAGAGCAAGGGGTATGTATGGCTGTGAAAGTTGGACCATAAGAAAGGCTGAGCGCAAAAGAATTGAGGCCTTTGAACTATGGTGATGGAGGAGACTCCTGCGAGTCCCCTGGACTGCAAGGCGATCAAACCGGTCAGTCCTAGAGGAGATCAACCCTGATTGCTCTTTAGAAGGCCAGATCCTGAAGTTGTAACTCAAGTCCTTTGGCCACCAAATGAGAAGGAAGGACTCACTGGAGAAGAGCCTAATGCTGGGAAAGATGGAGGGCAAGAGAAGAAGGGGATGACAGAGAATGAGGCAGCTGGATGGAGTCACTGAAGTAGTAGGCGTGAGCTTAAATGGACTCCAGAAGATGGTAGAGGACAGGAAGGCCTGGAGGAACATTGTCCATGAGATCACGATAGGTCGGACACGACTTCGCAACTAACAACAACAAATATTTGAGAGACTGCCACAAATAAGAGGAAGTTAAGCTATTCTCCAAAGCAGCTGAAGGCAGGTGCATTAGGTGGAAATGTTTTCATCCCTTCTAAAAGCTACGGAATGCATTCATGGACCAAAACCATGGAAAGGCCAGGGTATTTTTGGCAAAAGAACAGTTCTCCTTGCCATGCAGCTGCCTGCATATGGTCTATTGGTGCTGAAACAAATTTTAAAATCTTTCCCATATAAAAATGAGGACCTCTCCAAGTGTTTCAGTTTGCAAACTGCAAGCTTTGGAGCAAGGCCAAACTGCTTCTGGAACACCATCTGTTGCTTTTCAAGGTTTTTTTTTGCAGGGCTGACCATGCCTGTGACTTCTATGTTTACGTGCTGGTAGACGAACTGAGTAGACCCAAGTAGACCAGAACTTTTGCCTGGATAAAAACAATTGATTTGTGTTGGGAGAAGAAAAGGTAGAAGGTAAAGATTAGATGCCGAGGCGCACAGAACACTAGGACCTTCTCACCAAAGCGGTACCTATTTATCTACTCACATTTGCTTTAGAACTGCTAGATGAGCAGGAGCTGAGGTAAGAATGGGGGCTCACTCTATCACACGTTGCTTGGGTCTCAAACCCGGGCTGTTAACTTTCCAGCTGACAAGCTCAGCGTCTTTAACCACTGAGCCATCACGGTCCCCCCAAAGAAGAAAAGGATGCACACTAAATTTGTAATTGCCTTCACATGTGGCTTTTAGTCTGCTTTGCAGTCAAGGCTGTTGGCCTTGTAAGGAAGGACAAGGTAGATAAGAAGACCAAGCAGGAGTCCTAGAACTACACAGGTAGTCCTCAACTTACAATCATTCATTTAGTGACCGTTCAAAGTTTTGATGCCCCTGAAAAAAGTGACTTAGGACAGTTTTTTATACTTACACTGTTATACCATCCCTGTGATCATGTGATCAAAACCTGGATGTTTGGCAACTACCGGTAGCATGCATTTATGAGAGTTGCAATGTCCCAAACCAGTTTGTATAGTTCCCAGTTGAACTGAATACCTCAGAGGCTTTACTTTAGAAAAAAACCCCAACTTTTAGTTTAATTTCCATCATAACAGATTTTTTTTTTGTAATTATTTATTTGTTCAATTTAAAGAGCCACCAATCTCAAGTACATGACTTTGGTCGACTCACACTTAAAACAAATAAATTATAAACAAATATTAAAATAAAACAAGAAATAACGCACATAACAGACAGAGAATCATAAAAAGCCCTCAAAATAATCATAAAACAGGCTCCATTCCGTACTCAGAACTCAGTCACCAAACCAGATTTATTTAGAACATAGAATAATAGAATTGGAAGGGACCATGGAGGTTTTCTAGTCCACCCCCTGCTTGAGCAGGAGACCATATACCATTCCAGATAAATGATTGTCCAGTCTCTTTTTTTTTAAATTTTATTAAAACAATCAACATTAATCTTAAGATCATATTAAGAAGCAATCGTCATAGATCATAAAGTACAACAGTAAGTATTAGTCTTTGTAAACGTCAGATTTGGTAAACATTCTTCATAACAGATTTTTGAAGTGGAAAGATTGAAGTCGAAACAATTTAAGCATTAATTAGTAGCATGATAAATTATCGGTGCTCGTACCAAAACAATGTTCTTTCTCTTCATTTTTTGTTGTATTGTTGAACTTTCTTTTGGATGATTCTGAGTTCCAGTAGAAGAAATATATTCTTCTTAATCTTTATCTCTGTGACTATCCTGGCACATCCTTTGTTTGTTTGCTCTGAAAATAAATAGCATCTACTTCACATTATTTGTCAATGAGCTATCTCTGCTTAGCTTAGAATGCTAAATTGAAGGCTTGGTTAAGAGCCTGTGATAGCAATCTATACAAAATTTGGCTCTTTTGTTTCATCCGTAAATATCTCTGAGTCAGTTTAACTTTGGGGACCTTTATTTTTCTGATTTTATTTCAACCTGAATCCAATGTCAATATACACACTTGGATTTAAAAAAGAAAATCTACGTAGATCATAATTTCCCAACAATGGTCTTCATCAACAATTTCCCTGAATATAAAGTGTGGTTGAGCTTTTGTTTCCCTGATATCTGTTATTCTGCACAGTCCCCACTGTGAAATTCTGAAAAGAGTATTTTTCTGCCATAAATGTGTTCCAGATCACATGTAGATCTGGGAGACGTTGAATTAAAAACAGAATGTCTTTTCTCCCTCAATCCTCAACCAGGCTCCTGTCAATGGCACATACTTTCCCTTGACATTAATTCCGATCAAGTCATGATAAAACATGTTTTAGCAACTTCAGTGGGAACCGAGTTATACTCCTTTGACTGGATCCCAGTATATCTCACGATTTGTGCCCTTCCTCATGCAGCAAGCTAAGGCATAATGTGATTTGCTGATTTGGGGCTCAACATTTGTAGAACATGTGTTATGGCTTAACGTGTCATGGAAAACCAGCCAACTGTAGGCTGGTTCAATAAATCATCGTTAAACCAAGCATGGCTTCACAGGATATGTGAATTCACTGAGGAAATATGAAGAGGCAGAAGGAAAGGAACAAATTGCACAAACACAGGGTTAGCTATTCTCCCGGGATTACTTATTCAGAATTGATTATTGAAAACAACAAAGTTCTGGAACCACCTCCTGAAACCTCCAGAAGGAGAAGAGTTTAAAAGAATGCCAAAAAAATGTGTAGCCAACAAGGGGTTTTGCCAAAACACTGAAGGCAAACACAATTAGGTTCACCAACCATTAACGCCTGCAGCCAAATGGAATTTAAAGTCAATTGGTTAATCCCCAATTTTTGCTCGGTTGCCAGTTGGCTCAGAGCAAAGATCAAGTTTATGGATATTTCTAGAAAAAAATAATGTTGACTATCATGATGC
The DNA here is from genome assembly GCA_034064705.1 of Bothrops alternatus. Classification (NCBI taxonomy): domain Eukaryota; kingdom Metazoa; phylum Chordata; class Lepidosauria; order Squamata; family Viperidae; genus Bothrops; species Bothrops alternatus. Next base: position 639,154 of record JARGCV010000423.1, on the reverse strand, counting down.
AAAACATATTTTTTTCCAAACAGAAATAAAAATGGAGATTTATTGTAGATTGGAGTGCCTCCCGATATTGCAGTGGCTTTGAGATCTGGTACGGTTGTCGATATATTTCCTAATCCAAACAAGATGGGCAATGTATAAGTCTAATAAAATATATCTGCTAAAAGTCTATAGCAGTCTTGCTACACACTGTTGTATAGAAAAATGACAGAATCGACAAATTAGACAATACTGAGGTTGAACATTTGTCTTGCAGTGACAGGGTTTCCTATAGCTGTTGTGAGTCTTTTCATTCGCTATTTGAACAGCAATTGTCCCTTTGAAGGCATATTCCTGTCTCAAATGAGGAGGGTAAACAGTGAAAATGTATGTATTCAAGAGATACAAAGATGTGTCAACAATCTTGAATCAGAAGCTGAAGCAGACATCCTGTAATCGTAGAAGACTCAGATTTTCATCTTGATAATATCTGCTTTAGGAGCCAAACTTTCCATTTCAGTGGGCTGTTTTTTCCACTTCAAATCCCATTTGCCCATTCATTTCCACACAATGGCTTAAAACATTCTGCAAAGAAAGATGGCTAATCATCGGGCTCCAGATGAGATTATCCCAACTGCAGATTTGAGTAGTATCAGAAGTAACTGCTGAAGCAGAAGTGTAATGGTCAGCTGTTACAACATTGGGTGTTTTTCCACTGTATCCGAGTTGTCTTTTTGCATTATTATCCCCTTACGTTTTGTAACTGTTCCATCTTCCATCTGGAAGAATAATGGTTTGGGGCATTTAATTGGCTTTTTTGATGCATCTGCGATCACACTATTGACCAGCTTGATTTAAAGTGCAACAAATGTAATTATTGACACAGCCTTAATTATCTGATTTTTATGCTTTCTGCTGTTGCAGTTTCATTCTGCCCCCCTGTTTTTTTGGATGTCTGCACAAGTTAATGTTCAGGTTTGGTCCCAGCTGTTGAAATGTAGAATTTATTCAGACAGCCATGGTCAACAATATAGTCCCAGACAGAAGGCTTGATGACCAGCAAGCCCTCTTTCCCACATGATGTTTTGATGTTGTAGTTGTTGCTTTTGGCATTTTAGAAACTTTTGAAGGACATTGGCATAGTTCAAAGGAAAGCCTTGACTTTTAGCAGCGTCTAAATTTTCAGTAATGCTTCTGAGTCCAACAGAGATCCCATTCCTGAAACAAAATTGCAGATGAGATGCGTCATTTGGAAGTGTGCTCACCTGTTCAAGCGGGAACCCAGCATCCTGGATGGATGAAGAGGTTGCAGTAGTAGTTGGGAAGTCAACTACCACTTGTAGCAAGTGGGTGCTCCTAACCTTCAGTTCAGCCATTTTGTGAGAGCATCCAGAAATGCATGCATGCGATGGAATGGAGTCTGCGTTCCCAGGAGGAAAAGGATGCATTCCAGAGGGCAAAGACACAGTGAAGCTTAGATACTTTCGTTGGGAGAAAGAGAGATAAGAAGGTTCCTCCCTAGCAATTCTCAGAGTATATCTGATTACGATGATGTTATCAGAATGACAGAATAACAAAATGATAGAGTTAGAAGAGACCTTAGCGGTCCCTAACCTTTGCAGCTTGGTGGTCTGGCTCGGGGAGGGGAGAGAATTGGGTCATGCGAGCGAGGGTGGTGGCATGCGTGCGTGCATGCCTGCAGCTCAACTTTCACAAATTAAGTTGTGCGTGCCTGTGCATGCTGCTGGCCCACCATTTGCGCAAGTTGAACTGTGCACTTGTGCCCACCGGCCTGCCGTTCCAAATAGGCCACAGCTCATTAGTGGGCCACAGTTTGTGGGTTGGAGACCCCTGTTCTAGTCCAACCCCCTGCTCTATCAGGAAACCCTATACCATTTCAGACCAATGGCTGTCCAATTGCTTGTTTAAAGCCTCCAGTGATGGAGCACCCACAACTTCTGGAGGCAAGTTGTTCCGTTGGTTCATTGGTGCACTGGCCTTAAGAGGCTCAACGTTCATCTGTGAAAGTTGTTGGTTGAAATTCTTTCCTCTGCTATCCACTTCCTGCCATGGTCAACCACCTCTTCCTTAACCTTATTTTCCTCATTTCAGACTTCTTAAATTCCTTTGCAGCTTGGAGTAAGGATTGCAGCTGATATGACCCTTCCCCCAGGTGGTAATGGCCAATCCCTTTAAAACTGGTCTAAGCTACTGTAAGCTAAGTAATGTAAAAACACATGCATGCTTTTGAGCAGTACTGTTATTAACTGCAAATTGATTGGGTTGATAGGTTGAAAGGAAAAGACACTACAAGAATCTGAAATTAGCAATTCATCCATCCTTACATTTAGATTGTAAAAGTCCAGTCAATGTGCTTTAAAAGAAGGTTTTAAATACAGTTCATTTTGTCTTAACAGATGGTTTTGAGATTTTCTAAGTCACAATTGATCCATAGGTTCATTGTGTACATCTGCCTGCCTGCCTGCCTGCCTGCCTATCCATCTGTCTATCTATCTATCTATCTATCTATCTATCTATCTATCTATCTATCTATCTATCTATCTATCTATCTATCTATCTATCCATCCATCCATCCATCCATCCATCCATCCATCCATCCATCTATCTATCTATCTATCTATCTATCTATCTATCTATCTTTCTATATCATCTGTCTCTGTCTATCTATCTCTATCTATCATATATCTTCTATCTATCTATCATCTCTCTTTATCTGTCATCTATTATCTCTCTCTCTCTCTTATCTCTCTCTATATATCATCTGTCTGTGTCTGTCTATCTATCTATCTATCTATCTATCTATCTATCTATCTATCATATCTCTCTTATCTATATCTACTATCTATCCATCCATCCATCCACCCATCCATCCATCCATATATCTTCTATCTATCTGTCATCTATCATCTCGCTCTCTTTATTGGTCATCTATCACCTATCTATCTATCTATCTATCTATCTATCTATCTATCTATCTATCTATCTATCTATCTATCTATCTATCTACCTACCTACCTATCATCTCTCTCCCTTATCTATATCTATCATGTGTCTATCTGTCTATCTCTGCACTGTCTTAATTTTGATTAAAATGCCTTATCATATAAATAATTTACTTTGTGTTAGTTCCCTTTACCCTCTCTTCTGAGAATTCATGCTAAGATATGTTTCTTCCTGATTTATCCTACCAAGATATTCTTTAAGCTACAGGTATTTATGACTACAGTTGGGATCAGAATTTCCATTGCTAAGCAAGGCAGTTGTTAATTGAAGGATGGCCACTTTTGCCATTATATCACTGCAGTTGTTAAGTATATTGTGTGGTTGTTAAGTGAATCTGGCTTCCCAGTTGACTTGTTGGAAAGTCACAAATGATGGCTGCAGGACCCTGGGATCCTGCAATCGTTGCAAATGCATGCTGGCTGCCAAGCGCCTGGATTTTGATTACGTGGCTGTGTGGATGCTCTGACACTAGTAGGTGAAAGGATCTGTTGTAAGCAACTTTTCCCCACTGCCGTTGTGATTGGTTGCTAAACAAATGATTGTAAGTTGAAGTCTAGCTGTAGCCCATGTGTGAAGTTGCCTGCCTGTGTTTATTCTGAAAAATGTTTGTCCCTCAATTTACCAAAAAAAACCCCAAACAATTCCTACGCATAAGACAAAGATTTAGAATCCTGTGGACACTTTTTAACCACTTCCACAATCGCATTCTTCCAGAACATTGGCAGCAGAAATGAGGCAGAGGAATCCCGAGGGAGTATATTAATTACACTAGGGTATGATTAATAACAAGCACTGTGGTTTATGTGGTTTTCCTGAATTTGATATTATTGGGCTCCAGAGGCACCGTGGTGTCAGCTGGAACAGCAAGTACAGGGTGGGAAAAACGACCCTAGAGTGAAGTAACCTATTCATGGGGTCCTTTTCAGTTCCATAACTTGATGATGTTATGAATTCTTTCCAAAACTAAGCTGCAAAGCCAGCCAGCAGAGTATATTTTTCAATACTGAAATGTATTGATGGGTTAGTAATATTTCCTTTAAAGTAATGTTTCTTTAAATGTGGTCCTGGAAGTCCCCCCACCCAAAGACCCTTTCAGGGGTTCATGAAATAAAAACTATTTGCCAGGTATCAAAGATATTTTCAAACATTTAAAACAATGTCACTGACTCAGGATTATTATTTTTTGTTAAATATAGGGTGTTTTTTTCATGAAGATCTTTTATTTATATTAGTATTAACAGGTTTAGCATTGTTACATTGATGTGATTTAAGAGATGTTCTACAAATGCATTTTCACTTTTAGTACAGTTAAGTATTGATAAATCTAACACATACAACAAATGAAAGCTTTTGGGGGGGCAGCAAAAAATTTAAGAAACCCTGCTTTAAAAGGTTACATTTTCTGGGAGATGAAACTACTTAAAACAGGGTGCAAATGACCTTTTCAAATTCTCTACTACATTTCCTTGATTTATCCAAGGAAAGGAGAAATGATGCAACATTTCTCTTGTAAAGGAAAAATTTATTTATTTTTATTTATTTATTTATTCCCCAACATTTCTCCATTTTCCCTTTTTAACCGTGGGTGGAACACTGCAACGGGAAAAGCCCATGGAAAGAAGCCTTTCCTAATATTTCCTTGGGGTTTAATGAGAACGTGGGGAGTGGGGTACAAAGCCACAGTGAGAGTCCTCTGCTCTCCCAAATGCATGACCTCCGGGAAGAAGGACTTGTGATTTGAATATGCAACTTGGTGTTTGAGCCAAGATTCCATTTCTGCTCTAGGCTCTATTTTTTTTGAAAGGAGAGCAGAATGTCCACTTACACCACGCACGTAGCTACACGCAGAGTAGAAGGGTTTATAGCTCCAGGGCCAAAATGGAATGTTATAAGCTAATGTCTCTCTTTGGTGCAACGTGCACTCACCTGTGTGGAGAAACAGAAGTCCAGACAAAACACAAACAGAGAAGCCAGCCTTAAACAAACCACTTGAAATAATTAAAAAAACAAACAAACCACTAGCTCAGGTAATACAGACAAAAGGCAATAGAAAAATCAAGAATGATTTAATTCCTCAGCCTCCCTTTCTCCTATTACCCAAAGTGGGATGCCATATTGTTCTGATTTAGTCCCCCCCCCCAAAAAAAATTCTTCTTCCATTTTTTGTACTTCCTTGTTATTTTTTGAAAATGCCCCTGCAATCTAATCCAGTTGATGTTTTGTCTTGCGGCACGTCAACCTTCCTTTGGAGGCAGACACTAAAAAAATCTTTAAGGAAGGCTAAGGAAACTTTGTGGCTGCCAAGTGAAGTCTTCATATCCAAATAGTACCTCTTATTCCTTATTCTATTCTATTCTATTCTATTCTATTCTATTCTATTCTATTCTATTCTATTCTATTCTATTCTATTCTATTCTATTCTATTCTATTCTATTCTATTCTATTCTATTCTATTCTATTCTATTCTATTCTATTCTATTCCATTCCATTCCATTCCATTCCACTCCATCTATTCTATTCTATTCTATTCTATTCTATTCTATTCTATTCTATTCTATTCTATTCTATTCTATTCTATTCTATTCTATTCTATTCTATTCCATATTCCTTATTCCATTCCACATTCCATTCCATTCTATATTCCATTCCATTCTATTCTGTTCTGTTCTGTTCTACCACTTGGGATATTATGTGTTTAAAAGGACCTATTGCAGCTAGAATTATACTCTGGTTGGGTCACTGTGTGCTGGGAAGAAGGAATAGCCTTGAGGAACAGGAGAAAGAGCTGCCTCCCAGACGATGGTCAGATAAAAGAAATTTCAGTCTGGGGCAGAAAGGTAATCTGAGGAAGCATCTCAGAAAAGACCTTCCCTAGTTCTTCTGAAGTTAAAGGGAGGAGGGGAACCACAGTCAGATTTGCAAGATTCTTTTACTAGAACCTTATGATAAATGTAGTCTTAGTATGCATGATGTGGATTTCCTAGTTTAGTCTACCTTGGAGGGCTGTGACTCACCAAGAAAATACGGTTGTGAAGTCAAGGCAAACAAGACCTTTCCTTGTTTGGTTACAATAAGTTTTTTTCCCCCAACTACTTTGACCCCCTCCCAACTTCATATGCAAACTCCTCTTTCCAGAGTGAGATATCCATCATGGCCCTTGTTGGGAATTTAGAAAATAGAGGATGGAGAACACTTCATGAAGCTTGTAGCAAACCCAATCAGCTGACCGGATATTGGCAGCAGTTAGTTGAACAAACAGAATATTGTTTGAAGAATTGATCTCCCTTGGGGAGATGACTTCTCCAGGGAAGGAAGCCAGCCTTTTCTTAATATTTGTCGAAGAGTTTGCTTGTTGACTCTGCATTTCAGCAGATGGGTGAGTTCTTAAGATGAAGGACACCTGTGGAATTGATGGGAAAGTTTGCACTGAAGTTCCAAGTGTATACGAAGTTGAGATGGAAACTTCCAGTTGGGTTTTTTTCCCCCTTGGGGATTTTATGAGAGTACTGTTGCAAAGGGGCAGCTGTCCCTATTTCATTGCCCTTTGGAAATGTTAGCATATAACTCCAGGCATCCACCTAGCCTCAAAATTTATTGCTGTTTATGAGAATGACTGACTTGTCAAATACTATATTTCCCCCAAAATAAGACGAATAGAATAGAATAGAATAGAATAGAATAGAATAGAATAGAATAGAATAGAATAGAATAGAATAGAATAGAATAGAATAGAGCTGGAAGGGACCTTGGAGGTCTTCTAGTCCAGCCCCCTGCTCAAGCAGGAGAACCTATACCGTCTCAGACAGGTGAATGTCTAGCCTCTTCTTGAAAATCTCCAGTGATGGAGTGCCTACAATTTCAGGAGGCCAGCTGTTCCACTGGTTGATTGTCCTCACTGTCAGGAAGTTTCTCCTCAATTCCAGGTTGCTTCTCTCTTTGATCAGCTTCCAACCATTGTTTCTCATCTTTCACTCTAGTGCTTTGGTGAACAACCTGACCCCCTCTACCTTATGGCAGTCCCTCAGATACTGGAACACTGTTATCATGTCTCCCCTATTTCTTCTTTTCTTTAGACTAGCCAAACCCAAATCCTGCAGCTGTTCTTTGTATGTTTTAGTCTCCAGCCTTTGATCATTTTAGTTGCTCTTCTCTGAACTTTTTCCAAACTCTCAACATTTTTTTTGTGGTATGGTGACCAAAGTTGGCTGCAGTATTCCAGGTGTGGTCTTACTAGGGCTTTGTAAAGCAATACTAATACTTTGCATGATCTTGATTCTATGCCTCTGTTTATACAACCTAGGATTGTATTAGGTTTTTTGGTTGCTGCTGCACACTGCTGGCTCATAGTCACAGTTAGGTTTTATTTGGGGAGAAATACAGTACTAAATGCATCAGTCTGGCTGACGATTTTAACTGGGGCTTATTTTTGGGGTGGGGCTTATATTACGAGCATCCTGAAAATTATGCTAGGGCTTATTTTCCAATTTTATTTTCAGGGAAACCCGGTAGGTTGGCAAGAAATGACAAGATTCCTGCTGTTCGTGACTTCGTTGTCCTGCTGGTTGGGAGAAGTAAACTATATTTTTTGAAGATCCAGACACCAATTTTGCATCTTTAGCATCAGAAATTTACTTAGGGGAACCAGTGTGCACCTTGGTAGGCATTGTTGAGTGAAATTGTTGCTTTAAAGCACAGTTTCCACGTCTTGTTACGTATTTCCTAACAAGAAATGCATATCTTGCATGGAGCCGTGGTGGCACAGTGGTTAGAATGCAATATTGCAGGCAAATTCTGCGCACAGCCGGAGTTCGATCCTGACCAGCTCAAGGTTGACTCAGTCTTCCATCCTTCTGAGGTTGATAAAATAAGGATCCAGATTGTTGGGGGCAACAGGCTGACTCTCACTTAGAGAGGGCTATAAAGTACTGTGAAGTGGTATATAAGTCTAAGTGCTATTGTGATGTGTCTGTCTGTCCGTCCGTCTTTCTGTCTATCTAATATCCTATTGCCAGGAGTTCAATCCTGACAGGGCTCAAGGTTGACCCAGCTTTCTGTCCTTCCAAGGTCAGTAAAATGAGGACCCAGATTGTTGGGGGCAAGAGGCTGACTCTATAAACCGCTTAGAGAGGGCTGTGAAGCACTGTGAAGTGGTATATACAGTAAGTCCAAGTGCTATTGCTATATCGGATTACAACCCTTTTTAATTTATGTGTAAATAGATGGTTATATTGTGTGTCTCTGTATCATTCTTCAGAGCAAGTAGTCCTCATTAGCAACCTCAACTGGGACTGGCAACTTGGTTGTTAAACAAAACCACAGCTGTGTTTATGGCCTTACTTCAATTTTCTTTTGCTTTACAGACTTGAGAAGGTGATAAATGAGAGGATTGATTATAAAGTTATTTTTTTTTATCACTGTCACAGCTACAAACCATTGCTAAACAAGAACTACCTGAAACCTTTTCTTTCCTTGCTCACTTTTTACAGAATCAATACTTGGGATTCAAATTGAATGGGAATGGGTTGAAACTGTATTCTAGAAGATTCTATTCACCGCAGGAGTTTTTGAAGGCATCCTCCTGGATTTATTGAAAGGAGAGAGAGAGAGAGAGAGAGAGAGAGAGAGAGAGAGAGAGAGAGAGAGAGAGAGAGAGAGAGAGAGAGAGAGAGAGAGAGAGAGAGAGAGAGAGAGAGAGAGAGAGGAAGTCAGCGTACAATTAAAAGTGAACTATTAATTCACTGTAGTTGTTTATCCAGCCACTTAGTCTGTTTATCCCTCAGTCAATATTAGCAATTTTCTAGACAATTCACAAATGTGGCTTTTATCATTTGCTACACCAGACAGGAAGTAATAAAGAGAGTCCTTTGCACGAGAACACTAGGCCAGGATAGGAAATTGACCTGCAGGTCTTTGACCTGCAACTTTGGTGGCACATTCTTCCCTCTTTCTTCTTCTGAGGATTAGACTGGAAGTTTTTACTTTTATTTTCAAATGAGCCGTAATTCCATATCTGGTCCAAAATGTAGGCAGAATGTCTTGTTAAAACTTTTGTTAATACTAACACATCAAGATCAAGAGTGCCTTTCCTCAAAAGAGGAACTTCAAGTCCACTGTTGCTGGTGTTACTGTTGACCCTTTTCAATCAAACTAACACCTAGTTGTGGAACACCACTGTTGTATACTTGCTTGCCTCCAAGACAGCCATTGTGATATAGTTAAGTGAAGGTGTTGGGCTAAAAGTGGGGAACCCCAATTGTAGACCCCTCTCAGCCGCAGAAGATCAGTGGGAGACTTTGGGCCAGTCCCTCTTTCTCAACCCAAATGTTCGTGTTGTGTAGTGATGTTGGTGTTGGGTTACAAGTGTAGAGTCTCAGATTCTAGTCTGTCCAGCTGTGGAAGCTTTATTGGGTTTTGGCCCTTTGAGGAAAACCAGCTCCAGATAGCTGGGCAATTTTAAGAGAACAAAAACTGTTCAAATTTGATGTAATGGTATGTAGTAAGGAAGTAGCATCCCAGGAGGTTGTGCTCCAAAATGTGTGCTCCAAAGGAGTCAGGGACAACTCTGTTCTGGATATTACCTGTGACAGAAAGAGAGTATTGTAGAGACAACCTCTTTAATAGTTCACAGAATATATTGTAGATGCAGAGAGTAGAATCTTCAGTCTGAAGATTTTGACTTAACAGTGTGAAACAATGAAAAACTCAGCTTGGAAGATTGACCTTGTGTCATTCTTGGTTTGGGGCCTTGGGAGATTTGTAAAGTCTTGATTGCTAACATTAGAGGTAAATATGGAGTCTTGGAAACTGCCGGAGGAATTTCCCACCCTTATTTAAGGAGTTCATTAAGGCAGAGATTCTCGGAATGTTTGAATGTTTCTTACCATCTGGACTTAGTGGCCATTTATGAGATAAGCTACCAGTGGCTCCTTTCCTATCTCTGTTTATGTTTAACATTCCTTCCATTAGCCTCCCAACCTCCCTGCAGTCTCTCACACTGGGTGATTTGAAGTCCATCCCTCTCAGCACCACCTATCTCACAGACTTTCTTAGTGGGAGGAGGGGAAATAACCTACCTTCCGATAGGTACATTTCTCCAAAACCTCAAGTGCTCAAATTGTTTCCTGTTCATACAGCTACTTGGCTGCTGTGAGTCTTCTTCAGCCTTTGGCTTTGATGAGCTGAGTGAAGGGCATCTGTTGCCTTTGTCCTGATTGCAAGTTTATTTTATTTATTTGATTTTTATTCCCCCCTGTTATTATCTGTATAAATAACTCAAGACAGGGAACGTACCTAATATTCCTTCCTCTTCCTACTTTGCCCAGAACAACAACACTGAGATGAGTTGAGATGAGTATGATTGACCCCAAGTCACCCAGCTAGCTTTCATGCCTAAGGTGGGACTAGAACTCACCAACTCCTGGTGATTGGACCAAAGTTATCCGACCAGTGTTCATATCCAAAATGGGACTAGAACTCTCTGTGTCTTGGTTTCTAGGGTTAACCACTACACCAATCCAGCTCTCAAATTGACTTTTGCTTGACCAAGGACATTGACATTCATCCTTGATGTTGGTGTTCTTCAGACAGGAATCCAGTTTGACAACACTAATACTGCCGTAAACCATGTTTCAGTTCCATCTCCTAAGAGCCCAGCAGTGATTTCTTTCTCTGAAGGCTTGACCTCATTTGGAATGCATTGGCATCAAACATGTACATTGAATTAGAAGCATATGCTAATCCAGGGTATAGCATTCCAAATGGTCTAGAACAGGGGTGAGAAACTGCCAGCCCGTGGGCTGGATGCATCACATGGAAGCCATGTCCACCCCATTGCCGGCAATGGCAAAACCGGCCCGATACGTTGCGCAACGACATGTGACATCGTGAGTTTGACATGCCTGGTCTAGAAAGACCTGGCTTGGCTACCCAGTGTTGAGTTTGAAGTTTGCTGGACATGAGTGAAGGTGTGGGCTGAGTTTGAAATGACGAGATTAGGCTACTTGTGCCTTCAGAGCAAGTCTTGTTCCAGCCTTTTTTAGTTGAGGAAATTCATGGGGAATGAATAATTGTTCTGTCAGGAATGCTATCCCCATTTTTTTTTAGTAATTATGAGATTAATATAGAGGAGACTCTATACCATTTCAGACAAATGGCAGTCCAGTCTCTTCTTAAAAACTTCCAGTGTTGGAGCATTCACAACTTCTGGAGACAAGTCGTTCCACTGGTTAATTGTTCTAACTGTCAGGAAGTTTCTCCTTAATTCTAGGTTGCTTCTCTCCTTGATTAGTTTCCATCCGTTGCTTCTTGTCCTGCTTTCAGGCACTTTGGAGAATAGCTTGACTCCCTCTTCTTTGTGGCAGCCCCTGAGATATTGGAACACTGCTATCCTGTCCCCCCTCGTCCTTCTCTTCGTTAAACTAGACATACCCAATTCCAGCAACCGTTCCTTATATGTTTTAGCCTCCAGTCCCCTAATCATCTTATCAACAGTGCCACAGCATCTCAACTGAAATGTCAATTTATGAAGTTGTGTATCTTTTGAATAACTAGGAAGATTGGGTGAGCACGTATGTATTCTTGCAAAAACTTATAGACATCTCTTTCTGAGGAGGAAAGAGGTTAAATGAAACTCTTTGAGAGAAGTGTCTGTTCTTGCATTTATTTAATTATAACACAGCCAAATAATGTGGGTGGTTATTTGGTCTTTCATTCGTCTTTTTACCCTCTCTGGCTTTTCCATGCTTTATGCTAAATCCCAGGGGACAATATCAAGCAACACCTATGTGTGTTTTTTTCTTTTAAGGAAAAAGAAGTCATCAGTTAGGGAGATTTATTAGCGATGGAAGAATGCATATTAGAAAGTAGCCATGATAGCAGAAGTCACTGAACTAATAAATAAGTCACCCAGCCAGCTTTCCTGCCTAAGGCAGGACTAGAACTCACACACTCCCGTTTTCTAGCCTGGTGTCTTCACCACTAGAGGCCAAACTGGTTCTTTACTGTTTACAGTGTACAGTTTACAGAGAACATTAAAAGCATTGCCAAGAAAAATATGTAGACATTCTCAAGCAGGTTAAAAATAAGATTTTTAAAAAAAAATCCCTGTGCTGGCGGGGGAATTCTGGGAATTGAAGTTCACAGGTCTCAAAGTTGCCAAGGTTGGAGACCCCGGTTCTCAGACCACTTAAAACCCTTGACTGGATTCATCAGAGATCATCTTCTTTGGTCCGTCTAATTTTCAGTCCATTTCTGGTAGCTCTCTTCTGAAAGTACTCAAGAATACTTCACATTCTTTTGGGGTGTGTAGGGAGGAATATTGACATAGCTGAAATATAGCTTTGAACTCTTTGTTTGCACCAGGAGCCCTTGTATAATAATATTATGGACTAAGTATTGAAGAGGTTCTCCTTTTTCCATGGTGGTTCTCTAAACACTGTTGACTTTTTGTTTTCTTGAATTATTTTTTCATTATTATTTGGGAGAACAGCTTTTGATGGCCCATATCAACCTCCCTGAAGCTATGGAAAGTCCCAGATGGGATGGTTATCTTCTGATCGGAGCCATATTGCTGATAGTTGCACAGTAGCTCCCAGCCATCTGAGGCAGCTGTATTTCCTTCTGCCTCTCATCAACCAGCAAATGAATATAAAATCTTGACAGGTGAAATCTTTGACCAGACCTCAGATGGGGTTATACAAAGGGCCTGGCTTAAGCCCTAGCCTGATACACAATTGAATATTCTGCACAGTCGTGAATTCCAGCCATAGAGGGACAGGAAGTCCCAATGAATGATGGGTCTCAACTTAACCATAGACCTTCTAGCTCTTTGTTGTAGGGGATTTTGGAAACAATTGGGGCTGTCTATCAAAGATTAAGCAGACAGGACATGTACTTTATATCAACAGATGAACAAACAGCTTTTGAGAGTGTTAATACAGGCACATAGTTTAAAAAAAAAAGAGCCAGGGATTTTATTGAAATGATGACAAGTGTTCCTGGAATGAGCTGATGATTTTATAAACCTTTTCCATTGAGAATTCTAGATGAGGAACTCAGGTTTTTGATGCTTTGTCTGTTCCCATTAGAGAAGAGAGGGATGGGACGGAGGGGAGGGAAACCAGCCGTGCTGGGATGCATCCAGCCACGTGGGACCTCGGCGAGTTAGCAGGCAGCTGGTTGAAGAGGGACAGTTGGCATCTCTGGGGCATGGCACGTGTGCCTACAGAGAGGGCTCTGAGTGCCGCCTCTGGCACCCGTGCCATAGGTTCGCCACCACTGCCCTAGAGCTACTTGTGACCTGTTTTCTGAGTTAGGACTGCACAGATGCACCTTGTGGTCACATGATTGGATTTGGGGCACTTGGCAACTGGCTCACTTTTATGGCCATTTGTTGTGATCTTTTTTGGGGGGGGCAGTTTCCCAGCTTATTTCCAGTTTCTGACAAAAAAAAATGCCCATTGGGGAGAACGAATTTCCTTAATGACTCTGGCATTTGCTTAACCTTCAAATCCAGTTACGATAACGTCAAATCCGGTCACAGAATGTTTCGGCTTATGATCACCACCACTTATAACCATAATTCTGGGGCTCAGTGATGGCTGACGTACCTGCTGGCAGCAGATTGGGAAGAAGGATTTAGCGGAGTTATAAAGAATATATTTGGAATAAGGCTACGGTCGTAAGCATGGCATTTATTTAAAAGTTTGTCTCCAACAAGTTCAGGAGGATTTTACTGACTAAGCATGTTTATTTTAATGAGACAGATTCTCCCCCCCCTCCCTCCTTGGGGCTAAAAGCTACATTTAGGTTTGAGAGTGCTATTGTGCAGTAGACTGTTGCATCTCTTTTGGAAAACCAACAAGGAAGATGAAAATGCCACACCCTTTGCTTCTCGCTGGGAGTTAACTTGTACTACCCCCCTTACCCATGTTGCTTTCAGAGCTGAAAGGAATCTCTAGGAATCTGAGTGATGGTCAAAAGAGGCTGGTTCTATCTAGCTCAGGGGTCTTCAAACTTGGCCCTTTTAGGACTTTGTGGACTTCAACTCCCAGAATTCCTCAGCCAGCATTGCTGGCTGAGGAATTCTGGGAGCTGAAGTCCACAAGTCCTAAAAAGGCCAAGTTTGAATGAAGACCCCTGATCTAGCCTATAGGCAGCTCCTCCGTGTGTTGAACTGCAGCTAACTAGAGTTCTCAACTATGGGGGAGGTTCCACCCATTCATTGGCTCCTCAGAGCTCGGGTGGGTAGAGGGGCAGCCCTACCAGGGTGCTTTGAAAGACGGAATCTGCCTCAGGTTGTGGATGGTGAGAAGGGGGACACGATTCCTTAGACTCATTTCATCGTCGTCATCAATTGGTTGCCTTCACTGGCACCAACTTAACCTACCAATTTGGCCTTCCGTATATCAAATGGAAAGAAATGCTTTTTTCTTTTGCCTCAGCAAGAAAATGCCACGGGCTAAGCTTAGATAGCCAGGAAGAGGTAAAAGCCTTCCTTTCCTTTCCATTTCCATTTCCACTTCCCCTTCCTCCCTCCCTCCCTTTCTTCTCTCCCTCCCTCTTCTTTCTTTTTCCCCTCACTGTTCCTCCCTCCTCCTGCCTTCCTTTCCCTTTCATTTCCCTTTCCCCTTCGTCTCCTTTTCCTTCCTTCCTTCCTCCCTTTCTTCTCTCCCTCCCTCTTCCTTCTTTTTCCTTCACTGTTCCTCCCTCCTCCTGCCTTCCTTTCCCTTTCATTTTCATTTCCCCTTCCTCTTCTCCTTTTCCTTCCTTCCTTCCTTCCTTCTGCCCTCCCTCCCTCCCTCCCTCCCTCCCTCTTCCTTCATTCTTTCATTGTTCTTCCCTCTTTCTTTTCCTTTCCTTCTTCCCTTTCTCCTTCCTTCCTTCCTTCCTTCGTATTATTTGAATTTCTATCTAAAGAGTATCGTAGTTTTCTTCTAAGATGTTTTAATCTGAGAGACAATTGGGTGCACTTGAGTGTTCCAAAGACATGCATGTTATATTAATTGATTACGGAGGAAGAAATGTGGTTTGATTTGTACTGCAGCAGCATAGAGACCACTTTCACTGCTCGGACAAGTGAATTCCATCCAATATGAGTGACAGAAACAGCGGCTGGGCTTGCACAGTTATGAAGCAATAGTCTGCTTATCCATAACTGATTTAATAAGACAGGATTTGAGGAATTTGAACGACTCATAAAGCCCTAATCCGTTCTATACGTCACTCTGACTAAATTCTCCAAGATACGCTATGTAAGACATGAGACAAACCACACTGTGTATCATGAATGCAGTTTTGCAATTTCTCTGGCCAGAAAAAAAAAGTGAGATAAGAATTCAGTGAATAGTGGCACTTTTTTTTAATCTGTTGCTTTTGGCAAAGTTGGGTCTTTCTAGATTTTGATAACCCTATCCTCCATTAACTTTTCTAATCTTAAAGCCATCAGAGTTACAGCCTGTTACATTTTGGGAGGGGGGAATAACTTCTGTGGATTAATTATTGCCAGGTGGATAGAATCAGGCGCATACTTTTTGCTCAAGCCTACGTGTAAGAATCTACTCAACTAATGGGCAGCACTAACTTTGTTGACACGTAAGGATTCTAGGCTGAGCCCTCTCTTGACTCCAACCCCAGGGTCTGCCTCTTCTTCTCCTATAATTATGCATTTTTAGTATGATAAGAAGCTGCCTGTCGCTCATATTATTATTCCAGCCTAGCATGGTCTGTGTTTTCCAAATACAGAGATCCAAAGATCTCTGCATGCCTCACCAGCATTGGAAGTTGTGTAACATGTATTGAAAACAACTTGAAGAAGGCTGGTGGACTCTGAAAATAGATATCAAGGTCTTTCACATTGTGTGGAACTTGAGCATTTTAGCAGGAGATACAAGGAATTGACTGTAGGCCCTTCTGCTTAGGAGCCACATAGCCTATTGCTGTGCTATAAACCCTCTGCAATTTCTTCAGTTTTCTGGAAAGGGTCACCATAACAAGTCTAATACATTTAATTTAATTAATTAAGCAAAACTCATGCCATCAAAGATCAATCTGAGTGCTAACAGAGAGTGAGTTTACTCAGGCTGCTCCATGTTAAATCCACTGGCTGGACACCCTAAAATAAATGGGATGTGCCTGAACATGACTATATATAGTGAGGTCAACTTGGTCAGTTCTCAGCCAGAAAAGCTTGCCCACCAGAAAGAAACACCTCAAAGGACATCGAGTGAGGAGAAAAAAATATGCATAAAGAGAGTGCAAGATAAAAAGCTTTATAAGAGCTACAGCAGGAAAAAAAAATGCCCAAAGGAATTTTACATTTGGCAATCTTTTACCTCTGACTGTATTTTAGTTAGCTTAGTCACTACTCAAGCATTGTTAATTATATTTAAGAAACTCAGTTCCTTGCAAGCAATTGGCTTGGGGAATGATAAAATGAGTGTAAATGGTCTCTCTTCAGAGCTGAAGTAGACCAGACAACATTTAAATCTCTTCTGCAGAGCGCATACCTTATAAGGGATAGTTGGAGTGTTGGCTGTCTTCATCCAAAACTGAAGTATGCTTGTGTGGATGGGTGAGAGGGGGGAGAGAGAGAGGGAGGGAGGGAGAGAAAGAGAGGGAGGGAGGGAGGGAGGGAGGGAGGAAGGGAGGGAGGGAGAGAGAGAGAGAGAGAGAGAGAGAGAGAGAGAGAGAGAGAGAGAGAGAGAGAGAGAGAGAGAGAGAGAGAGAGAGAGAGAGAGAGAGAGAGAGAGAGAGAGAGAGACTCTTTTGACATCTAAGATGAAGATAACACTGCATATATCCTTTTTTTACCTTTAGTGAGCAAGAGCTAGCAACAAATCCTGTGTGGAGCAACCTCTTTAAATGGTGAGGTGTGTATCTCTCTCAAGACATAACAGCAATAGCTCCTCTACAGTGAGATCTTGTAAATCCCTTTTCCTCTTAAAGCCTTCTTCTAGAACAGGACTGTTCAACCTTAGCAACTTTAAGGCCTGTGGACTTCAAGTCTCAGAAGGAATTCTGGGATTTGAAGACCACAAGTCTTAAAAGTTGCCAAGGCTGGACACTCTGTTCTAAGTCCTATCCAAGAAGGAAAAGTTTAAAGCTAAACTTAAGACAAGAGAGATCAGGGCCATGAATTATACGTTCTATTAGTTGTCAGGCCAAGATGGATGGCAGAATGAAATGTCCATTTGTTGTCCTTCAAATCGACTGTCCAAAGCACTTGTTTCATCACATGGGCAATTCATGGTGTTCTCAACTCTCTAGAACAGATAGCCCAGAAAGGATGTGCAGAGGGTTCAACAACAGCCCTGCCTAAAACAGTGTGTTTTCTTCTTCTCCTGGTGTATGTCACCTCAGGTGTTCCCTGCTACTGTTAGGCAGACTAAAGCTACTGTGCCTCTCTGACAGCAGCTGCTAAAGGACAACAGTGATGCCACCTTTGTTGTTCCTTCTAAACTACTTAGCCATTTTTATCTCTGGAAGCTCAGATGTACTGTGCAATTTATTCTTCAGCTCCTAAACGTCCTGCTGTGTCTAGCCATAGTGAAAAATGGTGTCTCCAAATGTCACAAGGGACCATATCCCAATGTGACATTGTAAGTGGAAGCATCCAATTCAGACAGTTTCTGGTTGGAGAGATAAGGAGAAGCTAGAAAGGAAGGAAAGGAGAAGCAAGAACTGAGACATAGATCGAGCAGAATAGAATAGAATAGAATAGAATAGAATAGAATAGAATAGAATAGAATAGAATAGAATAGAATAGAATAGAATAGAATAGAATAGAATAGAATAGAATAGAATAGAATAGAATAGAATAGAATTCTTTAATGGCCAAGTGTGGTTGGACACACAAGGAATTTGTTTCCAGTGCATAAGCTCTCAGTGTACATACAAGTAATAGTGATAATCATGATCATATACAACATGAAAATATATTCATCATAAACAGTGAAATACAACACTTCATCATAAATCATAAGATGCAACACTTAGAGATAGTCATAGAGTACTAGTTAAACAAACACATAAATCATACTAGGGTACAAAACAAAAAAACAATATAAAGTATAAGATACAAGCAGCAAGTTATAGTCATAAGAAGATAAGGAATAGGACTAGGTAATAGGAAAGATGGAGAGTATCATAGTAATACAGCTTAACTAGTAGGAATTAGTTGTTAAGCAGATTGAAAAGTGACTTGCATAAAAGCTGGGAGACAAAAGTGAGTCCAGCCAAGGATCAAGTCAGACGTGAAGAGTAATCTTGTCTGAGGTTGGGATCGTGAGAGGCCCATCCATTGATTTTTGCCCTTGTTTACAATTTCCAGGATCCATCAGTTGGCCTTGTTGCTAAGACCGATTGGAGATGACATTCAAAGAATTAGTGAGCCTCAAGTGGCCCACTCCCCACTTCAGTCACTCTTTATTTTTCTTTACACACAGGAATAAGTTACTGTTTGTCCACCAGAGAACTCAGATACAAGTATTTGCTTGAATTTTTCAGGGCAGTGCTGTTGGCACAGGGCGGAAGACAGGTCTAAATTAAGAAAGATAAAGTGGAAAGCAGTTTGCAAAAAATATCCTCCATGCTATCCAAAATTGCAATTCTCTTGGGATTTCTGGCTACGATGGGACTTGTGACGGGATACGGGCCAAGTTCATTGTTGACAAAAGTTTTCTAGGCTATTTTTTTAAAGGAAATTTAGAAATGTAGACCCTGAAAGGGGGCATTTGAGGTGAGCTACAGGAGTTGATGGGTCTCTCCTGAATTTAGACAGTAAATAAAAGTTCTGTCAGAAAAAGGAGAACAGATGTTCCTTATGTCTGTATTGCAACAAAGAAAGGGGGGGAGACATTTTTTTTAAAAAAAAAGAAACACCATCTGCTATGGAGCTGTCCTGTGCTGCGTTATGTTTGGCTAATGCAAGGTGACTTATAACTGGTTTCAGGGATGAGAACCATAGCTATTATCAGAGGCTATTACTAGCTATAAAAGAAGGTTCATCTGCATGCAATTAAATTTCCCAAGGTTGGATTTTAAGCTGTACTGCTCCTGAGGTTGGTTGCCGTTTGCTCCCTGCTTCTAAAGCCATGCCTGCTTCTTAAAACAAAGGGTGGGTTCTTTGCATTTCTCTAATTCCAGTCATTCCAAAGCCTCATTTTTGTTCTCAATTAAGGAGAAGGTAACAAGCACTTCTCAGATTTTGCTAATCTGACAAATCCGTGGATAGGATCTGGTATAATTGCATGTTATCTGCATTCCGGCTGGCCTAGAGGCATCTTCACTGCCTCTGATGTTGTTTAAACAATTTGGGTTTGATCCTCCCTGGTGGCACACAAGAGCTTGGGGGGTGGGGAGAGAGAAGCAGCCCCAGAGAAGATCTTGGTGCTTGCTCCATCATTCTGACCTGCTCAGGGTGATCAGTTTTAGCAAGGGTAAATTGGCTGCGTTAACAGAAGAGATAGGATCACGATTACGTGAAGTGTTAGTTTGAGGTATAAAGTAATAAGATTGGTCCATTTGTTCTTCTTTTCTTTCCATGCACTAGGATACTAGATCCCACATTTAATTTCTCCCTCAGAGAGATCTGCTAGTAATCTCACATCTGTGTGGGGTTTCTAACTTTGGGGGACTGTAGCACTGCAGAGAAGTTCAATGTCATAAAGTCCATATCTTTCTCCTGGAAGAAAAAAAGACGTGCATGGGCCACATTTGGTCTCCTGGTCCTTTCTTGGACCCTCCGGAGCTCTCTATCACACTCACAACATTTCATGACACAATGTTTCCCCTCTCTCCTCTCCTCCCCCTCTCATCTCCCCTCCCCTCCTCTCCCCTCCCTCTCTTTCTTCTTCTTCTTCTTCTTCTTCTTCTTCTTCTTCTTCTTCTTCTTCTTCTTCTTCTTCTTCTTCTTCTTCTTCTTCTTCTTCTTCCTCCTCCTCCTCCTCCTCCTCCTCCTCCTCCTCCATCTCCTTCTTCCAGAAAGAAACAAAATAAGTGTAAGAAATTATTTTCCACACACAAAATAATCCAGCTGAAATGTTTCGTCCCTGTCCTTCCAGAGATGTTGTGTCATCACAGTTATTCTAGTAGCTTCCGGATTCTGATTTTTTTTAAAAAAAAAAAGAAAAAGAAGAAGAAAGAAAGAAAGAAAGAAAGAAAGAAAGAAAGAAAGAAGCTGATTTCTTTCTTTTATTTTCTTCTTTTCGTGCTGTTCTGCCAGCATGGAAAAAGATCTAATGCAGGGAGAACTTACATGTTCTCCATGGAGTTTAGAACTCTGTATGTGATCCATATGTTGCAGCTTTGCTTAGTTTTCTTCTTGGCCTTTCGTTGAAATAAAAGCTTGTGTTCCAAATTGTTTTACAATGTTATTACAGCAGAAAACAATAAAATTAACTCGTTCAGAGGATTGGGGGCTCTTTCTTTCATGCTGCTTGAGTGTTTGTTTTGATTATATAATTCATAAACTTTGAAGCAAGCGAGCCCTTTCAAAGGCAACTGTAGAGTTTTGCTGGCTATCTCAGCTCTGAAGTTTTGAGTTTGTCTTTTCACAAAAATTAATGAACCAGTTGATGGTCCCAAGATGTAGCAGAATAAATATCAGTTTCTAGTTTTAGAATCTGCCAGTGTCATTGGGAGGTCCTCCTTTGTGTCTGGTCACTTAAAGAAGATAGTGGATAGGTCCTGAGGTGCTTTTTCTGTAGCAAAAAGTTGGAAAAATCTGCAAAGTAGATGATTGTTGGACAGTTTTCAAACTGGTGATTCATTCTTAAAGTTTAGCTGGAGTCTTTCTTCTTTTTAAGTTGAATTGAAGAGTTCACCTGGAAGCCACCTTTTCAAAAATGTAAATGGTTGGCGTCTAGCTTTGTTCTCTTGAGACCCCAGAGAACATTATATTTATTTACATATTCCATTTTGATGCCAACCAGCTCTGGGCATCTCACCAGAAATGAAGAGCAACATAAAAAAGAACAAAATTTAATAGAGTAGACTGGATCAAATTACAAAAATAACTACATAAATGTGCTGTGTGTGTGCATGCATAACTTCAATTGCCTCAACTAGTCCCTTCAGTTTTTTTGACAATAATTTTGGAAGTGGTTTGCCCTTGCTTTCTTAGCAGGGGCTGAGAGAAGTGACTGGCCAAAGGTCTCCCAGCTGGCTTCACCCCCAAGGCAAGGCTAGAACTCATTGCCTCCCAATTTCTAGCCTGGAGCTGTTAGCCACTACACCAAGCTGGCTGTAAGAAAATAATTAAAGAAATTGCAATCCAAGCAACGTATCAAAACATAAATATTATAACCAAAGGAGTTTCATCCACCCTACCCCAAGGTCTGGGAAAGAAGCCAAGTCTTGAAGGCTTCTTCTCCTTGTAGTTCAGTGAATTAGGATGTATCCGCCTGAGCCACTTCTGAATATTATCTGTCTGTTGTGGTTTAAAATCTGTTTTATCCCTTGTCATCCTGGCAACAGATCATATATATTTCGGTCTAGACCATCTTCCTTACACTCTTTACATCTTGAGAAATTCTGAGAAATCAGCTTCCTAATTTCTCTGCTCACAGATTTGGTAGATGTTCTTCAAATGCATTTAATGGCTCTATGTTGGGTGTAGGTCTGACCATATTAAGGCCACCTTCTTCACTCTTCTTCTTAAGGTAGAATGTGAACCTGCAGTTGAGGACTTTGTTCTCGGTAATTTGCTGATATTTACCTTAAGAGGAGGGTCTGCAAAAATATTATTGAGAAACAAAATAAAACATGATTTCCTTCTTCTGTAGGGTCAACCAGGACTAATTGGGAACCAAGGACCAATGGGCATGGAAGGCTTTACTGGACCAGAGGGAGTGAGAGGACTGAAAGGAGAGAGGGGTATAACAGGTCCTACAGGTGCAGCTGGAATGAAGGGAGACAAGGTAAGTTCATTCATGCTTTTAGGGTTCTTGTACATCTTTAAAGACAACCCTGTTCTTTCTGCTGTAGTGGCAATTCTACATTTTGCTGTGTCATTTGGGCATAATCAGGGTAATGAAATTACTGAAAGTTAACCAATTATCTTCTATCTGTCTGTTTGCCTGTCTGTCTGTCCGTCTGTCTATCTATCTATCTATCCATCCATCCATCCATCCATCCATCCATCATCCATCCATCCATCCATCCATCCATCCATTCATCTATGATATCTATGATATCATCCATGTCTCTCTCTCTCTCATCTGTCTGTCTGTCTGTCTATCATCCATCCATCCATCCATCATCTATGATATCTATCTGTCACCCACCTATCATCTATCTCTCTGTCTCTGTCTGTCTGTCTGTCTCTCTCTCTGTCTCTTTCTCATGTATGTATGTATGTATGTATGTATGTATGTGTCTGTCTGTCTGCCTATCTATCTATCGATGTCATCTATATCATCTATCTCATTTGTCTATCAGCTTTATCATCCTTATCTATCTATCTATCTATCTATCTATCTATCTATCTATCTATCTATCTATCTATCCATCCATCCATCCATCCATCTATCCACACACTATTTTAGTGTGTATTTCACTAAACGTTATTTCTTAGAGCTACACAAAACATTGAAGAGTGCAACTTCCACAGTGTCCATCATAACCTGCCAGTCAAAGTATCAAGGTGCTATGATCTCTTAGGGGCTCAGCATAGTTGCACCTAGGACCTACCAGCATTATGTGTACAAGTGTGAACTTTTACCACAATTGGAAAGCTACTTTAGTTGATAGTGTTACTCAGAAGGAAAGGAAGACTGTTCTCTGTGTTTGTTTAACCAGAATCTCTTTATCTATTAATAGGACTTAGTTGAAGCACCGATCTCACTGTAGCTTACAGTACTGCTGGATTATGAACTGTTCTGAAAGGTTCACAGACTTTCTTACAATTGCATTTGACATATCCATAGCCCACCCTCCATCCAGAGACTCTCAGAAAGCATCTGCATAAAGAGTTAGTCGTGACTGAGAACCAAAATGCAACTACAACAATGCAAAAAGATTGTCTATAGCAAGTCCATCCTCGATTGTATATCCATTGTTCTAGGCTAGCATGCCTCATGAACTGGACTTAGAACTGTAAAGAACAGACAGACACTTAACTGTATTCCTTTTTTATCCTCTTAGGGCCCAATGGGTGTTCCTGGATTCCCTGGAATTTATGGAGTTCCGGTAAGCCTCTCTGGATTCCCTATGACTTAAGCATATCTCTTAGTGTGGCTTTTGGCCACCAACTTTAAGTATGATTCTGGGTTTGAATTCAAATGCATGTTTTTGTGGCCCTTGATTGAGATTGTTGATGGGTAGTCCAACAAAAATTCCAGGGTGAAGGTGATCGTATGCAGTTGGTAGGGCAGGTCTTCTGTTCTAAGAGGATATTCCTTTGCTACTGATTGAAGCAAGGGAAGGACTCTTATCGGGTCAGTAATGCAGCTAGGTCTGGACCATAGAATGAACATTGAGACTCCAAGAGACAGTGGGCTCCAATAACCACAAAATAGCAGGTGATTGAGGCTGTAGCGAACACAGCCACATCAACATTAGGATCAGTTGTTTCTTCTTCTGTGGTCAAGGAGGAATTGGTTAAGCGTACATATACTTGCAAATGCTGTTTGTTGCTTTATCCTTAAAAAAAAAAAAAGAGGAACGCTTGGAAGAGTTTGAAAAAAGGTATTCAAATGCCTGGATGTCCTTATGCCTACAAAGATCCGAGTCATGCAAGCCATAGATCTCCCTTTGGCGCATCATGGGAGCAAGAGATGGACTTTGAAGAAGCAGGATAGGAAGAATATTACCTCCTTTGATCTTTGGTGTTGGAGAAGATTCCTAACAAAGTCACGGACAGCCAAGAAAACAAGCCAGGGACATCAAACAAAGCAACCCAATTGAGGCATAAATGAGCAGGCTCAAATGATCCAACTTTGGATGCATTATGTGAAGACATAGCTCTCTTGAAAAAACTGTAATGCTAGGAAAAGTGGAAGAAAAGAAGTGGATAACCAGCAGCAAGGTGGCTATCTGAAGGACCAGGTTAGGCATAAATTGGAATGGAGAAAATATGTCTTGTTGTAATGCACTCTAGCCATTAGGCTTGGAGGGACAAAGACTGTGCCATGTGGCTTGGAACAAAGGAACAGGCCATGTGACTTCACCATGCTGTTTTGGAGCAACAGGAAATGGAGGAGGGGTCAAGAGGCTGGATGGACGTTGTACCAAGATTTGAATCCATTGGCCACAGGGCAAGCTTTGCCAGTGTAGCCTTGACATTGGCTGCTAGTATAACATTGTCATTGGCTGTTTGTAACCATGTGATGCATTGTGTAACCGCCCACTGTAACAGGTAATAAAAGGGGAAGGCAGCCTTTTGTCTGTTGCCTCACGCCCCAGAGAGAAACCTGGCTGGAGTCATGCTTCCTTCTCTAATATTCGGCCCACGTGTGTAGGACCCACCATGAGAATTGAAGCGGCCTACGGAGGGCAAAGCTTCAATGTCTGTGTGATCAATAGGAGATCACAGCCACTTGATGACACATAATCAGTCAATCAGATTGAATGGCAAACTTCAAAGGGATCTGAAAGACTCTTCAGTCCAGTGGAAGCATCTCCAAGAGAAGGACAGATGGGAGATCTGGTCACTTGGCATATTGCCCTTCCCAGCCAGTCTTTTCCCCTTTGTTGGAGGGAACAAGACCATTGGAGAAAATAGCGATTTTCGTCTGTTCATTGATATATTTGCATCTTTCCTAGCTATCTTACTACATGAAGTTCTCTGGATAGTTTACTAATGAACCAACATTTAATAAAAATTAAAGACAAAATGGAAGACAAATTCCTAAAAATATACACCAACATCCATACAGCAACAAAAATTTCCATCAGTCTATCCTCATTTTTTTTGCCTTATTTTTGTTCCACGAAATATTTATGTCATGCTTCGGTACTATAATTATGCATAAAGACTCTTAAATTCGTTTTATTTTACCATATGCAACATGTGACCTTAATTAGTGGGATAGACAGTGGAAATTAGGAATTCATTTTCTCCCCATGGCAATTTAGTTGTGTGTTTCTTTAATAATCACTCCTAACCACAGTAGAAAATTGAAAGATTTCAGGACATACCCTGTCTTCCTTCCTTCCTTCCTTCCTTCCTTCCTTCCTTCCTTCCTTCCTTCCTTCCTTCCTTCCTTCCTTCCTTCCTTCCTTCCTTCCTCCTTTTCCATTCTTCCTTCCTTCCTTCTTTCCTTCCTCCCTTCCTCCCTCCCTCCTTTCCCTTTCTTTCTTCCTTCCTTCCTTCCTTCCTTCCTTCCTTCTTTGTTAGTACTAACAATAGATCTAATAAACAACCTCTAAAGCCAGCAACATAAAATCCAGCAAAGGAACAAATTGAACATGCAGGTTTAATTTAGTTTAATTCAATCAGGTTGATCAGAGAATTGGACGCTTCCAAAGCACATCCTGGCTGCCTTGTCTGTTTTCATTCTTTCTTTCTCCCCTTCCTTTTCTTTATTTCTTTTGAGAGGAGGCATTAATTTTCATCTCCCCACTCCCACCCTTATTGCTTTGTCTCAAAACAACAATTAAGGA
Organism: Bothrops alternatus; assembly: GCA_034064705.1. Lineage (NCBI taxonomy): Eukaryota > Metazoa > Chordata > Lepidosauria > Squamata > Viperidae > Bothrops > Bothrops alternatus. Next base: position 613,552 of record JARGCV010000423.1, on the reverse strand, counting down.
TTAAAAACTGTGGCTTAAAATGCAGGAACAGAATGAGTTCAATGTGCAGTTTTGAAACCCCAGAAAATCCCAGATTTAACTAAGGGTTCTGTGTAAGGCCTTGGCTGGGTATACGTGGTCCTCGGCAAACGACCACAATTGAGCCCAAAATTTCTGTTGGCAAGCAAGACATTTGTTAAATGAGTTGTGCCCCATTTTTATGACCTTTCTGTTGTTAAGTTAGTAACATAGTTATTAAATGAATCTGGCTTCCCATTGACTTCCCATTGCTTGTCAGAACTGTTGTAAGTCAAGCAACTGTTGTAAGTCAAGTATACAGTTTCCCACCTGAGCAGGGGGTTGGACTAGATGACCTCCAAGGTCCCTTCCAACATCATCATCATCATCATCATCATCATCATTATTATTATTATTATTATTATCGATCATCACACAGTCAGCCAGATGTTCAGACTGGATTTGGCATTTTTGTCTACCTGTTGAGTCCTTCCCAAGGACCTGGGATAGGCAGATGTGGATATTTGATGGTATTACAGATATCGTCGCAAGATGAAAGCAGTTCCTAGTAAGGCCGCCTTTTGCAATTGACTAATATTGAATTTGTCAATGCCGATGATGGTGTTCAAGTGGTGCTCCAGTTGTTTTGGGATTGCACCCAAGGCACCTATTACTATTGGTACTACCCTTGCTTGCTTTTGCCACAGTCTTTCTATTTCTATTTGTAGATTTTTGTATTTTGTTATCTTCTCCAGTTCTTTCTCGTCTATTCTGCTGTCTCCAGACTTTTTTGTCTTTCTTATCGACAATTGTTAAGTCCGGGATGTTATGTTGCAGGTGCTTGTCTGTTTGAATTCTGAAGTCCCAGAACAGTTTAATTTTATCATTTTCTATGATTTTCTCTATTTTATGATCCCACCAGTTCTTACTTACAGGCAAATGATATTTCTTGCAGATCTTCCAATGCACCATTGTTGCTACTTTGTCATGCCGCTGCTTCTTGTCTTCTTGCAGCAGCTTACCAGGTGGTCCACTGTTTCTTCAGCTTCTTTGCATAGGCGGCACTTACTGTCTGTTGCTGTCTTCTCAATTTTGACTTTATATGCATTTGTTCTTAAGGCTTGGTCTTGTGCAGCCAGAATTAGTCCCTCAGTCTCTTTCTTCAATTTTCCTGCTCTTAGCCACTGCCAGGTCTTGTTATTATTTGCTTTCCCAGCTATTTTTTTAATGTATTGGCCATGTAGTGCTTTGTCTTCCCATGCTTCTATTCTGTTCTTCATTTGGTAGGCCAGTTTGGTCTCTCCAGTAGTCAGTAAGCCTTCCTGATATACTAATTTCAGTGCATCTTCATCATTGTCCTTCAGATATTCTTCCAAAGCCATTTTTTCTTCTTCAACCATCTGATGTACTTGCAGCATTCCATGCCCACCTATTTGCCTTGGTAGATAAAGTATTATTATTATTATTATTATTATTATTATTATTATTATTATTATCACTACCTGTAGTAAAGAGGCTACAGGAATGATAACCAGGTGGAAACCGCTTCTGGATTTCTGTGCTTGGGGTGGAAAAAAATGAAAGTTTGATTTGGGGTTTTACCAATTAATAGATTTTTTATTATAGAAATGACTAGTAACATGATATTATTATGTAAAAGTAAAATGTTGAGGTTTGATCTTAGTATCTTATTCTACTGCACCAAAGGGAGTTGGAAGTCAACACCTTTTCTTTCTTTATTCCCCTTGTCTACACTTTTCCCTTCCTTTTCCCCTCCTATTTTCTTTTGTAGTTTTGTATTATATATTATAAACTAATAAAAAAATTGAAAAGGGAAAAGGGATGATGTGAGACACCCCAAGCAGTGAATCAATAGATAGATATAGATAGATAGATAGATAGATAGATAGATGGATGGATGGATGGATGGATGGATGGATGGATGGATGGATGGACGGGCGGGCGGGCGGATGGATGGATGGATGGATGGATGGATAGGTGGGTGGGTGGGTGGGTAGATGATAGATAGATAGATAGATAGATAGATAGATAGATAGATAGATAGATAGATAGATAGGTGGGTGGGTAGACAGACAGACAGAGATGGATGGATGGATGGATGGATGGATGGATGGATGGATAATGGGTGGGTGGGTGGGTAGGTAGGTAGATAGATAAGTTTTATTGTCATTTTTACTGTGGGCACAACGGCACACATTAAAAATGAAATTTAGTTGCTTGCTCTCAAAGTGTACACATAACACACATTTAAACATGTTATATACAACATATGTATATACCTACACCCTTACATATAAATATTAATCACTGTGCATCTTGAATACATAGCGGAAGGAGGACGCTTTAGAGTTTACAAAGTTAATACTGTATGGAACAAAACTGTGGCTGAATCTGGATGTTCTGCTTCGGATCACAATGATCACAGTGGGGAGGTGGGCATGGAAGGAAGAGCCTCACAGGTTCAGGACGGCTATATATAAGTGGGCGGGAGGGAAAGAGGTCACCATAGGTCCTGCCAAAGAAACTGCCCCCAGATGGACTTCATTTCTTGTGTTGCTACAGCTGTTAGCTGTCAGCCATCACTCCCTGCATTTGTGGCTTGTTAACCACCAATGTCCCAGAGAAAGGGCCTGAAGGAACTTCCCTTCCCCACCTGCCTGGCACATTCCCATTTTTTTTCCCTCCCTGGCCCTCACCCCACATCCTAATGTAGATGTTTAGCTTTTCCCACGGAAGGAAGTTGAGAAGTTTGGAAGTTGAGATGCATCAGTCCCAGCTTTTCAGCTGAAAATACAAGGCTGGCTGAATGGAAACATCTCAGGGAGCGATAGCATATGGACTGGCTTCTATCAGCTTGTGTGTGTGTGTGTGTCTCTCTGTGTGTGTGTGTACACACGGTTCACAAAGCAAACCAAACAAAACCACAGGCTGTTTGAAAAGAAGGCTCTGGCATGGCTCCAAGAGGCCCCTTTAATGTTCCTAATACGCAAATCTCTGCCTTCCGATTAGGCTGATTTCTCTCTTCCTTAAGCACTGGGTCTGCCCTGTTTGGGTCTACTTAGAAATAAGTCTTCTTCACCGGAAAGGGACTTAAACTTAGTTAAGGCAGTGAGAACAATTAACCAGTGGAACGGCTTGATTTCAGAAGTTGTGGAGTTTTTAAGAAAAGGCTGGATAGCCATCTGTCTGAAATGCTAAAGGGCGAACCTTTTAGAGACCGAGTGCCCAAACTGCAACCCAAAACCCACTTATGCATCGTCAGGTGCCGGGTGGGCGTGGCCCATTGGGTGGGCGTGGCCCATTGGGTGGGCGTGGCTGCAGTGGTAACAGCAGACAGGGTGGGACTAAAAAGTTCAATCAATCAATTCCGACTTTGCGAGATCTTTTTTTTCCCTGTGAGAAGTTGAAATTGACTGATTGATTGAACCCTTTTGTTTTTGTTTTTTTCCACACGGCAGCGGAGGCCTAAAGCGAAAAGGTTTTATAAAACCCAGTTGAAGGCCTAGGACTGGGGCAACGGCGCGCGTGCCCACAGAGAGGGCTGTGCATGCCGCCTCTGGCACCCGTGCCATAGGTTCGCCACCACTGGTATACGTTCTCCTGCTTGAGCAGGGGGCTGGACTAGAAGACCTCCCAGGTCCCTTTCAGCTCTATTCTGATTGATTGACTGATTGATTTTTTTAGTTGCAATGTGGAAGGGGTGGATAGTAATGGTTCCTCATCCCCATTCTAAACGTTTAAATGTCCCCATTCTCAATCATCCAGGTCATGGTTTGTCCCACAAGACGCCAATTGGGCTTGCTTTCAAGACGCCAATTGGGCTTGCTTTGTTTTTTCTTTGAAAACGTTTCACTTCTCATCCCAAAAGCTTCTTCAGTTCTGCAGAACTGAAGCTTCTGGGATGAGAAGTGAAATGTTTTCAAAGAAAAAAAAACAAGAAAGTTCAGTGGCCTTTAGAAAAGCACCTTTGGGTTCCCCATTCCAGTTTGCAGCCCTGGAGTTTCTTTGGCCTCCTCCATCTAAATCCTCCACCACCTAATGTTATGTTAACCGAATGTAAATTAAATTTAGTCCTGGCCTCAGATCTTCTTGGAGAGGATTCAGCACAATACTTAAAGGGCAAATCAGGTCTTTGCCTGGAAAAAAAAGTGACATGTCATAAGGGATTAAAATACTTTCCCTAACAGAAGACATTAAAAGCCTTGTTGGATTATACTTTGGAGAAATTAAAAAAGAAAATCACACCAAGAAGTCACATAAGGGAAATATATAAATCTAGTGATCATTTTAGAAATAAAATCCTATATTTTTTTTCTCCTACTACCGTTGTGCTAGAACTTTAGACACTTGGCTACAATTATTGTTGGTGTCATTATTGATAATAGTCTAGTGGGCATTTAATTGTCGAACTATTTTAATTGCCAAACTAATTTAATTATTAAACTCTCCAAGGTAATCCAGGTCATTGGACTTCTTTTTTGGAATTTTAATTCTTCTGTTTTTATTTTATTTTATTTTTGAGATAAACTCTAATAACAGAGTCTTAAAAGCCTGTGTTTTTCTCTACTGTCTCTCTTATACAGTAGGGCATAACCATCTGATCATCTTTCTCACCCTTTCTATTTCCTGAGCTTAATGCATGTTTTATAATTCTCATGGGGTATTTACTCCAGGGTCATCTCTTTGGCTCTCTCTCTCTCTCTCTAACCTGAAGAGAGAATAATGAGGATTGTAGCCCAACACAGCCTGGGAAAGTTGATGTAGGATTATCAATGAGAATTGCCTTCTTAGATGGTGCACAGTTAAATTATGGCAATCTGTAGTTGAAGATACCACACTACTGGCTTATGTGGTGTCCATAGTGAAATTAATAATAATAATAGAGTTGGAAGGGACATTGGAGGTCTTCTAGTCCAACCCCTGCTCAGGCAGGAAATCCTATACAATTTCAGACAAGTGGCTGTCCAGTCTCTTCTTAAAAACTTCCAGTGTTGGAATATTCACAACTTTTGGAGGCAAGTTGTTCCACTGATTAATTGTTCTAACTGTCATGAAATTTCTCCTTAGTTCTAGGTTGCTTCTCTCGTTGATTAGTTTCCATCCATTGCTTCTTGTCCTGCCTTCTTCAGGGGCTTTGGAGAATAGCTTGACTCCCTCTTCTTCGTGGTAACTCCTGAGATATTGAAACCCTGTTATCATGTCCTCTCTAATCCTTCTCTTCTTCAAACTAGACATACCCAATTCCAGCAACCATTCTTTATATGTTTTATCCTCCAATCCCCTAATCATCTTTGTTGCTCTTCTCTGCACTCTTTCTAGAGTCTCAACATCTTTTTTACATCGTGGTGACCAAAACTGGATGCAGTATTCCAAGTGTGGTCTTACCAAGGTGTTATAAATTCCTGGAGGCTTTGTAGCTAAGTAGTAACATCCTGTTCAGTGCTGGTCAGTGGCAAGGAAATAAAAGTAGGACATAGTAGCCGATACATCTGGTTAGCCCGCTGTGTGAAACTAGGAAGCTTCAACTGAGTGAGTCTTGCATTTGAAGATCTTGATTTTGTTTGACAACATGGAGCCTGAAAGAAAGCACTTCTCTTTCCAGATGTGATATGAGGATATCTCGATGTTCTCTTCCCAGCGGAGGGCAATGTATCGCTTAATTCAGGCATTCAAAGCTTGTAAAAAAAACCACATTCCCATTAGAAAACTAGGAATATATTCCGGACACACAGCAGCTGTTTACAAAGATCAGTTATTTTTAAGGTCATTGCCAAATCAATTGAGGAGGAATGGTTGTGAGAAGTTTGGGCAGATGTCCTTCATTGGCAGCTCAGATGAACTTGAAAGGTCTTGGCTCTCCATGAAGAAAACCTTAGGCCAGTGATGGCGAACCTCTACTCTACTCTACTCTACTCTACTCTACCTTGGTCCGACCTCACCTGGAGTACTGTGTCCAGTTCTGGTCACCCCAGTTCAAGGAAGACACTGACAAACTGGAGCAGGTTCAAAGGAGAGCTACCAAGATGGTGAATGGTCTACAAACCATGTCCTATGAGGAACGGTTAAAGGAATTAGGAATGTTTAGTCTACAGAAAAGAAGACTGAGAGGAGACATGATAGCTGTCTATAAATACCTGAAGGGCTGTCACAGTGCAGAGGGATCAGCCCTGTTCTCACTTGCCCAAGGAAGGACTAGAAACAATGGGATGAAACTGCAGGGGAAAAGATTCAGATTAGATGTTAGAAAAAAATTTCTAACAGTGAGGGTGATCGACCAGTGGAACAGGTTGCCACGGGAGGTGGTGAGCTCCCCTTCAATGGAGGTCTTCAAGCAGAGACTGCATGGCCATCTGTCTGGGATGGTTTAGGGAATCCTGCCTCGAGCAGGGGGTTGGACTTGACGACCCGGGAGGTCCCCTCCAACTCTACGATTCTATGATTCTATGAACCTTTTAGAGACCGAGTGTCCCAAAACTGGCCCCGCCCCTGCTCCACCTCCGCATCTCCTGCCCTGCCTGCCCGCAGGGCCACTCACCGCCTCCAGGGCCCGCCGTAGATCGCCCAGGCAGCCCAGCAGCACTATGGCGGTCACGCCCTCTGCCCGCCCCCTACAGCATCAACTGTGTATGATGGGGCGTGAGGGCAGAGTCTTGTCTACGCTGCCTGGCTGCCATGTCCTTGGCTGCACTGCTCCACGTGGGCCACGCTCGGGGGCGACTCTCCTCCAAGGGGGCTGCTGGAGAGGAGGGGGTCATGGGGGGAGGCAAGGGTGGGGCAACGGCACGTGTGCCCACAGAGAGGGCTCCGAGTGCCGTCTCTGGCACCCGTGCCATAGGTTCGCCACCACTGCCTTAGGCTATTTTGTGTTCACCACCTTTGTAAGAGGTGGTGAACTAAACATTTGTATTTAGTTCTTTAGCAAATATATATATGGCTGCCTAACTCGTACATAGGTGATTCTAGGCAACTTACAACATAAAAAAAAACAAAACCACCCCATAACAACAGCAATATCAATCAGTTCAGCCACTTGATTGGCTCCTCCTCCATTTGGGGTCCCTGGATCCCCCCAGACTAAACCTCATCTTCAGGGCTTTTTGGAAAAGCAACAAGGTGGGGGCCAGTCATACCTCTGAGGGAATTATATTCCATAGGAAGGGGCCCACCATCAAGAAGTTTCTTTTTCTTGGCCCCACCAGGTGTACATCTCTAGTACCTGGGACCTGCAACACACCCTGGGTAGATGTAACAGGGCAGAGCAGTTCTTCAGATAATCAATAAAATGGAAGACTGGATCCCTGTCACATTGACCTTCAGAGAGAGAGAGAGAAGCATAGCCCTGCTTTTTTTCTTCATTCATGAAATAAACATTAATGAGGCTTGGATGGATCATCCTCATGTGAACAGCATTGACTTTTCATTTGAAAAGGAAATTTGAGTTGACTTTTGACAGTGCAATCCCGGTACATCATTCAAGAGTCAGGCGGGGCCGTTAGCCTGGAAAATTGTGCTATTCAGCCATATTGAATGAAGAGAAATGTCCCAAACTGGACTTTATTTTTTCCTTGAAGACAAATTCGCTTCTCATCCAAGAAGCTTCTTCAGTCCTGATTGAATGGTGGAGGATGGAAGGATTTATACTCACCATTCAGTCAGAACTGAAGAAGCTTCTTGGATGAGAAGCGAAACATCTTCAAGGAAAAACAAGAAAGTCCAGTTGCCTTTTGAAAAAACACCTTTGGGACAACCTGGATGACTGAGAATCTCCATAGACAAGGAAGAGAGATGTACCATCATCTCAGAAGTAGCGCTGATCTTTATACCCTGAAACTCTGAGCAACAAACCTGGAGTAGAAGAAAGTGGCTCCTGAATGTTTACAGGGATGTGAAAGAAGAAGATCATTTCATCCATAAATCCTCTGTAGTCTTATCTGATTATCTGCTTAGGTTTGGGACTGCTGGATTCCCTTTACAAACTTATTTCTACCGGATTAGCTGGTTCCCCAGGAGATATCTGCAACCTTCTGGCTATAAAACTAAATACATAAATAAATGAATGAAAGACAGCAGATGTTAGCTTTGAGTTGTCATGGGTCACCGGCTTGTGTTTTATTACAAGATGCTTTGTTGACATAAGATACTTTACTACCAAGCCCCAAACAAGGAATTAATACAGAGATTTGTACAGGAATATATATACATTTTTTTCCTTTATAGGATTAACTCTTCAGGCAGGGTGCATGAAGCCTATTCAGTTCAAGGGACACACTAACTTCTGCTTGCATGGCAAGGATCACATTCTACAAGGGGAGGGGGAACAGCTGGTTTCCCACCAGATAAAAGTTTTAAAGACCTTAATGAGTGATTCTTGGTGTTCTCTGAGTTTGCTCTCTCCCCCTCTCTCCCCCTCTCTCTCATTACCTAGCTCAGAGAGCACCAAGAATCCATTTCAACCTTGGGCTACGAATACTCTCTTTATTGGTACATTAATGAGTGTTTTGTTGCTGCAAGCCTTCCTGCCTGCCTGCCTATTTCCTTCCTTCCTTCCTTCCTTCCTTCCTTCCTTCCTTCCTTCCTTCCTTCCTTCCTTCCTTCCTTCCTTCCTTCCTTCCTTCCTTCCTTCCCCTACATCATCATCATCCTTGTTCCCTTCTGGGAGGAGAGGGCTTCGTGGTATCCATAGCAGAACATCCAGATTCAGCCATGGTTTCATTCCAAACAGCATCAACCTTGTGAACTCTCAAGCTTCCTCCTTCCGTTATATATTCAAGATGGACAGTATTTAATATTTATTTGTTACGTATATGTAGGGGTGTGGGTCTATACATATGTTGTATATAGTATGTTTAGATGTGTGTCATGTATGTGTTTCACTTTGAGAGCGGGCGTCTAAATTTCATTTTTCGATGTGTGCCATTGTGCCCACAGTAAAAAAATGACAAGTTTATCTCTTCTCTTCTCTTCTCTTCTCTTCTCTTCTCTTCTCTTCTCTTCTCTTCTCTTCTCTTCTCTTCTCTTCTCTTCTCTCCTCTCCTCTCCTCTCCTCTCCTCTCCTCTCCTCTCCTCTCCTCTCCTCTTATCTTATCTTATCTTATCTTTTGGGCAGTGCTCTTTGAATGGTTGCACATTAATTGTCTAGTCAAAGGAATTCCTTTCAGGCTTGTTTTTAAAAATGATACAACCATATTTGAAAAGTGGTGGGCACATTTGGAAGTGCTTAATTCACCCCAGGGGCTATTTCCCATGGTGAGTGTGACTGACACTTGGTAGCTGAGCAGCTTCCATTTTATTATTTGATATTATCTATTTTTAATCAAAAGAAATCTTTTTTTTAAAAAAAATCAGAAATGTGTTGGTCTGTGATCATCACAATAAAATGATTTCAGTTCCAGGTCTGGCGTTAGGCCACTGCAATTAAATACATAATTTGTGCTGATGACATTCATCCCCTGGATTTTCATACCAAGATTCTTACCTAAACAGATAGATCTACCACTTAAGCTTCTTACGTGAAAAAGCTCTCCGGGTAAAATGTTCTTCACTTGCTTTATGATGATGATGACATTTCAAAGAATAAAGAACAGTCAAAGTGCCCTAAATATTTGGATAGGTTTGTTGGCATTTAATAGAGAAAGAATACATTTGGAGTTACTGCAAACTTGGAAATTGACTGAGCTCATACATCAACATTAAGGTACTTAGCAACATAATAAATCCTTCCAGTTTCTATAACTGAGCAAATGTATAAATCATGCAAGGTGAGAATTCTCGAACAGTCGTCCCAAAGATGCTTTTTCAAAAGGCAACTGGACTCTCTTGGTTTTTTGTCCTTGAAAATGTTTTGCTTCTCATCCGAGAAGCTTCTTCAGTTCTGGTGAGTTCTTGGAGGAGAACCAAAATGTTTTCAAGGGAAAAAACCAAGAAAGTTCATTTGCCTTTTGAAAAAACACCTTTGGACAACCATGATCGGAACGATTGAGGATCTCCATAAACGTTCTCGGATAGTCCCATATCTGCTGACTCTCATTTTATCCTGTTCTCAGTGGAATTCCTCTCTTGTGTATGTTTTCAGCTGATCAATTCTAAATGTTTTTGAAAACATCTTCCTGTCCATCCCACGGAACCCCTCAGCGCCAATGGGAGACCTCCCTGTTCACTCAACCTTCTTCTCACCTTCTATAAGGAAGATGTGTGTGTATGTGTGTCGATTAAGATGTTTAATATATAAATAAATATATTTGTGCCAGTGTGCCACATTATTTGGCAAATGATGCATTGAAAATATCAGCGCATAGCTGGAAGAGAGGAAAGTGATTAGCTAACACTCCCACATTTGATAGAACCCATTTATATGCCGGAAGATAATTCTTCTGAGTCTCCCAAGACATACCGAAGTGTGATTTATGTTAAAAGTCCACTACTGAAGCTCTTTGGCTTCCATGCCACTTGACAATCAAAATAATTCTGCCTGTGGTCACCTGTCCTTCAGTATACTTCCTTTATCTTCCCTCATCCCCTAAACATTTATGAGCATAGAATCATTTTCAGGGATTCATCTCATGAAATACGCTTGATCCACAAATATTTGGGTATATCTAGTTTAATGAAAAGAAGGAATAGGGGTGATATGTTAGCCATGTTCCAGTATCTCAGGGGCTGCCACAAAGAAGAGGGAGTCAAGCTATTCTCCAATGTGCCTGAAGGCCGGACAAGAAGCAACGGATGGAAACTAACCAAGGAGAGAAGCAACCTAGAATTAAGGAGAAACTTCCTGACAGTTAGAACAATTAACCAGTGGAATAACCTGCCTCCAGAACATAAGAACATAAGAAGAGCCATGCTGAATCAGGCCAAAGCCCATCGAGTCCAGCATTCTGTGTCACACAGTGGCCCACCAATTGTACATGGGGATCTTGAGCAGAAAGAGAAGGCAAAACCCTCCCTTTCCCTTGACCCCCAACAAATGGTACTCAAGGGAATCCTGCCTGCCTCAACCAACATAGAGGCGGCACATGGACATCCATTTTAATAACCACCGATACACTTGGCCTCCATGAATCTATCTAACCCTGCCTTGAAGCTGTCAAGGCTGACAGCTGTCACGACCCCTTCAGGAAGTGAATTCCATAGACCAAGGACCCTCTGGGTGAAGAAATATTTCCCTTTATTTGTCCTCACTTTCTTAGCTATGAGCTTTAGGGAGTGCCCCCTTGTCCTGGTATTGTGTGATAGAGAAAAGAATTTTTCTCTATCCACCTTTTCTATCCCATGCATGATTTTATACTGTGAATGCTCCAACACTGGAAGTTTTTAAGAAGAGTCTGGACAGCCATTTGTCTGAAATGGTGTAGGCTTTCCTGCCTGAGCAGGGGGGTTAGACTAGAAGATCTCCAAGGTCCCTTCCCACTCTGTTATTCTATTATTTCCTGACACACAAATTCCTTGTCTGTCCAATCACACTTGACCAATAAAGAATTCTATTCTATTTGGATGCACTGAAGAGGATTAAAGTTGCCACAAAGCTCTGTGTTTTTGTGTGATGGCAAAAGACTAATCCGCCTCTTGGAAAAATGCTATCAAAATCTCCAATCCCTGCAGAACTTAAACATTAACCATGTTTTTCACACACACACCCTTCCTTCCTTATGTTGTTTTATAGTCAGAATTCAAAGCTGCAATTCAAAGCTGCTCTCTGTGCAGCTATTTCTGCTGCCCTCTGCTGTTCTGTTCTCCAGCAAGTGGCCAAAACTGCACAGAGATGTAAGAACAGCCAGTCTTGTTCGGTCTATGTACACCAGCGGTTCTCAACCTGTGGGTCGCGACCCCATTTGGGGTCGAATGGCCATTTCACGGGGGTCGCCAAACAACATAGTCCGCCATTTTCCCCCCTTTTCCTTAGCTGTTCTACTCCCTCTTATTCTATTGGCTTTTGAAAGCCAATAGAATAGACTCTCTTGAATAGTCCAGGCTGTCTCTGCCCTGCTGAGCCCGCCAAAAGTCCCAGTCTGCAAACGGTGCTGTAAGTTGTCTGCAGCGAAGGCAAGCTGTCTGGACGTTTCCACCCCTCCCTGCTGAGCAATTACTAAAAATGTAAGTAAAAGAGGGCCATGGATGGGAGGTGGGAGGCCGGCAGGCGCAGGGAGGGTTGCTGGTGCGCGTGGGGCCCGGCGGGTGCCTTACCTCCCTTGGGCTGGGCCAGCTGGTAGCCCAGCCAGTGGTCACCCTGCGGTGTTGCTGCCCCTTGCCAGCTATGCCTCAGCTGGCACGGGCCGGCACCACGCATGCGCGGCACTCTAGGGCAGGGAAATAGTCCTCAACTTATGACCGGTTGAGGTCCTCGACTTATGACTGGTTGGGGGGTCCTTGACTTACGACTGGTTGGGTAGTCCTCGACTTACGACCGGTTGGGGGTCGCGGCATTAAAAAGGTTGAGAACCACTGATGTACACAGATTGTCAGGACAACCCTTTGTTAGGAACACATTAACAGGAATGTAACTTTGTGAACTTTTTAGTGGGATCACACCAGAGCCTCAAAACTGATTAAGCATCTCAATAATCCAACATGTAGGGTTATCAGGTTCAGACGTGCAAATATAAACAAATGTACTTTGCGTGAACTATTTACACGGCTATGCATTCTTTAGAAAATGAGGAATTGTTTTTATTTATTACTTTAGCCTTTTTTTTCCGCATGAAGATGATAACATTTGGAAGAATAAATAACGGTCAGGGTGCCCTAAATATTTGGATAAGGTTGTTGGCATTTAATGGGGGAAAAAATGGGGCTATTGCAAGCTTGGGAGCTGACTGGGCTCATAAATAAATACAATAAACACAATAAATCTTTGCAGCTTCTACCGCTGAGTAAATGTGTAAAGCATTCGACGCATGGGTGTGGAGTAAATGTGTAAAAAACATGTGTCTGGGGTTATCAAGTGCAGGTATGCAAATATAAATACATGTCCTTCTAGGCAAGTCCAATTCCATTCCTGTACATTCTTTAAAAATTAAGACGTGATTAAGAAATATTAATTTTGCTTCTTTTCCCCCCCTTGAACAGGGACACCCCGGTCAGCCAGGATCCAGAGGTCTTCCTGGTTTAGATGGCTGTAATGGTACCATTGGAAGTCCTGGTCCCTCCGGATCAGATGGATTGCCTGGGCTCCAAGGACCATCGGTATTTCTTAATATAGCTTTTGTCCTAGGCTGAGATAGGTGGTTGGGAAAGAGGTCTGGATATCTTATATCTATGTTTCTCAACCTTGGTGGCTTTAAGATGTCTGGACTTCAACTTAAACAGTTACTCCTATGAATGGTTCTTTATAACTGTTCCTAGAATAAAGCGATGAAAAGATTTGGGCAAATCTCATTCTTTCCCTTTTTTAGCAGCCAAGCAAAAAGTCCTAGATCGATATCACATTACATCACGTCAACTCTTTACTACCTTGAGAGGCAGATGGTTGTCTAGAGATACTTCATAGATGCCATCATCTTTGGGGAAGTCCCACGATGGTAGTGGGTAGATTTATACATTACGGCAAGCCATAGTCCAACTATAAATAACCAGCAGTATTCTAAGCCGTGATATATGGTTGGTAGACTACAATAGCTGGATTTAAACAACAATGGCTGGTTTTAAATTTGCTTAAATAAAATTTAAACAAGCTATCCTAAATTCAAGGTGTGTTATGGCTTAAAATGTTATCTGAATCATATATTAGTGACACTTATTCAGTAATGTGTGTAGCATAGTCTATCTTCAGAGAGGCAATACCATGATGGCCTTCCAAGAAACACATTCTCACATAAGAGATGACATATAAAGTCTTCAATGTATATCTGGTTGGTTGGGCTGGGTTGGGTTGAGTTGATTGATTATGTGGCATAAAGCTGATGTCGTCTCATGGAAATCCACCTAGATCAGGGGTGTCAAACTGCTGGCCCATGGCCGGTTTCATCATATTGAAGCCACTCCTACCCCATTGCCATCAATGGCAAAATTGGCCCGATACGTTGCACGATGTCATGTGACATTGCGAGTTTGACACCCCTGACCTAAATAGATTTTACCTCCATGACAGTCTATTCCTAACTGGTCCTTCTGATCTTCCAACAGTGCATTCATCATCATTTACTCTATCTTTTTACATTTATTTTTACTAAAGGATATCTTTTGCTCTTGTTATCTTAACTTCTATATCCAGGGTCGTCCTGGACCTAAAGGCCCAAAAGGTGAACCTGTTTATGCCCCGGGAATTTTTAAAGGAGTGAAGGTAAGAAATGTCCAGATAAGGGAACTGTAGCAGGAGGCATGTCTAAGCAATTAAATTTTAAATTTTTCTTTCGGGAGAATGAAGACAGCTTCAGAAAGATTGTGCCCACGTTTGAGGAATTGGCTTTAGAAATGTAAGACCTCCTTGCTGGTCATTGACCATAATGAAATAAATTTGATTATGAGATGTCAGATCAATCATGGAAGCGAAGAATTTTAAAAACTATGACTGATAAAAAGAGTCACTTTTTAAATTCAACACATGCATATATCCTTTGAATGCCAGCTGCTGGATCTCAATGGTAGAAGAAAGCAACCAACTTCCTGTCTTAAGTTGGAAGCTGCCCAGATATCTGTGGAAATCCTCAGTCATCCAGGTCTTGGTTCTCCCAAAGCTGCTGTCTTTCAAAAGGCTGGTGAACTTTCTTGTTTTGCTTGAAGAGGTCAGATGTCAAAACTGAAGAAGCTTTTTGGATGAGAAGCAAAATCTCTTCAAGCAAAACAAAAATGCCCAATTGCCTTTCGAACGAAAGTACCTCTGGGACAATCTGCCCAGATGTTTTTAGCCACTGGTGGCACCCAAAATGCTGGGCTTGTTGTGCCTTTGGCCTGATCCAGCTTGATTTTTTTTAAAATCATCTTAATTCATTTTCAATCAAATGTTTGGGGGGGTTTTGCCAACATTTTGACTATCCCATTAAATCCACACTCAAGACATTCTAGTAATAACTACAAAGATTGCATTTAAATTTTTGAAGGGGAAGCTAGCTATCTGTCTCCCACAATTTTTTTTTAAAAAATCACTTCTCTGTGTCCCCCTTATCTATCGTTAAGGGTGACAAAAAAGTAACTTGTGTAATGTGCATGTTGTGATCCCTACTTTTTTTTTTTAAGAAGGAACATTTTTCTATACTAGCATTTCCCTGCCAATCTGATTTATGTTTCATCTCAGTGCTTGCTGTTTTTTATGTCATTATTAGGGAGAAAGTGGTCTTCCTGGACTGGATGGTGCTATTGTAAGTTCATTTCCCTTGTAATTTCTGTTTTCCTTGCTTGTGTATTGCATTATTTTTGGCAAAACTCAATTAGTAAAGAGAACGGAAGTTTCAACTTTGCTTCCAGCATAATAGCATTGAACTAGCCTTAGAAAAACCTTAGTCCCAAATCTACCCTCAGCCGTAGAAGCTCATTAGGTGACTCAGCTTGTCACAACCACGACTCACATTATAGATTTCTTATGAGGAGGGAAATAGACTTGATTTCCTGGGGGAGGTGGAAATAACCAAATGAGTTAAACACGGATTGTTTAACTGCTGTTTAATCTTTACAAAACCTGCAGAACCACTGAACTGTTTGCAGAGAAGAAATACTACAATTAGGAATACAGTCCAACATTCCCCTGCAGAGTTCCACACTATGTGTGGTAGAAGGACAAACAATAGCTTTCTTGTTAGAAGAGGGAGATTCAACAAACACAGGTGTCTAGTGCAAGGCACAAGGCTGTCATGTGTGCCATATCCCTATGGCATCATAAAAGATGCTGTCTGGGATAGCACTCGCCCTCACCACAGGTAGCACGAGAGCCGTGTGTTTACGGCTAGCATTTTTCCTATTGTGGATTTTCCATGAATTTCTGATTTAAGTCTGCTACATCCTTTTGGGGGGGGGAGTGGTTCCCAGAAATAGCTAGTTAAAAAGAGAGGAGGGGGATGGATAGAATGGAAAGAGATTACCGTAGATAGATAGATAGATAGATAGATAGATAGATAGATAGATAGATAGATAGATAGATAGATAGATAGATAGATAGATAGATAGATAGATAGACAGACAGACAATGATAGATAGATAGACAAACAGAATTGAGATAGACAGACAGACAGACAGACAGACAGACAGACAATGATAGATAGATAGACAAACAGAATTGAGATAGATAGACAGACAGACAGACAATGATAGATAGATAGATAAACAGAATTGAGATAGATAGACAGACAGACAAGACAGACAATAGATAGATAGATGATAGATAGATAGATAGATAGATAGATAGATAGATAGATAGATAGACAGACAGATGATGGATAAGTTAGAGAGAAAGAGTTAGGATGGATAAGGGAGAGAGAGAGAATGGATGAGAGAGAGAGAGAGAGAGAGGATGGATAAGATAGATGATAGACAGACAGACAGATCTATCAGCTTCTAGCTGTCCAACTGCCCTCCATGACAAAGACCCTTCAGCCCCTCAACCTCTTATACATTCCTTATATAGGACAGGGTTTGGCTGAAAGAAAAGCCAACGGGATGGGAAAGGAGGATACAAGGGAGAATCAAGAGGGAAGAAAAGGGGGGAAACCCACCACAAAAATCAGCTTCCTACATCCAGAGCAAACCTTTTTCTTATCTGGCTTTTGGCCTTTGCAAATAAACAGAAATGCTGAAATTTATTTCTACTTTTCGCATCGTGTTTTCTCTCCTGCGGGGGAGTTTCATATCTTCCTCTTGGGATTCTGCACTCCAGGAGACACCCTCCTACCGTGGAAGTGATCAAGCTAATAACAAGCACGATATCTGGTTTTGCATTCCACGTGATTGTCCTGTTTATGACCCTGTGATGAGTTTGGCTTACCAATCTGGCAGCAGGTAGCTGCATTAAGAGAATCGACTCCTTTGGGGGTGAGCAGGACACGTGACCCACTGAAGCTGCTTTCTTGACTTTGTTGTCCTTCCTAACAGGGACCGAAAGGTTTTCCAGGTCGACCAGGCCCTGCTGGCCCCATCGGGCTACCTGGATATCCGGTAAGTCCTCCTATCTTTTTTTGTTATTAATGATACCCTGAATAATCCACCATTGTAGCCAGTTCGGAATATATGAAATAGCTAGTGATTGTTATCTTCAGTATTTGTGGTCTGACAGATGTTGGCTGCTTTATTAGCTCATTGTTAACCCTTCGAGTGAGTCCAGTCGAGAAGCAGAACTACGAATACTAACTGTCTTTATTGTAAGGTTACCTGAACAGAATCTTACAAGGTTGAAAGGATTTCTCCCCTCCTCTCCTTTTTACTCTCCCAAAAACTAGGGAGGGTCTCTTCTGAAATGCTTCCCATGCCTGCCTGTGGGCTGAGAAAGCTTTTAGAGGAAGTTGTTGTGATTCTGTGCCAGCCTGTGCTCGCAACAGCTGAATCTGTTGGAGGAATCTGAGGAGGAGGTGGAGGAGGCATGTGAAGGGCCATCAGGGGCAGAGGGAGGCTCGGATGAATTACAGGACTCACCGTTTGATGCAGAGCCTGGGCCCTCCAGTCATGTTCCTGATGAAGCTCAGCTGTGTGAGGAGAATGAGTCATACTCGGAGGACTCACACCTGATGGACTTGCTAATTGATGCTCGCACATGTCGTCAATTAGCGAGAGTAAATCAGCAACAGTCAATACGGCAACTCCAGAGTAAAAGGAGAAGGCAATGAGAGGCAACGCCTTGGGACTGCTGTATAAAGGGAGGAGGTGTGGGTGGTGCTGGTTGCTGAAGGCAACCGTTTGCAAAGTGCTTCTTGGAATCCTGGTCTGTTCGTCTTGCTTGTGACTTCTCTTCTGTTTGCATCGCGTTTTCTTGGAGACTATTTTCTTCCTTTGGACTTGAATTTTGTGGTTTGTGTTTTGGACTATTTGACAGGTTTGTCACCCATATTAAAAGGGGTTTGTTTTGTTTTAAAGTCTCCAGCCTATTGTATCAGCAGGGTTGTGTGCCTTTAACAAGGACGGCAATAGGCTGGGATAGAACAGAAGTCCTCAACTTACGCGCATTCCTTTGGCGACCGTTCAAAGTTACAATGGCACTCAAAAAAATAACGTGACGATTGTTCACACTTACGACCATTGCAGCATCCCTCTGGTCACGTGATCAAAATTCAGATGATTGGCAACTGGTTCGTATTTATGATGGTTCCGGTGTCCCAGGGTCGACCTTCTGACAAACGGTCAAGGGAGGAAGGCAGATTCACTTAACAGCTGTGTTGCTAACACAACTATTTCAAGGATTTATTTAACAACTGGTGGCGCAGTGGTTAGAATGCAGTACTGCGGGCTAATTCTGCTGACTGCCGACTGCCAGCAGTTTGATCCTGACCGGCTCCAGGTTGACTCAGCCCTTCCATCCTTCCCAGGTTGGTAAAATGAGGACACAGATTGTTGGGGGCCATAGGCTGACTCTGTAAAACGCTCAGAGAAGGTTGCAAAGCACTATGAAGCGGTATATAAGTCTAAGTGCTAAGTGCTATCACTATCTGTGGCCAGAAAGGTTGTAAAATGGGGCAAAACTCACTTAACAACTGTCCTGCTTAGCAATGGAAATTTTGGTCGTAAATCAAGGACTACCTGTACATGCCTATTGTCCAGTCTGCGGCTTTCTCTTCTTTCTCCCAAGGTCATTTCCACATACCATTACATCATCATGACAAGGGTCATTTATTTATTTATTTTTGTAAACTTTTATACCGCCCCTCTCCCGTAGGACTCGGGGCGGTTTACAGCCAAATTTAAAACGTAACAATAATAAATATTTAAAACAGAATTAAATAACCTAGGCTGTACTAAAAACCAAATTAAAATCCCATTCTAAAACCCTAACTACTTAATTTAAATTACATAAAAACCCGAGGAGCTCTAGGCCAGGCCGGCTTGATTGAAGAGATAAGTCTTCAATTCTCTTCTGAAAGTGCGGAGATCATGACACGTCCGGAGTTCTGGGGGGAGCTCGTTCCACATCGTCGGTGCCCCCACAGAAAAGGCTCTCCCCCTGGGCGCCACCAGCCGACATTGCTTAGCCGATGGCACCCTGAGGAGGCCCTCTCTGTGGGAGCGAACTGGTCGGTGGGAGGTATTTACTGGCAATAGGCGGTCCTGTAAATAACTGGGTCCTATGCTATGGAGCGCTTTAAAGATGGTGAGAAAGTGGTCAGGGACCAAGAACCAGGAATTTCTTACCTGCCCAGCTCCTTTTCAGCTCAAAGGAGCTGAAATCTCAGTGCTCTGTACCATTGGAATATGTGAGCAGTTTGCGTAATATGTGCAAAGAACGAAGAACGGTTGCAGGAATTGGGCAGGTCTAGTCTAGTGAAAAGGAAGACTAGGGGTGACATGATAGCTGCGTTCCAATATTGGGAGGGGCTGTCACAAAGAAGAGGGGATCAGCCTGTTTTCCAAAGCACCTGAAGGCAACACAAGAAGCAATGGGTGAAACCTCATCCAGAAGGGAAGCAACCTAGAACTAAGGAGAAATTTCCTGGCAGTGAAAACAAGTAATCAGTGGAGCAAATTGCTTCCAGAAGTGGTGAATGCTCCAACAGTGGAAGTTTTTAAGAAGAGACTGGACGGCCACTTGTCTGAAATGGTATAGGGTTTCCTGCCTGAGCTGGGGGTTGGACCAGATGACCTCCGAGGTCCCTTCCAACTCTGTTATTCTGTTATTCTGATCAGTCTCTTAGGAGACTGCCCTAATCCAGATTATTCTCTTGTTTGGGAAGCCGAATGACAAGGTGGACAAGGATTGAACTCCGCCTCCTTTCGTTTCTGATCTAGTTGGGTGGGATGCATCTGCCCCTTTTTAAATATCTTTTTGCTTAAATATTAAATATAAGGGCATCAGCCCAGGAGAAGATGTAGGAGTGAGATTCTTACCTCATGCAAGGGAGGATTTGGCATAAGGTAACTGCTCTCATTTATTACTGAGTAATTCATCTGTCTCTTTGCTTCCTAAATAATATTACACCGTGAACAACTTTGGATATTTAAGGAGCTGTTACCCTTTCATTTTTTAACAACAGCTCCCTCTTTTTATTTATTTGTTCCACACATAAATTGGCATTTTTTTTCCTCAAGTGCAACATCTGATTAATATTCTTTTCTTCCAATTCAGGGACCACCAGGTTTCCCAGGCCCCCCGGGACCTGTGGTAAGTATTGTTTGATCGTTTCCCTGCGTTCTGCTTTCCCCATCCATCAAAGAAATTGTACTGTTTTCTTACTGATAAACATTAGGAGTCTTCTCCAGTACCATAGTTCAAAGGCTTCCATTTTTTGGTGCTCAGCCTTTCTTATGGTCCAACGTTCACAGCCATACATTGCAACTGGGAAAACCATGGCCTTGACTGTATGTACTTTTTTTGGCAGGGTGATGTCTCTGCTTTTTAGGATGCTGTCTAGATTTGCCATAGCTTTCCTTCCCAGGTCATGTGGTCATGAGGATTACCTAAATTGGAACTTAGATATGCATTATTCCAAGTAATGCAGCTCTTCCTACCTAATGAGATTCCGTCCATTCCTGTTGTGTCCAAGTGCTTTTGGTATGACATCAAGCTAATGTAATTAGTGTGAGAAAAGAGAAGCGTTTTAATCTTTTGAACCCAAACAATTTGCTCTCATTCCTCATAGACCCAGATTGGATTACCAGAACCAATATGAAACCATTATTATATTTTTTTCCAAACAGTGAATGTTGATGATCACTTTTGGAAGACAGATATAAGAAAACAAGTTGTAATTCCATTAAGCATTTCTTGTGACTCTTATTTGGATGCTTCTATCTTTCAATTGTCCCATTTTGGGGGGAGGGAGAAATCACAATGATTTGATTTTTACTTTTTGTTATTTTGCAGGGCAGTAGCAATCTAGTTTTCCAGGGAGAAAAAGGAGAAAAAGTAAGTAGTGGCGTGCATTTTGGTTTTGCAGTAGGACACCAAATGTCTTTTTCTCAGATCACTGCGAGATTAAAAAGATTGTTACTTGTTCTTCCACACATTGGCCATTTGTTCAAGTTCTTGCCATGGAAACATGCTGCATGTCAAGAACAGAACTGGGCAATGGAGAAGTTTTTTGTTCACTGCTTGCAACTTACAAGTTCCAAAACTGGTATCCGCTTCCAAAATGTTCTCCAAAAAAGCTTTGTTTTCAACTCTTTTGGAAATGATGGACATTAGAGCCCATCAAACATCTTGTGGAAAACCGTTCTAGAGAAGCAGCTCAATTATAAACAATCTCTCCAGGCTTTGACCCCTTGACCTCCTGAAAAAAAAGGGGACAACCAGCTGCTTCTCCCAGCATAACCGAGAGGGTTGGGTTGACTCCAGGGGGAAGATGGAGTTCTTAAGTGAGCCAAGCCGTAAAGTGCCTTTTAAGATGAAAATCAGCACTTTAAATGGCTCTAGGAAACTAAAAATCCAAGGCAGGGCCTGAAAAATAGATATAACATGCACCTTCCCAGCATGCACCTAGAAGGAGCTGGGCCACTGCATTTTGTACCACCTGAAGTTACCAAATAGTCTTTAAAGACCACCCCATGAAGAGCACCCTGCTGTAGTCTAGAGCAGTGTTTTTCAACCTCAATATAACATACGTGGATTTCAACTCCCAGAATTCCCCAGCCAGGACATTTCAAAATTGCTGAGGTTGAGAAGCTTGATCTACAGGAGTGGTGATGAAGGCGTGAGCCACCTAATTGCTTTTTAAGATTACTCTTTCTTTCTTTCTTTCTTTCTTTCTTTCTTTCTTTCTTTCTTTCTTTCTTTCTTTCTTTCTTTCTTTCTCTCTCTCTCTCTCTCTCTCTCTCTCTCTCTCTCTCTCTCTCTCTCTCTCTCTCTCTCTCTCTCTCTCTCACTCACTCATTCAATTTCTATAGCCACCCATCTCAGTAAATGATTAAAAAAATATATTACAATTAAAAATACTAACATATCTATGTTTTCCAATTAGGGAGATGTGGGACTGCCAGGACCAGCAGGACCTCCATCTTCCACAGGGACAGAAGAATATGTTGGAGTGTCCAAAGGACAGCGAGGAGCAAAGGTTTGCCCTTAACAATTGGTAAACTCTGAATAAAATGTTTTTTAAAAAGGAGGCTGAATATCAGGCTTGATTTCTCATCGTTTCATCAACAAATCAGGGTTTTTGGCAATAATGTAGAAAAGATTGGACATTACCTTTTTTGTAGACATTTTTTTTCAATTTCTCCATATAATGTAGTGCTGCCTAAGAAGTCCCCCATCAAAATATCTCCAGATCTTAATCTGATTAGTATTATGAGTTCAGCCAAGGCCAGGTAGGCTGCTGGGAATGAAAATCTCCTTTGGATCAGGATGTCTTCTTGATGACTTGATGAACGTATCCATATTATTTGCAATAGTGGCGAATATCACTGATGATGTTACCTTTTGTTGTTAGTTGCAAAGTCGTGTCCAACCCATCGCGACCCCATGGACAACGTTCCTCCAGGCCTTCCTGTCCTCTACCATCTTCTGGAATCCATTTAAGCTCACGCCTACTGCTTCAGTGACTCCATCGAGCCACCTCATTCTCTGTTGTCCCCTTCTTCTCTTGCCCTCCATCTTTCCCAGCATCAGGCTCTTCTCCAGGGAGTCCTTCCTTCTCATTAGGTGGCCAAAGTACTTGAGTTTCAGCTTCAGGATCTGGCCTTCTAAAGAGCAGTCAGGGTTGATCTCCTCTAGGACTGACCGGTTGGATCACCTGGCAGTCCAGGGGACTCGCAGGAGTCTTTTCCAGCACCATAGTTCAAATGCCTCAATTCTTTGACACTCAGCCTTTCTTATGGTCCAACTTTCACAGCCATACATTGCAACTGGGAAAACCATGGCCTTGACTATCAAGCTCAGAGACCATCCTCTCAGAGACAGCTTCTTTAAGCAAATTCTCCAGGAAGGTGGAGAAAGAAAAAATGTGAAGGTCATAAATGCAGACATTGGTTGCAAAGTTACTTTTTTAATCACCGTAATAACTGCAATCGGTTACAATCTGAGGCAGTCGCTAAATGAGAACTGCCCTATATAGCAGGATGGGCAACTATGGTCCCTTCATGACCTGGGAACTTGCTGGCTCAGGAATTCTGGCATTTGAAGTATTATGTTGTAAAGGGGCCATAGTTGCTCACTCCTGCTATAAAGGACAAATATAGTACGTATTTTAATGAGAACTGGCACAGTCAAGATTAATAAACCAATTGGTTTTTTCCCCTCAGTCTCCTCACTTTTCTAAATTCTATAATGTAGCTCTGAATTCCACTCTAGGATATAATAAATGAACATCCAGGGAAATGTATGCAAAAACGCATGTGTTAGGAGAAAATATAAACACACACTGTACATTCAGAGAAACCCTAGTATACACAAGCCCACAAATGTTCTTCCTTGCTTTTCAGCTCAGTATTTGCAAACTTGCACAAAAAATGGTCATCAGAAAGTATGAAAGTTGAAGCTATCAAATGAGGCAGATTTATTCATGGCTGAGCACAGGGCAACAGCAATTAATTTATTATGATATAAGCTTTGGCAGGCTAAGGTGTGTTTTGTTTTTTGAAGCAGACTCTAATCTAGGAAAACATTCATATGCCTAGATACATTTGTCATTCAGTAATGGAATAAATTGATGTGTAGGTGGGGTATGGAATGTCTGTTCCTGGAAAATTTAAAATGTGGCTTAAATGAAATTACGGCTTGACTTCTCTGTAATTTTGATACTGTAGTGATTTGGGCTGTTATTTAAAAGATAGCATAACTAATTAATTGGAAATTCAGGGTCAGAACCTAGAGTAACTCCTTGTAGAATCAGTAAATTCAACACATTCTTCTTTGTTAACAAAAAGTAGGAATTTGCTTAAGAATTTAGGTATATCCTCCCAATCCTTCTTTCCATGGGGAAAAAGTGAAGATAAGAGAATGTACCAGAAGCCTCTCAACAATTAAAATTATTTTCAGTCTGTTTAGAAAAGTGATTATTCTCCCTTTCAAAAAACCCAGAAGAAGAAAAAAGAAAGCGATTTAAGCCAGTCTTGGATATTTCTTTATCTCGGTAGATGATTAACTCATTTAAGGTCTAATTTCTGCAGAGTTTGATCAATGATTTCCAACACCGTTTCCCCCACCCTGAAGAATCCTGAATGTTTACTCATGAAAGAGTAGGACTCTTGAATGTTTGTCACTTGAGAATGTCAACTTTCCCGAGACAAGAGGCAATCAAAAGGATGCCCAAGGTTGTAATCATTACCATGGAAATGTTGACATACCAAACTGTTTTTCAGCTAAATCTCTGGGTGGTGAAATTATGCTTACTCAGGTGGAAGATGTAATCTCTTAAAGAAACACTCGACAGGCACTCAAATGGTAGCTTTTGATTTGTACCATGTACAATGTGTCCAATAAGCCAGTTGTCTTAAGTTAACCAATCTCAGCTCTTTGACTTCATCATGTTGCTTTGGATATACCTAATGGCAAACCACACTTGATCTTCCCCAGCAAGAGAGAGTGAGAACTTTTGTTTCAATACTAGATAACAGGAGAATAGAATTGGAAGGGACATTGGTGTCTTCTAGTCCCACCCTCTGCCCAAGGCAGGAGACCTAATATCATTCTGGACAATCTTTTCTTGAAATCCTCAAGTGATGGAGCATCCACAATCTCTGGAGGCAAGCCGTTCCACTGGTTAATTGTTCTCACTGTCAGGAAGTTTCTCCTTATTTCTAAGTTGGCTCTCTCCTTGCTTAGTTTCCATCCATTGTTTCTTGTCTTGCTTTCAGGAGCTTTGGAGAATAGGTTGACCCCCTCTTCTTTGTGGCAACCCCTGAGATATTGGAACACTGCTATCATGTCAGCCCTAGTGCTTCTTTTCATCAAGCTAGACATACCCAATTCCTGCACTACATTAGATACCCTTGCCCTGTTTTTCAGACTCAACAAACTGATGAGTCTTAGCGATTTTGAAACAAGGCAACTTCAAGCTGTATGTTAACAAGATGACTCAATATAAATTGGCAGTGATGGTTAACCACAGTTTAGAATTCGGATGTCAATGTATCTGTGGGATAAATGAATAGAGTTAAAAATGGATGATCAAACCTAGATCTTACAGTACTGAGTAATGATACATTACTTAGTGTTTTGATTTTGTACTTGTTTGTTTGTTTCAGGGAGTTCCTGGCCCCAAAGGAATTCCAGGCCTACCAGGAGTTCCTGGGCGTCCGGTAAGATGTTTCATCCACAAGAGAAAACCTTTGTTGACCTATCTCCCCTTTGAAGAGGGTGGAAGGGGTATGTAGTCAAAAGGAACCCCACCCCAACCCAGGCATTCATCTAGAATCAAGCCATGTTTGACAAACGTGGAAGCAAACAAACATGCTGCTTCTGAACCTGTGGAAGAAGGAAAAAGAGCAGAATCTGAGCATATTCCCACCACACATTTATCTTCTCCTTGTTCCTATCACCCTGTCATTGTCTGAATATGAGCTTGGTTTCCACATGGGGATAATAAGCCATTTATAATGAGTCCTGCAGTATTAGTACAGTTTCATTGCAATAATGGAGGCATAATTTGTTGGCTTGTTTCTATTCTAAGTCTTTTGTTACACATAAACAAATTCCCTCTAATGTAAATTGGAATTTTTGACAAATGCTTCTCGTTCAGAAGGATGGTTTCAATGACAGTTCATATAGACAGAAGTTTTTATTATAGCTTGTTAGCATCTGGCACAAATCCTGCACAATGACTCTTTCCGCCTACCTCCCACCATCCAGTCTGGTCCCTTCTTGGGTGGTGGCAATGAATTTTGTACCCCCTACGAAACATTTGCGAATGTCTTTGTAATCTAAGAAAAGAATGTTTTAGGAAACTTTGCAACCATGGAGTAAATTGTTTACTAATTGTGTCATTAAATTGCTTGCGGGCAGCCTCTTCTCCAAATAAGAGGTGCGCAACTAGGGGGTTTCTGTCAATAGTTTGGTATTCCAGAGATGTTCATTACTATCTAAGGGAGATGATGCGTGCTTTTTTAATGTAACCTTTGGGTGAGTCGTAATGCAGAAAAATTATAAAAAAAAATAGAGTTGGAGGACAAACAGGAGAGTGATATCATCAGGGGTGTGTACTTACAGAACGATTCAGGCTGATAGATAAAACCTCACTTGAATTTATTTTGAACATAAAAAAGATGAAACATGCATAATAAAGGCATTGATTGTGTGTGAGCTCACCTCCAATTAACACAGCCTTTTTCTCTATGTGCATATTTTTACTTACCCTAGAGTCGGACAGGACTGAACGGGAAACCTTTACCATGACTTTTTACTTTCATGAATATGTATATTGGAAACCTAAATTCTATTCCAGTTTGTACTTCCAAGCACTTTTTCCCTTTCTGGAGAAGCATCAATGAAGCTGCCATTCTTTTTTGTTTTGTTTTTTAATGAAATAAAGATGCACTTGTTAACTCTAACGCAACACTAAAGGGATGTTTCAAAGATTAGGAAAGAACTTATCATTTGAATCCATTCTTCTAACATCCAGAGCAGTGGTGGCAAACCTATGGCACGGGTGCCAGAGGCGGCACTCAGAGCCCTCTCTGTGGGCATGCGCGCTGCTGCCCCAGTCCTAGGCCTTCAGCTGGGTTTTATAAAACCTTTTCACTTTAGGCCTTCGCCACCGTGTACAAAAAAAAAAAGGTTCACTCAATCAATTTCAACTTCTTGCGGGAAAAAAAAAGATCTTGCAAAGTTGGAATTGATCGATTGAACTTTTAAGTCCCACCCAGTCTGCCGTTACCACTGCAGCCACGCCCACCCAATGGGCCACACCTACCCAATGGGCCACACCTACCCAATGGGCCACGCCCACCCAATGGGCCACACCCATCCGGCACTCAACTAGGCATAAGTGGGTTTTGGGTTGCAGTTTGGGCACTCAGTCTCTAAAGGTTTCGCCATCACTGATCTATTTTTTTTTTAAATATATTTTTATTGGTTTTTTTAAAATTTTACAGAAGAAAAAAATTAGTCAAATCAAATCATAGTATTAAAATAAACAATCATCCATAAACAAAACATAAATACATTGTTCAATACATCTAATACTAATAACTCAACTGAAAATAATCATCCCAAACAATTAACATCACTGCTCGGCACCCCCACCACCACATCCCCCCAACCCTATCCTTCCCCCCTCACTTACCAACTAACTACCTACCTTCCTCCCTCCTTCTCTTCTTTCTTCATCCTTCTCTATCTCCATCCTACTCTTCCCCCTTCTTATCAACTTCCACTTACATCAACCTTCACTCCTCCTTCCTCTTTTCCATCAGATGTGGTGCCCAGAGGCCACCCGAGCAACCCCTTAATAACAGTAATTACATATATTCTTCCACCAACCCCAATTACAGTTGAGAAAACATCATATATAAAATTATAAACCCTCCCTAACCCTCCCCCCCCCCGACTTCCCAGAGTGAGTACAGGGTACAACAAAAGAAAACCCCACTACATCAAACAAAATTATTATATAATCCTAACAAGAATTTTAAACTATATACTATATACACTCTCTAAATCAATTCAATCCATTAAACAAAACAAACAACTCATCTTGTTAAGAATAATAATTATCATTTACATCTAAACCATCAATCTAAGTCAAATCTTAAATCACTTCAATCCATTGAGAGGTTATATAAAATCACCCAAACCATCAAGTTTAATATATACCATTCTTTTTTTTAAAAAAAATAAACAAATAATATCAATAACAATAAATCCCTCAATTCAAAAAAAAATTATATTCTTAATCAATTTAATATATCTTAATATATCTTAATATATCTTCATTTAAACATCCTCTCTTACAACTTACTTATAAAATTGATCTTTGATTCAACCCATAGTCTTAGATTGGCCTTAATTCCTTTCATTTAATTATAAATTATTATCAATCGACTTCTGGGCTCTCTCATCTGTCAAATAAACCTCCATAAGAAATACAGTCTATTTATTCCATTTCTAACTTACATTCCTTCAACTTTAACCAATCAGTTAATGCTTATCTATCTCATCAATAAATCAATCTAATGTCAAACCTAGATCATCAAAACAAATACATTCTTCATCAATTTAATTATATCAACCATTAATCATCTTCTCTTACATCTTACTCATAATTTTAGTCCTTAATTCAGTCCATAATTTTAGATTACCCATAATTCCTTACATACAATTTTAAATTTCATTTCTTCAAACGAATTCTAGGTTTTTTTTTTAACCAAGTAAACCTCCATAACGAGGCCTCCCATCCAAATAATAAGTCTCTCTTCTTTATTTCTTCAGTCCCATAAATAAGTTGCTTCTTAAACTGAGTCAATGTCTCTTTTTTCTCAATTAAATCCTCTTCTTGCTGCTTAACTAAAAAAAAAAATAGCCGTCCTTTCCTTTCTTGAAACAAATCCTCTTCCTCTCCATAAATAAACTGTTCATCAAGCAGGATCCATTTCCCTTTATAGTCTTTATTCTCAGAACTATCTTCTTCTTTTTCCTGTTGTTCTTCTAGTTTATATTGTATTATAAAATGCTCAGCAGTCAGTTGTAAATCAGTTTCATTTGGGAGAAAGATTCTAGTTAATTGTTCTTGCTCTTCTTCTTGTTTAGATTGTATTATAAATTGTTCAGCAGTCGGTTGTAAGTCAATTTCATTTGGAAAAAGAAATTTAGTTAATATTTCTGTAAAAGTTTCTTTCAATATTGCTTTAAACTCTTGCGTAAAACTCTTCACTATTTCACTGATCTAGAGCAAGGGATTTCTTTCCATTTACATGAGATAACATACTTTGCTGAATCCCCAGGCTTCATAAACCTACAGTTCTTTATAAAAACGTCAAGTTTAATATTTGGGGAGTCTAATTCAATATCCTATTTACATCATATTGTAGATAATGTATTGACTTATGGAACTCAGGACTACAAGATATTAAGATGGCCATAGTTTGGGCAGTTTTGGAAAATAATATTGACAGAGGTTAAGCCATGCAGTGGTCACGACAGTTATTATTTTTTTTCCGTTAAATACACTTTTTTTTCCTCTCTCTTCGTATAGATATATCTATAGACATTTTGAGTGCAACACGCTTGTGTCCTCTCTCTCTCTATATATATAGATTTGATGAGCATATAGATATAAGCCTTAAAAACGTAGGTCCATATTTTTCTCCAAAATATAAACTCCAGTCTTCTTTGGGGGAGCGAGGGGAAGGACTGGGGGTGGGAGTGGGCTACAAAAGAATGAGGACGGTGAGCAGACCGCTCCCCCCCCCGGAGCCCTGGGATGAGATGCTGCAAAGAAGGAACAACGTGCAAAGGAGGCACCTGCCATGACAACCCCCACCCACCCACCCAGGCACGGCTTTGCTGCTGGGGGGGGGCTAAAGTCATGACAGTTATTTAAAACCTCAGTGGTATGGTGGCAATGGGCCTTGATATCCTTTGCTGGGAAACGGGATAAGAAATGGCAATTGATTCTAGACTTATGAGTCCAACTTGTGTGCTTCTAAGAAGTATCTCATTAAACCACAGTAGTATATTGGATGTTAAATCATGTTGCAGAATAGCAATCCCTTATCTGCCCATAATCCATTACAGCCTGGTTCATGCTGCTACAGGTGGCTTCAGCTACACAAGAGACCTGTGTAAATCATGTAAAATCCAATATGCATGACAGGAAGGCAGTGCAGAGAGTGGTGAGGATGGCAGAAAAGATCATTGGCAGCTCCCTCCCTCCCATCCAGGACATAGCACAGAAGCGTTGCTTGGGCAGGGTCCGTAAGATTATCTGGGACACTACACATCCTCTTCACGACCTGTTTTCCTTGTTATCTTCTGGGAGGAGTGGGCTTCGTGGTATCCATAGCAGAACATCCAGATTCAGCCATAGTTTCATTCCATACAGCATTAACCTTGTGAACTCTCAAGCTTCCTCTTTCCGTTATATATTCAAGATGGACAGTATTTAATATTTATTTGCTACGTATATGTAGGGATGTGGGTCTATACATATGTTGTATATAGTACGTTTTAAATATGTGTTATGTATGTGTACACTTTGAGAGGAAACAATTAAATTTCATTTTTAATGTGTGCCGTTGTGCCCACAGGAAAAAATGACAATAAAGGTTATCTAAATCTATGTGAATGAATTGGGTAAATAAGTTTGAGCTGATCCAGATCTTTTGTTGAACTGCTTAATTAAGTCAGTCGGACTCAAATGTTTGAGTTGACTCAGACACGGCTAAATGTGCACGCACCTGATACTCCTGTTCATTATTTAGCATGATCGGTTTTTTTTTTATCCCCATCCAGTCCTTTCATCCTAAACATGGTGTCTGCTGACTTACTTATAGCTTTGTGCCTCTCTTGCATTCTGGGAGAACTATGGAAGTGGAGACGTGAACATCAGACCGCAAAGCAGAGAGCTCAGGCATCTAGAAAAGTTTAAGCCTACATGAAGACATGGAGTCATCAGTCTTATCTTTGTGTTTTTTTTCCCTGTCCTCTTTAGGGTTTCTGGGGCTTTGGAGAAAGGGGAGAAAAAGGCATCCCTGGTTTACCAGGACCCAGGGTAAGGAGCTTCACAAAATCTTGCTCTTTGGAATATATTTGTACAGATAGTCCTCATCTTTTGGCCAATTTATTTATTTATTTATTTATTTATTTATTTATTTATTTATTTATTTATTTATAATCAAATTTATATGCCGCCCTTCTCCTAAGAAAATAAAAATACAATACAAATTTAAAAATTAGTTACATTCATACAAACACAATCAACTCACGATCACTAATGGAGGGACCTTCCTAGAGCCCAGGGGCAGAGCACAGCTCATATGCCCCAAGCCTGTCGGCATAGATGTGTCTTCAGCCCTTTCCAGAAAGCTAGGAGGGAGGAAGCAGTACGAACCTCTGAGGGAAGCTGGTTCCAGAGGGCTGGGGCAGCAACGGAGAAGGCCCTTGCCCTAGGTCCCGCCAGATGACATTGTTTAACAGACGGGACTCGTAGGAGGCCAACCCTATGCACCCTAATCGGTCGCTGGGATTCATGAGGCAGAAGATGGTCCCGCAAGTATCCTGGTCCATTGCCATAAAGGATTGCTTAGCAATCATTTGAAGGCATGCCGGGCTCCCGCAAAGACTTAGGGAACATGGCTTAGGGTATGACAGAACCCAGGGGAGGAACCTGTAGGTGTCAAACTGGAGCACATAACTCATCCGCACATTTCATTTTCTTTCATTTTAGGGAGACATGGGACAGAGGGGACCGGAAGGAAGCATAGGCAGAAAGGTATGTCATTCTTCAAACACATCTTTATTTGTCTAGCAGCTGATGCCACTGTGGATAAGGTCCAGCAGAACATTGGAACAATATGCCTAGTTTTATACAGGAGATCCCAGTTCTTGATCCTTTAAAGGAAAGGCCATTTTATCAAGGCTTTGGACAGACCATTGGATTCTCTAGATCAGGGGTCCCCAATCCTCAGTTCATGGACCGGTCCCGGTCCGTGGCATGCCAGCAACCGGTCCGCACAAACAAGCAAAACCCCATCCGCAAGATGCAGGCAGCACACAAAACCACACATCCTCCGGTCTGCGAAAAAACCTTCTCCACGGAACCGGTCCCTGGTGCCCAAAAGGTTGGGGACCTCTGCTCTAGATTATTTGAGAATTTCAAAAGGCAGTTGAGACCCTTTAGTTCTTCTGCTGGACATTTGGAGTATAAAGGCTATGTAGGGCACCAATGTCACGTTGAGGTTGATTGGGGTTTTCAGGCTGATTGATGGTTCAACTTGATTCTTTATGAGCATGCAGTAGTTCCTGTATACAAGAGTCTCTCCAGAGTCTTCAATTAGGAGTTGGCTGGTTTGCTGGCTTGCTGTTCAACCACTCAACTCAAATGTTATTATGTGTGTGCAGAAGAAATGTTTTTTTTTTCAATAAATGAACAAGTACAGAAGAAAAGAGGGAATAAAATCCAGTGTTCTTCTCATTCTGAATCATCTGTCATTGTTATTCAGGGAGTCCTGGGTGAATCGGGATTTCCCGGTTGGGATGGATCACCAGGCGGAAAGGTAAACTTCCTGCATGACGAACTGACCAGGTAGCACAAATAATTTTAGACAAGGCAGGGAAATAGTCCAACGGTAGCTGTGACTGGACAGTCCTTTCTCTTTTTCCTTTTAGTTCAAAGGGTTACTTTGTTCACAGTGTTAAAATGCAAATTCCAGAAAAGGAAAAAAAAATACAAAACAAAAACAAAATTTAAAAAGCACATAAAAAAACACGTACACGTAGATTTACCTCCAGTGGAATATTGATAAATATATTTCAAGAGTAATAGTTCCCCCCTCTTGCAAACCAGGTCCACAAATTATGAATTTCTATACCTCTTGTTTACCCACCCAAGTCCTTTCCTGATCTGTCACTTCTTCACTTTAGATAGATCTGGAAAGCAGACATTGAAATAAGAACCTTATTAATGTCTTCCTTGGATGAAGCAGAAGAGTTTTAACTAAGCTGTGAAGCTCTTGTTTTTTGTGTTTCTTGCTTTCAGGGTGAATTTGGCGATGTGGGTCCACCAGGCCTTCCAATAATTGTTGACACAAGTGGTGCCATCATATCAGGTGGATGATTTTCCTTACAAAATCCATGTCTTCTTTAACATGTACGACAAGGAGAATGAAACGTTTCTCAAAGCTAGATTAATGTTACCGCTCTTGCTGTACTAGGGTTCCGTGGCATTCAAATCAGAGTAGACCACAAGGAGTGCTTTCCAGATGGCTCACATTGCAAATCCCATAATCCCCACCTGATGCGCTGAATGGCTCTGTTTGCTTGGAATGTGGGAATGCATCTGGAGCAGGGATCTTCAAACTTGGCCCTTTTATGACTTGTGGACTTCAACTCCTAGAATTCCTCAGCCAGGGCCAGGGCCAAGTTTGAAGACCCCTGATCTGGAGGAACCACTACAAGATTCATAAATGCAAAATTGCTGTATCTGGCTTGTCCGAGCAATCTTCCCTTTGTGGAAATTGTTGCTGTTGGCCAGGATTGTGCAATTAAGAAAAGAGGAAACCCTCAACAAAAGAACCTAGAGTTGGAAGACACCATAACATTCATAAAGTCCAGCTCCTGGTTCCGTGCAGGAATCCAAATTAAACCCTGTGAAATATGTCCTTCAGCTATCACTCTTTTATAGGAAACTTTCTGGAGAAAAAGAATCAAATTTGGGGCCCACCTTCTCCTCTGTCTTCCTCATCATTGGATCGATATAGGAGATATGCAGACAGTAGGAGCATGACTCAGAGGTCCCTAGAATTGGAAGGGGACCTTCAGACAATGAAATCCAAACTTCTGTTTAGTGCAGAAATCAAGTTGAAATCATTCGTGCATGTTTGGTCAAAATGAACCACGAGAGTTTCACCCACCACAGGCTGTATTCCTTGGTCTTCCATCTCTCCTCCCTGGTATCAAAGATGTCTTAAATGCCAATTTTTCTTTCTAAGACAATTGTTGTACAATGTCTGAAGGACCTCTTTGCATGCCAAAGATCTCTGTTTCAACCGTATGCATTTCCGGGTACTGTTCGGAAAAGTGCTGAATTGATCAGTTTAGGCACCACTGCATTTTGTGGGTTCCAACTCCAGCTAAATCAGATTTTTACATTCCAAAAGTAGGCTGCTAGTATGATGAGTGGGATAAATGAAGAGCAGTTCTGAAGTTATTTGCTTTCCATCTTTTAAACCCTAGGTCCCCCTGGAGAACCCGGCACACCAGGAAACCCTGGATCTAGAGGAGATGAGGGGACTATTGGTTTGCCAGGATTTCCTGGGCAACCAGGAGGACCTCCACCCTTTCCAGGTAACCTAGTTAAGGATCCATGGGTGGTGAGAGAATCCCAGGGATATCTTCATGTAAGAAGTTGACTAAAAAGTGTCCAAGGTGTTTTCTGATAAGCGTTGTTCATGTCTCTGGAAAGACATGGTCATCATGATTGTGAAAAAAATGTCTCAGAAAATAACAAAGAGAAAAACACAAGGAAACAAGGAAGAAGGACCTAGAAGAACTTTTAATATGCCTCACATATGGTGGAAAAAAGTGAGAAATGGGGGGAAATGTGTAGTTTACTGATATTTGGAGTGGTTTTTCAACCACCTGACATCCTTTGCTTAATTTCTGGAAAGAATGAATGAAGTCATCTCCATCCATCCATCCTTCCCAATGTATTTCTGTTGTCCTTCCATCTTTACTCACCCAGTTTCATTTGAGGAGGATGAGGATTTTATTTGTTCATTTGATTCTATGGGCCAGGTCTCTCCACATCTTTCGATCTTGCACTACTTTTTTGAGTTTTTCTATTCTCTGTCTGATGTCAGCTTTGATGGTGTCCAACCACCGTGTTCTTATGGATTATCTATGGATCTACATAGGTTAAGTTAAAAAGCCTTCCCCACTGAACCCCTGCTTAGTTAGTTAGTTAGACCCATCCTTGCTAACCAGAATTGGCAGTCTTCGCTGGGCACAATGTGAGCTGAAGCCCAAAGTGAGTCAGACAGGACACATCTGGCAAATTTCCATTAAAATATACCATTTCCTCCTTTCCTTGAAAGCAGTGGTGGCATTCTAGCAAAACCTGGTCACAAATGCTAGCAGAACAGTTTTCTAAAACTGTCCATGGCTCTTCCAATCCAACAGGAATGTTGAGTGTTGGCTTACCTGGCCAAGATGCCTTAAACTAGAAAGTTGGGTTCTACTGTTAAATCAGCAGTTAAATCAGAAAAAAGGATCAGATTATTGGGTATGGGGGGGGATGAATTGAGAGGATAACTTCTGAAACATAGTTTTCTTTTAGGTCCCCCAGGTTCATCAGGAATCCCAGGGATCTCAGGATTTAAAGGTGACCGAGGAGAGCCAGGAAGGACCACAGTTGGATCTCCAGGCCTACCTGGGAAAGATGGAGCTCCAGGGATACCAGGAGTTCCAGGGTCACCAGGTGATTCAGGTAAGTCCAAGATCAGGTACAACTTCTATTCTGCACTGACTTTGAGTATGAAAATTGCTCTGCCTTTTCTTTGCTGCATCCTGCTTCTCATGACTATACAGTTTTCTAGATCCTTGTGGATTTTAACATCTTTTTTTTAAATGCAAATACCCAGCAGGTGCAATCCTTAGAGGAGAACCTGGGGAACCAGGTATTCCGGGACCAAGGGGGCCCCCAGGAATCTTTGGCTTAAGAGGATATAAAGGTGAGTAGAATTCTCATTGTCTGAACATTCCTCCAATGTTCCCAAGCACTCAGTCAGGGTCTTTTCAGAAGAAAGTGACTATAAGATGTACAGCAAAATTTTACATGAGTCCACTTGTGCAACATTTGTTTTTAGCTCTTGGCCTGAGTGATGACATAGTTTTCACTCGGTTTGGAGAACCCATGCCCACATGGCCCAAACAAAACCTTCTGTTTAGGAAAATATGGACTTCATCTATTTATTTATGCAGCTTACATCAGTGGACTAGATGTAAAATGCATAAATCTTTCCATTCCTAATCTAACACCTTAATCACTCTCAGAACTTGGAGGAAGGAGCCAGGCTAATTAATTGACTACTTCAGTGAGCTGGAGGAACAAACAGTAGAATACATTCTTTCAGTGTCTCCCATAAACCCAAGATGGACTGAGTTATAATCAAGACAGGATTTAATACCGAGTCAAGAATATATTATGAGAAGCTGGCCATTAATATACGTTTGGAAGTGTTTTTGCTTAGAGTGAATTGAGTGCAAGGAGTACAGTTGTCCTTACGTTGCATTAACATCTTCTGACCTCCTGGACACATTTCTGAAGCGTTTTATTTTCCAGAGATCCTCCACCCAAGTACCAACCAGTCCAGTCCCTTATTAGTTTTCCAGGATCTGCCAATTACCTGGGCATTGTATATCTGTAGAAGCATGTATCTATTCATTTAACCCATTAGCACGACAATATTTTCACTCATGCTACAGAAAAAACATGCTCCCTATGTTCTCCTGATTCTACTTTTGGGGTTTTGTTGATTATTTTAAAACATACATGCACAGAGAAACAACTAAAATACAGATATGGAGGAACTATGTTTGAACCTACGCACACTTATAGGTAGAAATTTGAATTTTTTTAAAAAACAAAACACTGATTTGAGCTCTCAACTGTGGTGTGGTTTTGATGCATGTCTGAAGTGAGTAATTGTTTTCCCAGGGGACGGTGGTGATTGTGCCTGTGATGGAGGAATCACGAGAATAGGCTTGCCAGGAGAGTCAGGTAACCCTGGTCAACCTGGAAGACAAGGTGATGTTGGGCCAAAAGGATCCGTGGGGGATCCAGGAGATGGTATACTAGGTCCCCCTGGACCACCCGTAAGTAAGGAATAAATTTCTTTTGTTTGATAGGGAACAATGTCACAAGAAGTTAGACAGGTTAGATAAGCTAAATTAGAAAACCTTTCTGTTTGGTGGGAAGAATGAAATTCATCTTTAGAAGGCTCTTTATGGTGGGTGACCATAACTGGGTGACTTTCCTCTATCTCCAAAGAGGACCAGGCCAGGGTCATATTTTGCTGGGAGACTACTAGACTACTCTTCATCCTCAGCCATCTTGAAGATATATCTTCCTGAAATAACAAACTATACTTTTGTTTTTAATCCTGCTCAAGTTTTCTCTCCTCTTCCGCTATGTGCAAGAATCAAGCTTAAAGCCCCTCCACATGTTGGGCTAACGTGATCCAAGGGGGTTCCAACCGTCACAAGATGTATTCCTTTGTCCTTCTCCTCTTTCTCCCTAATACTGAGGGGTGGAGTTAAACCAGGGATTGGCCTAGAATCTCTCGGTAGCCACAAGCGAAGTTAGTTGAGAAGATTCCTATGCATACGCACAAGTAGCAATAAGTCAGTTTAATTGGATCTTCACATGTGGACCTGATCTTTCATGCCTGATATATGGACAGAATTTACGGTAGTGCATAATTTTATTATCTGATTCATACTGAACACCAAAAGCAGTAAAAATAAAAACATAGCATGTCCAGGGCCAATCTGATTCAAACAATAACTTCCAAAGCCTTCCCAGGTACACCAGACAAGAAATGTGACCAGTTGACCTAGTTCTACCTTATTCTAGGACTAGAAGATTCAACAGAATCTTCCAAATCTGAAAGTACAAATCTCCCACCATCTTTTTTACAGTCTGAGATATTAGTGAGGTTCCTTTCTGAGGCTACTTCTCTGTCCATTATGGAGCTGCAGGCTAAGTCTTCTCTTATCTGATGATTCCCTAGACAATGCCTTTTCTCCTCGCTCCTTCCCCATCTCCCAAGATCATTCTATGTACCATTTCACTCCCATAATTAATGAGTACACCATCTGTTTTTGCTAAACTCTCTCTGTTTGTCTTCCAGGGTTTCCTAGGTCAACCTGGTCTTCCAGGCATTAAAGGACAAAAAGGGGAACCATCTTCAGCCTCGGGCCGAGGACCTCGAGGAGATCCAGGGAATATTGGACTCAGGGGTCCTTCAGGGCCACCTGGAACTCCTGGTAGGGATGGTGTGCAAGGTGTCCCAGGTCAACATGGTCCTCCGGTATGTTTGTCCATCTCAAAGCCCCTTACAATAAAATGTATGCCCTTGTCTCCCCCAAACTGGAATCCAGAAATGTTGAGTTTCATCACCTCAAAATTCCTAGCCAGTATACTCTTCCTGGCTATGGATTGTAAGGCCAGACTGCTTTTCTTTGATGATGTGGGATCACTATGTCCAACCTGTCAAGTCCATGGTAAAAGAAGTTCTCAGCTTTTGTAAACTTTCTTCTGCCTAGGTTAAAGGGCTGACGTTTAGATCAGATGTAGTGGTATTCATAGAA
This sequence comes from Bothrops alternatus, assembly GCA_034064705.1. Taxonomy (NCBI): domain Eukaryota; kingdom Metazoa; phylum Chordata; class Lepidosauria; order Squamata; family Viperidae; genus Bothrops; species Bothrops alternatus. Next base: position 575,511 of record JARGCV010000423.1, on the reverse strand, counting down.
GATGTGACGATGAGCCATCTTCACTCCATTTCCTATCTTATAACGGAGGTCCCCATTCCCCAGGCTGTGGACCAGCACCAGTCCGTGGCACACCACAAACCGGGCCAAACAAATGAGCGAAACCCCATCCATGCCTACGTAGGATGCAGGCAGAGCATGAAAGCATGCTCCTTCCAGTCCACAGAAAAACCCTTCTTTGTGGAACCTGTCCCTGGGGCCAAATGGTTGTGGACCACTGTCTTACAAGAGCTTTTCATCTACCTCTAATTGATTCTCCCCACCACCACCACTTATCTGATTGCTTCTTACACACCATACCAGGAAGCAAGTAGACTTAGGATACAACATTTCCTCAAAGATAACTGCAGCATCAGGGATCTGCCATATTTGGGGGGGGGGCTTGGAGACCGCATTAGTTCCTTTTCCAGTTCCGATCCAATTCCGAGCTGGAGATGCAGGTTCATCTTCCTTAGAGGTGGCCCTCAGAACCTTTGCTTCCAAACCAAGAATATGACTCTTGAACAACTTTGCTAACCATCATTCTTAGTATGGGGCTATCTCCCTTCTGCATGGTCTTTTTATATATCTCTATAGGGTGATGGATTTGACTTCCCGGGGGACAAAGGTTTCCCTGGTTTAGCTGGTGCAAAGGGGAAGCGTGGTGAAATTGGCCTACCTGGCATTGGTTTTCCGGGACCAAATGGAAGCTTTGGACCTAGAGGTGATCCAGGGATCAGTGGCATTCCAGGACAACCTGGCCCACCAGGGCCACCAGGTAAGTGATGTGGGGATTCATTTGATTTTGGATCACAGCCAGGAAAGTGGATCATTCAGATGGTTAGATATGGACTTGGAGATCCACATTCAGATCCCCGCTAGATACCTGAGGGTCAACAGATGCATTTGGGCCCCTCAGTCTCAGCCTGAACTATTTCACAGGACTGTTGTGGGGATAAAGATGGGGGGAAAACCCATCCCTAAGTAAGCCACCCCAACTTGTCTAAGAAGATCAAATTGCATTTAGTTCCTCTTCTCACACACCTTGAGGTGACTTTGCAAACATAAAGAACGATCTTAGAGACTACACTTTCCTAAAAAACCAATTGGATTATCATGATGATGATGATGATGATGATGATGATGATGATGATGATGATATAAATTTTGCCCTGTGGGATTGAGTCTTTACATTCTGCTTGGGATCCACCTTGCCTTGGCCCAAAAGACAAAAGACCAACACCATGGTCATTTCTTGTTTTTCACGCAAGGTTTCCTTCAATAGTTGTAACAATGGCAACATGGCTGCTCTTGGGCTGAATTTAATTTAATGTTGTTCATCTACATATGAATTGGATCTTCATCAATGGAGGTGCTTCATCTTGCACATTTTAATGATAGGCCTACTAAAGGCACAGGGGAGCCCAGGTTTTTATGTCGCCCCATCTGTTGTCCGCCTTTTGTCTCAATGTGATGCAGACTTGTTTTCTAATGGCTTTAGAATTTCTAGCTCTTATGATGACTCTCTGGGTGGATTAACCCCGCATATTGTACCTGTGAATCTCGGCGGCTTGGGATGCAAACCAACCTCTCGTGGGTCATCCTTTCTTTCTCTGCTTCCCCTTCCCCTCTGCTTTGTTTTAACTTGTGCTCCTTTGCTTAACTGGTATAGGTGATTGCTGCTGCGGTGAGGAGGTTGGTAATGGAGACTTAGACGCTCAGGGAGGTGAGAGCGAGGATCTGGGAGTTCAAAAAGAACGGGTGCTCTCCTACACACACACATACACACCCCAAAGCATCTCGTTCAACAACATGGAGGGGCAGGTCCTTCTCTGTGGACAAAGACATCAGTAGCAAGGGGCACCATCCATGGGGAGCTTGCTTACCAGTGCTTTTCTCCTCTCCCTGCCCCATCCCAAAGTTGTCCACTGCCGTGCTCGCCATCTGCTTCCTTCTGGCTGTGTGTTCTTGTGCCTTACTTATTGCATGAAGCTGATCAAGGGCTGTGGAAGATGTGAGTGCTTGGCCCCTGAACAATTGGAGCTGTGGAAGCCAAGAGGACACCCCACTGCCCTACTCCATAGGCTGACATTTTTATCACTCGGCAGAGAATTGAATTCAAATCCACCTGTGTATTCGCTGGATTGATACTCATTTGGGGGGAGCATGTTCTGTTAGTTGCTGTTTCACGGGAGCTTAAGAAGGCAAGGAGGGAGGAGGGAAGGGGAGAGGATTTGAGGGAGGGAGGGAGGGCAAAGCTTAGAAAGCCCCACTGCTACTTTCCTTTCAATTTTACATCAGTAAATAAAGTGTTTTGCAAATCCTAAGTCAGGTGGACAAACTGGGAACCACAACAGGATTACAAAGCTCTTTCTTGGACATGAACATTTGGACGGTTCCTTTCTACTTCTCTTTTAGAACGGTGAAAATGAAACCACCCAAAGAAATTGAAGCCAAAGATATTTAGAATTAGACATTCATGGGAATGTTCATGGGTCGTTGTTCTTAGGTACAAGCAACCAATACAAGACACCACTTATGAATAATCTCAAGCAGAAACTTTATTGTTAGCCACCTATATTACAAGAATCTCCCCAGACTGACTGCATTTCCTTGGGAATGGTCAGATGAGGCTTCAAGGATTCTGGGGGCGGTTAAAAGCCTGTACTGCTTTCTGCCATGCAAAGACTCTAAGCTCAGCCCCCATTTAACACCACCTTCCAATCCAGCTGGATGATCCACCACATGATATAGGGAGATCCTTGGATCATGACTGAGGCTCAGTAGTCATTTGCTCCTTTGCATTAAGTACTTCTTGCCCCAGTCATTCCTGGCCAGTCTTAATGATAGCTAGCGGTACTTTGCCAGTGCTAGATTAATCACTCTCTGTCAGTCTAGCTACTTACCACAAATGCCCTCATAGCTACTGTGAAAAATTCAAGGTGAGCCAATCAGAAAGTACTACTGTTCTGGTCAAGAATACCACTGCTGAATTTTATTTCTTACAGTGGCCAACCAAATGCCTCTGGAATGCCCAGAAGTTGGAGGTTGGGACTAACCCTTCTCCTCCCAGTGTTCTTCTGCAAGTGGTATTTGAAGGCGTGCCTGTCCCCTACTTAGAAGTCAGCTGGAGTCTTAAGACACCTCAGTGCCCTCCACCATTAATCAATCCATCTTGGAAGTCATTTTTTGGGTACTGTGTCCAGAGGGAGTACCAAAATCTGCCCTCAGATATGTTTTCAAAATCATTAGGTTCCTACAATGGAAGGTTGGACTCTCCAGCAATCTAGTCACTACATTCTGGACGTGTTGTAACTTTCAGGTCATTTCCAAAAACTGCCCTATGTAGAACACATTGCAATCACCAGCTGAGATCAGCCATCCATCACGCTTTTTTTAAGCAGGAGAAACATTTTGCTAGCTGCAAAATTACCTTAAATCCAGGCGTGAAAATCTTAGGATGCTACAATAGGTTTGCAAGTATGGGAGCAAAAGAGAAGCAAAAATTTGGGAATGGGAGGCTGATGGCATTCTCCCCAGGGAGAAACAGGCTACACTACAGGTAATTGCCAAGAAAATCAGCTCTGTTTCTTGTTGTGGTACGGAATGACAGAAGTCCTTCATCACCTGGACCAAAATTCCACATGCAATTGTTCCTAAGTGACAGAACAGGATCTGAGCACTTTATTTTCCGGTGGATCTTGAGATGCTGGCATTGCCACCTGTTTCTAGGGAAAAGTTCTTACATGTTTTGTTTAACCCAAAAAAGAACATCAAAGTTTTAATTACGTTTCCTGTCTTCAGGAGAAGCTGTGCCGTGCATAATCCCTGGAATCATTGGTCCACCTGGACTTCCGGGACTTTCAGGGTTGCCAGGTAAGTTGCTTTAACCCCAGCTTCTTCTAACAGTCAGAAGATACGATGAAAACTCTTTAATTTCACAACCTAAAGACAGACTTCACCGTAGTTTCAATTGGGGAAATGCGACCATCCTAGACCAAGCCAATACAAACATGCCAGGGAATTCCTAGAAGCCTGGCACTCTGACAAATCAGCCATCAGCAGACACATATACAATAACAACGTCTACAGATTATGCAAAAGAGACTATCAGCCAGCCCAAAAGGGAACAAAAAGACTCAATTACCTCCCCACCGGCAATCAGCACTTAGATGAGCATAGATTAATTCCAAGATGAACATTGGCTCAATAATCAAGTAAACAATACCCCAGTGAAGAAACTGCCCAAGACACCAACAGTAAACAGCCCAACCAAAGAACTTCTAAGACCCCCCACACACACACACACAAGCCACTAGAATATAAACTGAGAGCCAACCCCACTCCTTACTAGCACTGGTGATTTTGTCTAGTTTGGGTAATGACACATCTGCAAGAAAACAGGACAGGAAGCAATGGATGGAAACTAATCCAGGAGAGAAGCAACCTGGAACTAAGGAGAAACTTCCTGACAGTGAGAACAATTAAATCAGTGGAACGACTTGCCTCCAGAAGTTGTGAACGCTCCAACACTAGAAGTTTTTAAGAAGAGATCGGACAAGCATTGAACTGAAATGGTACAGTCTCCTGCCTGAGCAGGGGGTTGGACTAGATGACTTCCAAGGTCCTTTTCGACTCTGTTATTCTGTTAAAACAAGTGAGCTCAGAGAGCACCAGAGACGCCTCATTTAACCCCAGCTAAATTAACTGTACTCGTTGGGGTGCTTCAGTGCAAAATGCATTTAGGGAGTCATAGCATGGTTGCACTTTTCATAGGAGGCTAAGAAGGACAGATGTTTGTTTTTTCCCCAAACTGATTTTCTCCTCCTCCTCCTCCTCCTCCTCCTCCTCCAGGTTCCAAGGGGAGCAAAGGATTCCCTGGTTTTTCAGGGCAGCCAGGTTTAAATGGCTTAAAAGGAGAACCAGGCACACCCGGAGAGGCTCGGTTCCCAGGAATGCCAGGTAAGAACCAGGAAAGAGGGGACAATTTATTTATTTATTTATTTATTTATTTGATTTGTATGCCGCTCCTTTCCGGGGACTCGGAGCGGCTCACAACATATACAAAACATCAAAATATTAAAAATAGATACCCAACACATGTACAACTTTCGAACAACAACCCACAATCATCCCCAGGCCTGCTGGCAAAGATAAGTTTTAAGGTTCTTTCAGAAGGCCGGGAGAGTGGGAGAAACGCGGACTTCAAGGGGCAGTTGGTTCCAGAGGGTGGGCGCCACAACAGAGAAGGCCCTCCCCCTAGGACCCGCCAGACGGCATTGTTTCGCTGACGGGGCCCGGAGGAGGCCGACCCTGTGTGCTCTCACCGGTCATAGGGAAGTATGTGGCAGAAGACGGTCCCGTCTTTGGCCACACACTTCCTAATCTTTCCAAAACCCTTCTATGGATACATCCATGAAATCAGCAGGAATCAACTGAAATTCCTGAACACTTAAAAAATGAACTACAGATAGTCCTCGACCTACGACAGTCTTTAAATGTTCAGTGCTCATGGGGTTGGTTTTTCAGGGCTTCTAAAGATTCTCTTTTAATGCCTTTAGCAAACCATGATGCTACCACATGCCTGTGGGCATTTATTTTGTGCTATAGACACAATGGTTGGCTAGCATAACTGCAACATCATTCTCCACCTATCAAGTGTATATGGAATGAAGTTTGCTTTCCTTACGAACATCATCGGAGTTTATTGCAGCCCAGGTTTTGCTGTAAATCATAACCACCCTGAATCCACTTGGATCTGGCTTATAAATTTATGAGCAGATGATGAGACATATAAACTATTGCTAAAAATGTGGTCAGGTGGAAAGAATCAGGATTACATATTAAATTCCAGCTAAGCTGATTTGTAAACTGGTACTAGATAACAGTTAATGGAATTCAAGAGAGGCTGGACTTAGACCCTTTGTGGCTACATAGAGAGTCTAGGCCCATGGTGGCGAACCTATGGCACGCATGCCACAGATGATACGCAGAGCCCTCTTTGTGGGCATGTGCGCCATCGCCCCAGTCCTAGGCCTTCAGCTAGGTTTTATAAAACCTTTTTGCTTTAAGCCTCCGCCGCCATGTGTAAAAAAAAAAGATTCAATCAATCAATCAATTTCAACTTCTTGCGGGGAAAAAAAAAGATCTTGCAAAGTTGGAATTGACTGATTGAACTTTCTACTCCCACCCAGTCTTCCGTTACCACCGCAGCCACACCCACCCAATGGGCCACACCCACCCAATGGGCCACGCCCTCCCGGCACCTGACGATACATAAGTGGGTTTTGGGTTGCAGTTTAGGCACTCGGTCTGTAAAAGGTTCACCATCACTGGTCTAGGCTGATTCCTCTCTTGTCTACACCCCCAGACTCTGCCTGTTTTTCTCCTACACTTTCTCCTCCTAAACTAAAGCAACTCTTCTCTGTTGCTTTAAAATTATTCATGCCTTCTTTTCTTGAAAGGGTTTCCTGGCCCTCGTGGAGATCCAGGTTCAAAAGGACTACCGGGAATTGATGGAGTGGATGGGCTGCCTGGTCCAGAAGGCTGTCCTGGTTTGGTTGGTCCAAATGGAGACCCTGGTGACGTGTTTGGGGCTGAACCAGGATCCCAAGGAGAACCTGGGCTACCTGGCTTACCAGGAGATAAAGGCTTTCCTGGAGATGTTGGCTTTCCTGGAACACCAGGTGAGTTCTAAGCATCTCTTGTTTGGTTTAAAAACACCGAAAAGTTGTTGAAGTTCAATGGGTCTGCACATGGCTCCTTTCTGGATGGGAAACTCTTCAATGTATCTTAGCTTGGGTTCAAAGAGTGAAGATAGAAAGATTTAAATGGGCTAAATGATCTAAGACAGGGGTCCTCAAGCTTGGCAACTTTAAGACTTATGGACTTCAACTCCCAGAATTACTCAGTTGACCTAAGAAGTCTACTGAAGAAAATATTGATAGCTTTTTTATTTTTTTAAGGAGTCGTTGATGGGATGTCTTTCTGGAACAGATAGATAGTGGTCTCATTTCATATTATAGAAAAATTTACAGTTTACAGGTCATAGTGACTGGTGTCACATATCCCAAAAAAGATAGAAACCACAAGTCAAAAATCACATCTTGCTGGTAAAATGTTGAGATAGACATTGCCATTTTTTGCCGTTCCTGGAATATGTTTTTCTTTCCCCTAAAAATGAATATTTAAGGGAAACATGAGCAAACAAACCAAATCAGCCAGCTATATTAACTTGTTTGACTTATACTTTCCAGGGAGAAAAAAGCAAGCACTATCTCATTTCATTTCAAAGGCAATATAGACAATTCATTATGTATTTATTTAAGTTGATACCCAGAAGGTTACAGGTCCTTGCATCATTTTCAAAACTGCATAGATCTTTGCTTTTTGAGGCTTCCAGAGGTTGGAAACATCATCTATCACAAAGCCAAGGACCTCAGGTTTGTCACATCAGATTCACTAGGGATGACATGGTAGCAATCTTCCAATGTTTGAGGGGCTGTCCCAGAGAAGAGGGGTTCAACCTAGTCTCCAAAGCACCTGAGAGCAGGACAAGAAGCAACGGATGGAAATTAATCAAGGAGAGAAGCAACCTAGAATTAAGGAGAAATCTCCTGACAATGAAAACAATTAATTAGTGGAACAGCTGGCCTCCAGGACATGTGCTATTCCATTACTGGAGATTTTCAAGAAGATATTGGACTGCTACTTGTCTGGAACGGTATGGGGTCTCCTGCTTGAGCAGAGGCTTGGACTAGAAGACCTCCAAGGTCCCTTCCAACTTTAGTTATTCTGTAATGATGCCTGAATCAACCCCATGAATTTTGTTGATCACCCATGTAAGGGGGAAAGAATAGGAGTCAGGTCTTCTTTGGTTTTCAGGTCTGGATGGAAAGCCTGGCCTGCCAGGTAGAAAAGGGGGATTTGGAGAACCAGGTCCTCCAGGCTTTGATGGACTGCCAGGACCGCCAGGACCAGGAGGTCCATCTGGCATCAAAGGAAAACCAGGTCCGTTGGGAACAATCGGCCTTCCAGGATCACAAGGTATGGATTGTTTCATCCTGGATGAAGGTGTGTGTGGCCTTCAGACATCCTCTCCACAGAGCTTTCCTGCAGGTTGCCCACTTGAGACATACCCTTCAGCTTGATATCACCTTGGTGTTCAGGTGTTCAGGCTTCTAAACTTATTCAGGCCATTCCAGAGATCTGGAGATGAGGTGGGAGAGCAAAGCAGAGGCTGACGCTCTCAGCCAAATGCACTGAACTAGCATTGGATAGAGGTAGTCCTCAAATTATGATCATCATTGAACCTGGGATGACAGTCATGAGTCATAGCGGTTGTTAAGCAGGTCACTTACATGACCACACCCAACTGCACATTTTTTGCAGTGGTCGTTAAGCGAACACTACAGTCTTTATACAAATCCATTGTTCCCCAATGGGCTTTTTTTTTTTTTTTTTGCTGGAAATCAGAAATAAAGGCTGGAAACCCATATTAAAAAAAACCCCACTGAAAACTGCAGTTGTGAGACTGGAGGACCGATGCAATGGCTTTCATTTATGTAGACAGCCATAAAGCTAGTTGCTAAGTCCCCAAAATGTGATCACATGACCCTGGAGATTGATCACATGACCATGGGAGAGGGTTAGGCGCTTGTCAGAACTTGAAAAATCAAGTCGTAAGTATCTTTTTTAGAGTCCGTTGTAATTTTGAACAGTCACTAAGTGACTAGTCATTAAACAAGGACTACTGTACTTGTATAGTTTCACTGAAAAGAATACGGGTTGGGGGTGGGGGGTCTGGCACATTGCAAATGATTACATTAATGCCCACGAACGTCCCTGGGCACCATATGGATTCTCTCAGCTTAACCCATCTCACAGAGGGAAGCAGGTGAAGGAAGGAATATTAGATACACTTCCTGCCTTGAGTTATTTATAAAAAAAATATATAAAGGCAGGATAAAAAAAGATTTTGTTAAAAAATACTGTCCAATCTGCCTCAGATAGATAGGTCATTGTACCGACCGTTTCACTGAAGATTATGTAACTGTCTAAAATGAACCTTTTCATTTCATGATCATGTCATTCACGACTAATTTTCATGATCCATGTTCATTAATTAATTTCAGAAAATCCCCATGCCATGGGAGATTTGCACCTCATCCATCTCTTCTCATTCAGATGGCCCAGTGTCCCCCTGTGAACTTCTGAAGCAGCCAGAAAGAAAGTCCCAACGGTGCTGTTTGCAACTGGACTTTTATTCTTCCTTGAAAATGTTTCGCTTCTCATCCAGGAAGCTTCTTCAGTTCTGTTCAGTTCAAAACTGAAGAAGCTTCTGGGTTGCAAAGCAAAACGTCTTCAAGCAAAACAAAGAAAGTCCAGCTGCCTTTTGAAAAAGCATCTTTGGGACAACTGTGATCTGGATGACTGAGAATCTCTACAGATAGCCAGAAAACTGGTTTTCTTAAATTTCTCAAAAGCCTCTTGGATGTATTGCAGTTGTGATAGCCACAAGCCCTTGTGGATGAAACTGCTTGGAGTTTAATAAATGGCACCATAATAAACCATTCTGTTGTCAAACAAGAATACAAACAGTTCAAGCTTAGCTCTAGGCCAAGCGTAATTCACAGCCATTCTTGTTCCGGAACAGAAATTATCTTGCAAATCCTTACATCAGTGATTCTAAATGTAATTAAAGTTAGGCACTAAATGTCACAATTGCTGGTTTGGTACCAGCTGTAACTGCTGGTCTGTCCTCAGTTTCCCTTTGTTACTTGATCCAGTAGGCCCTCAACAATCTCAGCAAATGTCCTTCCATCACCATCCTGAACCTTTTAATGAAGGAGCCAGGAATTGGTTTACTTCTGCTTGCAATATATACACTGACTTGAGATACTTCCACACGAGCATGCATGGATGCGTCACCTCGAAGAGAATCCATCTCTAATCCACATCCTGAATAACTGAGCTGCCAGTTAAGATGGTAGAAGGTGGTCTTCTCTGACCTTGGTGCCCCAGCAGAAATAGTTCCATCAAATAAAAACACGAAGTCCTGGGATGGAAGGGAAAGAAAACACAATCTGGAGGAATAAAAAATGTTCAAAGGAAATCCAGGAGGAAACTAATCTTTCCCTTACTCAAATATTTCTACCACCATCAGCATCAGCCCAGTTTTCACATTTCTATCTGCTGTCTCCACCCACCCAACCCCAGGGAACCCCATCCATATGTTTGATCTAAGCTGTGTTGAGAAAGAGCTCAGTTGTCCCAAAGGTGCTCCTTCAAAAGGCAACTGAACTTTGTTCTGAAGTTCTAAAGAAGCTTCTTGGATGAGAAGCGACATGTCTTCAAGCAAAAATAAAGAAAGTCCAGTTGCCTTGAAAAGAAAGCGCCTTTGGGACAGTCACGGCCTGGATGACTGAGAATCTCCGTAGACGAAGAGCTCAGTAATTTTCCAAGTCATTAACTTCATTCTCAGCCTTGTGCTTTCTTCCTGGTTCACATGTTTTTGTCTGTTTTTCCTCACCATGTTTCTGTTCCATTTGCCATCATCTCTCCATTTCTGATGTCACACTGTTTTGGTTTTGGGGGTTCTCCACATAGGCTGCCAAGGTGAGAGAAAAGGCTTTGTAGCATAAAATCTCTCGGACTAACAGCTGCCTAGCTGATTTTGCTACAGAACTTGCACTGACCGTGATACCCCTTATTTCAATCCTGCAAAGAATTGCGGCCCTCACCTTTTTTTTTTTTTTTTGAAAAGGGGTTTGTACGTGGGGGATGCTGCATGATGGACTTCTCATCCCGGAGAAGGTCTGTCTGTGTGGCCACTAAATCTGGAGAAGGTCTATCAGTCTGGACATCGAGAGTCAACACCAACTCAATGGCAAATAATCACTCAACCAACAGGGACTTCCATTTAATTTTAGATCTTTGGTGTTTTTTTCCCCCATCTACAGACATTTTATATTTTTCCTGAAAAAGAAGCTGTGGCTTTTAAGTGATGTTTTAGTCACGACTGCACAGTTTGTTGGATTTTATTTTTTTTAGCCTCCCAGCATTACTCATTTTAGTTGTTGCATGTCTAAAAAAATTATCTGGACTATTAAGACTCTCCCTGTATTCAGAAGCTAAATTCCACCCCGTTGGGCTGGTTTCATCAGCGAAGTTATTTCTAACAGGTTTCGGCACAGTTTTGCAGATTGTTATTTAGGTTCTGCCTTACTCACACTTCAGCTTTTAAATTTAATTTTAAAAAGTAAAGACTAGGTCAAATTGAGCTTGACTTCTGGTGACTGGATACATAACACCCATGATACTTTTACTGGCAACAGCATGGATGTGAATTGCCAAAGCTTTCTCCTAGAAAATTTATAATTTTACCATCTAGACCAGGGATTTTCAACCAGTAGTACGGGTACCACCTGTGGTACATTGGCACCTGGCAGGTGGTACGCAACCATCCTAGAAAAGGGGTAGCGGGAGAGGGGAATGAGCTGAACTGGTGGCAGCACTGCACAAGCCTGAGTGAGAGATGGCTGGAGCTTCAGGGCTCAGCGGAAGCGCCAGGATCCAGCTGGAGCTCAGCGCTGATCCCGGTGCTTCTGCTGAGCCCAGAAGAAGCACCGATCAGCTGGAATGTTGCAGCATCTCCAGGGTCTTGTGATTTACATTCAGATGCTTGGCAACTGATTCATATTTGTGACGGTCACAGTGTCCCAGGGTCATGTGAAGTGACCAAAACCTGCTGCAACCACCCAGCAGATGGGGGGGGAATAAAAACCAAACACCCCCCCACCCCGCCCCTGCTGCCAATCCTCAACAAAATGCTCACAACAATGAAAACCTTGGACAGGAGAAAGAGCGCAGCCGGGTGGGCAGGCAGGTGTCTTGCTCGGTTGTGGCTTGGGGGACACTTTTTTCAGTGCCGTTGTAACTTCGAACAGTCACTAAGCGAACTGTTGTATGTCGAGGACTACCTATACTTCATCACTTTTTTCCTTTTTTGGGGGGGTCATCAAGTTTTTGACACCTTGCTAGGTGACTGGTGGTACTCGGATGTTGCCATATCTTAAAAGTGGTACCATGGGTGAAAAGGTTGAAAAGCCCTGGTCTAGACTACAGTCCTGTCCATTGGTGTTCCATCTAAGTCCAATTCTGCTTAGCTTTGTCAAGATCAGATACAGCCAGTTTACTGCTGCCACTAGTGTGATTTAGTCTTCCTTAAGTCGAGCACAATTTGTGATTTCATCCATGTACTTCAACATTAATAGGTTTTCTCCACTGGAACCCAGCCCAGTCCATTATCTAGTCAAGAGCCTAGACTAAAGGAAAAGCAAAGACTGGGAAAAACATTTTGTTATGATTGAGATTAGAATGAGAGTAGAGAGTGGAATGTGACATGCCAAGAAGTTTCTAGTCCCCTTTGTAGCCTTCACGACTCACGTTATTTTCAAATGGTAACTGATAATGCCTAAATTATGCCAAACATAAGGGGTTTCACTGTTGGCAATTGTCCATTGGTATAGGCAGTAGCTTTCCTAGAGCGCTTAATCACTAGACAACTAATATTTTACATTTCTAACCTTGTGTGCTTTAGAAAGTCTGCATGATTTTATTTTATTGTTTTGCCGCAGTTCAGTTAGCTTTACACCGATAAAATGCTTTAAGTGTTAAGCTCTTGAAAGTTGGCGCAGCAATGGTAGAAATGTTGTCCTTGGGAAAACATGGTGATGATTTGGGTTTTCAGGACTTCCTGGAACAAAAGGACCAAGAGGAGATGCTGGTTCACCAGGTCCCGCTGGCATGAAAGGGCTTCCAGGTCTTAATGGACGGCCAGGAGAGCCTGGAGAACGAGGATTGCCTGGACCTCCGGGTCTCTGGGGCCCAGACGGAACTCCAGGTTTCCCCGGCTCCAAAGGTAATTTTTTCCCCGAATTTATAGCTCCGGGCTTGAATGAGAATTGTGGACTTTGACCTGTGTTGAGCTTCCAGGTTGCTCTGAATGAACCTGTGAGTTTGGAGACTGGGCTCGGAAGAAGATTACAGCACGTCCTCAACTTTTAACCACAACTGAACCCAAAATTTCTTTTTCTAAGTTGAGTGTTGTCCCATTGGGCGACCTCTCTTGCCGCCATTGTTAAGCGAATCACTGCCGTTGTTAAATGAATCTGGCTTCCCCCTTGACTTTGCCTGTCAGACGGTCGCAGAAAGTGATCACGTGACCCAGCAACCGTCACAGGTACATGCCAGTGGCCAAGCGTCTGAATTTCGATCACACGAATACGGATCGCTGCAATGGTTGTAAGTGCGGAAAAACGGTCTTCAGTGCCGTCGTAACTTTGAATGGCCACTCAGTGAATGGTTGTGAGTCAGGGACTGTCTACACCAGATTTTTTTCAAAGCATTTCTGCTCCTTCTTTCCCCACCCCTCCCCAAAAAAATTCAATGTATTTTGCACAGATTAACGCTTGGTTGTTTCAAACTAGGTGAAAAGGGCTCGTTGGGTGTGATTGGCTTTCCCGGGATGCCAGGCTCACCTGGGCTCCCTGGCGTGGATGGCCTCCAAGGAACTCCTGGTGAACCAGGAAGACGTGGAAGCTCTGGGTTTTCTGGCTTCCCTGGCCTGAAAGGTGAGTCCAGCCATTTTGCATGAAGCATGGTGTAACACCAACCCAGCCCAAAGCTTTTGTTGTGTATGTCATCGGTTATGTGTTGAATATATATAAAGTTGTGTTAATCCCTGCTAAAGTGAAATTAACTTAACTCCAACTGCTTGTGAAGCTAAGGCCACACTTGGAATACTGCATCCAGTTTTGGTCACCACGATGTAAAAAAGACGCTGAGACTCTAGAAAGAGTACAGAGAAGAGCAACAAAGATGATTAGGGGACTGGAGGCTAAAACATATAAAGAACGGGATGGGATTGGGTATGTCTAGTTTAATGAAGAGAAGGATGAGGGAGGACATGATAGCAGTCTTCCAGTATCTCAGGGGCTGCCCCAAAGAAGAGGGAGTCAAGCTGTTCCCCCAAAGCGCCTGAAGGCAGGACATGAAGCAACGGGTGGAAACTAATCAGGGAGAGAAGCAACCTAGAACTAAGGAGAAACTTCCTGACAGTGAGAACAATTAACCAGTGGAACAACCTGCCTCCAGAAGCGGTGAATGCTCCAACACTGGAAGTTTTTAAGAAGAGACTGGACAGCCATTTGTCCAAAATGGTGTAGGATTCCTGCCTGAGCAGGGGGTTGGACTCGATGACCTCCAAGGTCCCTTCCAACTTTATTATTATTATTATTATTATTATTATTATTATTATTATTATTATTATTATTATTATTATTATTATTATTATTATTATTATTATTATTATAATAAAATGAAACTAACCTTTAGATGACCCTGACTGTTAACTCCCAACTGTTTTGGAGGGAAACTTTGAACATTCATATTTGGGTGGGCTTTTTCAAGTATTGTGATTGTTTAAGGCCCCGCGGGCTCACAGTATAAATTACAGGCAATTGCCTGCAGTTCTCCAGTTCTAGTTTGAGTCAATAAATAACAGTTGTAACTATGCTGGTCTGCTCCTTGCCTACTGAAGCCCACTACACAATACTATCTTTGCTTTCTGATGAAACTAGGACTTGAATTCTCTTGCCCAATGTTCAGAACTGCCTCCTGGAATACATGTCAAGATACAAAGTCCTATTTCACATACCTCCTCGAAGATCACGAAGTCTTAGTCACAACTTAGTCCTGGTTTCTATGTACTGATAAAGGAGAAGGTGAAAATGAGGGGTCCTTGGTGCTCTCGGAGCTTGGTGGTTTTCTTGCAGATGTTTCATTACTCAAACCAGATAACATCATCAGTGCTAGTAAGGAGTGGGGTTTGCTCTCAATCTATATTTATTTTTTATTTTATTTATTATTTTATCAAATTTCTATGCCACCCCTCTCCTAAGACTCGGGGCGGCTCACAACAACAACACAGCTACATATAAAAAATTTAATAATAATGATAACATCCAATCCAAAGATCCATACGTACAACATGCAAACACAATCAAATACACAATCAACGATGGAAGCACATTCCTCGGCCCGGGGGCAGAAGACAGTTCATACCCCCCAAGCCTGTCGGCATAAGTAGGTCTTCAAAAGTTTCCGGAAAGCTAGGAGGGAGGGAGCAGTACGAACCTCTGAGGGAAGCTGGTTCCAGAGGGCTGGGGCAGCAACGGAGAAGGCCCTCGCCCTAGGCCCCGCCAGATGACATTGCCTAACAGACGGGACCCGTAGGAGGCCAACCCTATGTGCCCTAACCGGTTGCTGGGATTCATGAGGCTGAAGACAGTCCCGCAAGTAACCTGGTCCATTGCCATAAAGGGCTTTATGGGTCATAACCTATATTCTAGGGGCTTCAACCAAACTCAGAGACCACCAAGGACCCCTGGTTCCTGTGTCCTTGCAAAAGCTTATTTGCAATGCCACTTAAGACTATGCAACTGAAACTACTCATTAATTGCTTTCCTGCTTACAGCTGTCTCCATCGTCCTTTTAGTAGTTCTTTTGAATCGGACTCGTGATAGTAAGTTCCTTGGTTGAGAGTTCAATCTTCTTCTATTCTATATATTGTAATATGCAAAGTGCTTTTGAGGTTCTATAAATTAAGACAAGATCTAAATACTTCTAAGCGGGAATGTCTGGTGCTCTCCAGATCAGTATAGGCCAGTGATGGCGAACCTTTTAGAGACCGAGTGCCCAAAAACTGGCTCTGCCCCCACCCCGCCTGCCCGCAGGGCCACTCACTGCTTCCAGGGCCCGCCGCAGATCGCCCAGACAGCCCAGCAGCGCCATGGCAGCCACGCCCTCTGCCTGTACCCTGGAGCATCAACTGTGCATAATGGGGCATGAGGGCAGAGTCTTGTCTATGCTGCCTGGCTGACATGTCCTTGACTGCACTGCTCTGCGTGGGCCATGCTCGGGGGAGATTCTCCTCCAGGGGGGGCTGCTGGTGAGGAGGGGGTCACAGGGGGAGGCAAGGCTGGGGCAATGGCATGTGTGCCCACACAGAGAGGGCTCCGAGCGCCGCCTCTGGCACACGTGCAATGGCATGTGTGCCCACAGAGAGGGCTCCAAGTGCCGCCTCTTAGGTTCGCCACCACTGGTATAGGTAGAATAAGCATCTTGCTGTGTTCCTCTGTCTTCTTTTGTGCAGGGGACAGAGGTGTCCATGGTCCTCCTGGCCCTCCCATTTTCGTACCCCCAGAGGTGGCCCTCAGATTCAAAGGGAATAAAGGAGAACCTGGACTAATTGGACAGAGAGGGTTTCCAGGACCAAGAGGTATGTGTTTGACATCAGATAATAACGTCCATTTTATGTGTGTCCTGAACTACGTGGGCCATAATAGGTGTTCTAGCTCACTCTCTTTGTCCTGTTGTCCTTGAGATATATTGGAACTACATCTCCTACCTAACCAGTCTAGATCAAAGAAATCTGCTCTTGCCTGTGCTCTTGAGCATGTCATTACAGATAGGTGAGAATCCCCCAAATCTCCATTTGTGGGAGACTTGCTTCCTTCTAATGGGTGACAGAGAGGGAGACTCCATTATTTTAAATTGTGGCTGCAGAAATCAAGATGCTGGGCTACATCTTCCATTGTTCCACCACCAAGGCAGCATTTAAGCACAAATGTCTACTAGACTTGGAAGCTAGAAATGAAATATTTTGATGACCATCAAAAGAGAACTAGGACCACCCTGCTTCTTCTGTAGACTTGTGGTTAATTGTTCTGGAAAGCAGAATGCTAGTCCTGGCACTGCCTGCACTGCGAAAGAAATCTCTAATTATTGTAGCATTGCCTCCTTCAACAGGTAACTCATCTCACAATAGGCTGATGGTAGGCAAGGTGAAACCTACCCATCTGCATTTTTAAAGAAGCATTAGACACACCGTATCACTGTTTCCCTTTCTGTAGGGGGAAAAGGAGCTCCTGGGGTCCATGGGCAGCCGGGACTTCCAGGAAGATCCGGATCGCCATCTAGGGAGAAAGGACAGCCAGGAGAGCCAGGTTTCCCAGGAACTTTTGGTCCTCCTGGGTTATTGGGACAAAAGGGATCTGGTGGCATCTCAGGCTTTCCTGGAATGCCTGGGGGAAGAGTAAGTATCATTTTTCTTTTTTCCTCCTAGTTGGGTGGGAAGCACTTCCCCTGTTCTTCCAAGTTTAGTGGTGGCCACCACTTTTAGACTTTGGGTGTCTTAGTGAGCTCCTAATGACGTCAGGATCCTTTGGGTCCTTCATAAGGTTAGGGTCCATGTATTCTTCACCAGGTAGAAGTGCACTAGCTGCATAACGTCTACTCTAAAGGAACTCCGGGTCTGCTTTGGCAGAAGACATGAGGATAAAGTCAGGAAACAGCCTCTCTGCATTTCCCTGGATCTCCCGTACCACACAATCAACAACTGGGAGGGGAATCTAGGCGAAATCCCTTGAGGCTGTTGATCTTGCTGTTGGGTTGAGTAGCACTATCTAGATTGTCAGACGTTTCTTCAAATGGAAATAAAAAGCTGGAGTTGGCAGTGACCCTGCAGTCTTTCTTTTCCAGTCTCTAACATCCCTAACAACTACATTTCCCCTCCCCCAATGTTGTATATACTATAGGTAGCCCTCGACTTACAACAGTTCATTTGGTGACTGTTCAACGTTACCAAGCCACTGAAAAATGTGACTTATGATCATTTTTCACACGACCATTGCAGCATCTCCATTATCAGGTGATCCAAATTCAGATGCTTGGCCACTGACTCATATTTATGATGGTTGCAGTGTCCCAGGATCTTGTGATCCCCTTTTGGGATCTTCTGACAAGCAAAGTCAATGGGGAAGATGGACTCACTTAACACTTGTGTTACTAACTTAACAACTGCAGCGATTCTCTTAACAACTGTGGCAAGGAAGGTCATAAGGTTCACTTAACAAATGTTTCACTTAGCAACAGCAATTCTGGACTCAACTGTGGTCGTAAGCCAAGGATTATCTGTATTGAAAACATTCTGTGCTACCTTGTGAGTTTTCTGAGTTTGTACATTTCAGGTCAACTACCACGACTCTTAAAAAAGGGACATGACAGTTTTTCACCCTTATGACCGTTGCAGCATCCCCGTGGTCACTGTCGTGGTTTCAGATAACTGGTGGTCACAATAATAGTAACTAGAAAGGAGCTTCCTCTCTGGATACTAAGAGGCCAATCGCACCACCATGAAAGCTGATTTCAGTGTTAATTTTGATTATTGCATGACACTTCCTTCAATAGGGTGCTGAAGGTATACCAGGCTCACCGGCCCCCCCAGGAATTACCGGATTGCGTGGTCCAAAAGGTAAATCATTGATATCGTCTTAGACGCTTTGCTGAGAAAGGAAAAGAAAATGAACTGATGATTTATAGAGAAGAGGATTAGAAAAAGTAGATTAGGGAAAGAAGGAAAGCTCGATGTAACCTTAGAGAGAGAAGCAAAATAGAAATGTACTTATAACTTTCCACTTCTCTGTTACTTTTCTCCATTTATCAAAACTTAAAATTGGTATTGATTATGCTCTTTGGAGAAAAAAAAAACCTCCTTAAAAAAATGTGGAAGAGAAAATGGTACTGGAAAAAAACGAAGGGTTTTTCCCAGAAAACTCTGGGAGTGGGAGGGGGGGTGAGTTGTCAGAATTGCTGAGATAAAAAACAGATAATTGTCTTTCTTTTTCAGGTGACCGTGGGGAAACCCGAGGAACCCCAGGTGGTGTGGGACCTAAGGGCCAACGAGGGGACCAAGGGCTTCCAGGTAAATAAGAAATCAATAGCCTACAATGACTCAAGGAAGGGGAACTAGTAAGCTTACCTTAGATTACTTTTACTATACATTAACTGAAAGTCCACCTGTAGGAGAAGAGCACACAGAGCTGGGGGGAGGAGTTAAGTATATCATCAGTTTAGAATCATTATATTTCCACAAATGGTCTAAGTCCATGGTGGCGAACCTGTGGCACGCAGAGCCCTCTCTGTGGGCACGCGCACCGTTGCCCCGGTCCTAGGCCTTCAGCTGGGTTTTATAAAACCTTTTCGTTTAGGCCTCCGCCGCTGTGTGCAAAAAAAAAAAAAGGTTCAATCAATCAGTCAATTTCAACTTCTCACGAGGGAAAAAAAGATCTTGCAAAGTTGGAATTGATTGATTGAACTTTTTAGTCCCACCCAGTCTGCCATTACCATCGCAGCCATGCCCACTCAATGGGCCACGCCCACCCAATTGACCACGCCTACACAATGGGCCACGCCCACCCAGCACTCGATGATACATAAGTGGGTTTTGGGTTGCAGTTTGGGCACTTGGTCTCTAAAAGATTCGCCACCACTGTTCTAAGTTCAACCCCACTTGAATTCCGGTGACCCTTATCTGCCACCAGTTTAGTACTGAACTTGAGCTGATTAGAGTCTTGTGTATAGGCACACGAGCCATAAACCTTCTGAACGGCAATTTAATGTATGGTCTTGATCCTTTGAGCCTGACACCACCTTTCTTAAGGGATCAGTGTTAACTTTCTTACGATCCTTAGAAAGGAGGTCCTTATCAAGCGAAATCCTGGTGAACCCCCAGCATGGTTGAGTGACTGTTGACCTGCTTTACGAATAAACATTTGTCAGCTCATTTCCTGCTAAAAAGGGAGTCAATTCCTACGCATGGTTTTGCAGTTTTTCCATCCCATGGAAATACTGAGTTCATTCATTTTAGAAGTGTGAAAACTGGAGGGGAGGGGGAAAATCAGACAGGGGTACAAATTTTCAACTCCAAGAATTCCCTGAGCTGGGGAAGATGGCAATTTAATGGCTCATCTTATGGTTTTTGAAGGTATCACAGGTGTCCAAGGAACAAAAGGTGATCCAGGATACCCAGGAGATCCTGGACTAAATGGACAGAAAGGTTCACCAGGTAACCCTGGACAAGAAGGACCAAGAGGTAACCAACGCCATTTGTTTTTCATATTTGGGGCAAAGACATGTCATCTGCAAGGTGGATCTTCTAAGGCAGAGGGGTTAGCAGCTTTTTTGCATCCAGAACTCTCACAAGGATATTCTGCATAAATTCTCATGCAAGATCATCCAAATCTCATCCGATTTTGAGAAAGTTTTTGCCCCAAAAATATTTATGGATGTACTTGTGTAGTCCCCAGGAGTTGACCTTAACTCAAGGGAGACTTATCCAATCTGGCTGAATCTAAGGTGGCTTAGATTTGGTCAGCGTCTGGATGAGAAAGCTCTGGAAACCCTCTTACGTTGGTTCATAACTCATAAAGCTGTAAACTTAAGTAGGTGCTAAATACTTAATATTTTGGTCCTGTGTTTCCATTCCTTAATTCTAAATTTGTGTCCTTGGAACTCCCTTTCATTAGGGTTTAATTAAGTAAGACTCACGGCTTTTGAAGATTTTAACATTCTGTAGCTATATATTCTGCAACTTTAGGAGATCCAATGTAAATTCTTTCTTTCCCCCCTTTAGGCTTTCCTGGATCTGTGAGAGGCAACCCAGGTTTTCCAGGTAATCCTGGGCAACGTGGAGCTCCAGGATTCCCTGGATCTCCTGGATCTCCTGGCTCTGCCGGACCAAAAGGTTTGTGCTGCATTTTGGAGTTGTTCTTGAAAACTTTACTTTAGACAGAAATTCAAATTATGGGTTGGAATACCAAACCAAATCTTGCAAAGACTCTTGGCATCGCACTGAAAGAAAAATGATGAATTCACTTTTCCTTCCCTTATTAACAGCAGTTAGGTCAGGGAGAAATCCGCAATTGATGACTGCTAGATGTCCTCGGTTCGCCGATCCCAGCAGGCCATTCCTACTTCAGGATCGATTAACTGATGAGGATATAGAACAGGGTCTCTGATGAAGTTGCTCGGAGGAGCAAAGAAATGTCTCAGATTAACAGAGTTTGGTCCAATTGCCACGATTCAATCTTTAGACACCGCTGGCCTGGATGATTGAGTCTTCGCTGACATACAGGATAGGGTCTTTTTAATGAAGAAGTCTACTGTAGAGGATTCTACTTCCAAGATTTTTGTTTCACTTTCTCGCTTTGACAAGCTGTGGTCCAGAATTTCTGAAATTCTTTGGGAAACTTCTTGTGTGACCTTGACATTATCTAGTACTGTATTATATTACTGAATTGATTTTTGTCTTCAGACAAAGCTTTTTTTAAGCTTCCATGCAGGTCTCTTGGCCAAACATCTACCATGTTCTTGTAGTAGGTAAAAAGAACAAATACGCAGCAGCAGCAGCATCAAACCTTTTAAAATGTATCTACAGGATACCCAGGATTTCCAGGACTGACTGGCCTAAATGGTTTACCTGGCACTAAAGGTTCACCTGGAAAACAAGGTAAATTGAAGACATCCTTGAAGGCTTCCACAATAAGGCCAAAAATGCCATAATTTCATCCTCTAAATGCTTCCATTTTGCCCAACCTCTGACACAAATGTGTGATTCCAGTAGAAAAGAATCTCTGTAGCTCAGTGTTGAGCTGTGGAGTTCTTGGTGCTTTCTCAGCTTGGTTGTTGGCTTGTAGACATTTCATTACCCAGCTAGGTAACCTTATCAGTGCAAGTCAATTAATCAAGCTGAGTGACAGGCGCTGATGTTATCTGTTAGGTAACAAAACATCTGCAAGCAAATAATCAAGTTTGGAGAGCACCACAAACAATGTGAACTGAGACTCTTGTATGATGATGTCATCAGCCATGTTGTTAGAATCCAATTATATTTCATCTCTAGTGATCAACTATGGAAAACCCCATTTCTGCCCTCTCTGGATTCTGTCATACGATGAAGGGGAAGGGGGGTGAACAAAGGAGTTTTATGGCCCTCACTTCCTTCGGTACAACTTCAAAAGGGACTAAATGTGGATACCACCAAAAGGACTAAATCGTAACAATGGGGCCATCAGCTTTCATCTACTCCCCTCTGAAGTCTCCCTTCCACCGGCAGTGAGGAAAAAGGGGGTGGAAATGTAACGCCTGGGATTGTCGCTGGAAAGATGGTGGGGTGGGGTGGGGCTGCTGGGGACCCCTTAAAACCTTGAACCGTAGGGCTTGAGCCCCAGGTCTGTCTAGAACGCCTGCAACCATTTTCTCTTAATAAAGATGCGTGTTGGAAGAAATATTCCAAGAGTTCTGTCTTCTTAAGATGCCAAGTGGGATGGGTCCTTATACATGTTTTGGCATTTGGCTGCTCCCTGCAGAAGCATCTAAAATCCTCGGGCCCTTCCCATCCTTTTCCTGCAGATTCCCAAACGCCATATTTTGCTTTCTCCCATTTTGCTGCCAAATTCTGAGGTATCATAAGTACCGAAACAGGAATATGCTTTTCCAACTTCGTGGCAATTTGGTTCCCTGGGATTTATTTCAGCCATCAAGTATTACCAATTGCTAGTAAACGAGGGCTGGGTCAAACTGATATTCATGGTTTTTCTCATTTTATTAGGCCTGAGTGAAAACGGACTCCCTGGACCGGCAGGAATTCCAGGTGTCAAAGGTCAACGAGGTGAACCCGGTTTCCGCTTTGGAGCTTCTGGTCTTCGCGGACCAAAAGGACCTGCAGGAGAAATAGGTAAATAATAGAAGTTGCAAGAGGGAATACTGTAGTTGAATAGCATCAAGCGCTGTAACAGCATTCAAATTATCATTAATGATGTCAAGAATTATTAAGATTGAGAAGACCCTGGTTCATATCTTACCTCCATCTGAACTTCTCATGAAGATATCCAAAGGACTCCTTTATTCTCCACTGCATAATAAGCCACACATAACTTATAGGACTTTTATAAGGAATATTCTACTCAAGTATGATAAATCCAAGCATTTAACATTCAATTACTCAATATTTAATTCAAACAGATTATTTTCTAAGGTTGTTATACCCAAAATGAAAAGTTTCCCCTCAACAATTAACTTTTTAAATAAAAAAGATTTTTAAATTTGCTGAGAATGCAGGAAAATGTCTTCCTTTGAGGGCTCGGATAAATTCAATAGCAAAATTAATCTTGTAAAAAATGGTCAGGCATGATGCCCAGTGATAACATCCATGTTGATTTCTTGGCAATGTGTACAAATGTGATCTTCCATGGCTGCCTTCTGGCTTTTTTTGTTTTTCCCTTCTATTTTTGCCCTAGCCTATAGCTCTGGACTTAACTTGTTAGTCTCCCACTTAAATACCAATCTACTCCAAGTCTGCTTCACCCTTGTTGAGACAATGGACAATTGTTGGGACAGTATATTTGGGTGAGTGTGGAAGCCCTAGCTGACTTTTGATGGAAAAGGAAGGATCACAAGCTGTACTAAGGAGCATGCAAGATCTTTGCTGAGTTCCATCTAGCCATGTTTTCTTCTGCCTTCTCCTTGTCCCTGTGCCAGATTTTCCTCCCAAACCTTGAACATTTGTAACTCCTCTGAGTGTGCCCAGTTCGTATTTGGTTGCCTTTGGGGGGGGGGGGGAGATTGTCTCAGGGATGCTGATACTTAGCAGAATTCTTCTCTTCTTTTCCTTCTTCTTCCTTCCTTCTCTTTTACCACTTCAGGTGTTGAAAGGTCTGGTTCTTTGCACTTCTGGCAACTTCAGTAGGGTGTCTTTGATGTTGGCACTTCATCTTTCTGGGTCTGCCCTGTGTTTTTGGCCTTTTCATCTTAGCAGAATTAGAAGCTTCAAAACCAGCATGAACATCACCTAATTACATCCTTAAGTTTAATCAATTAATGGACATTCTTTCCTCCAGGCATTTTTTCCTAAGCAATACAGAGTCTGAGAAACATTTGTTTATGTCAGGGGTCTGCAACCTTGGGCTGAGGAATTCTGGGAGCTGAAGTCCACAAGTCTTAAAGTTGTCTAGGTTGCAGACCCCTGGTTGATGTCCTTTTAGGTCTTCCTGGGAGCCCAGGTGCCACTGGTGTGCAAGGCCCCCCTGGCATCTCTTTGCCTTCAGATGTTCCTGGAAAACCTGGTGATGCTGGACGTCCTGGAGAAGATGGGCTGCCAGGTATGGAAGCAGAGAGCTTTGGGATGGGTTTTTAACATGAAGACCTCATTTACAAACTGGTTGTAGCATCCCTTGTGCAAGTTTGATTTAACATGTGTAAACCTAACCCTTGTGGCTAATAAGTCCATTATTTATGGCAGGGGTCTTCAAACATGGCCCTTTTATGACTTGTGGACTTCAACTCCCAGAATGCCTCAGCCAGGCCTGGCTGAGGAATTCTGGGAGTTGAAGTCCACAAGTCATAAAAGGGCCACGTTTGAAGACCCCTGATTTATGGTCTAGAACAGTTGCAAATTCAGCCAATTGTCATTTATTTAATAACCACGATTGAATACACTCTGGTTCAAAAAAAATATGAAACCCTACTTTAAAAAAGAGGATAACTTTATTTACTTATGGGAAAAAGTCCACAAGGAAAAATTAAGGTGGATTGAGAGATAATGACAAGGGTCGCATAACCTGTTACAAATCTAGCACCTGCATTCCCAGGATATATTAAACTTGGTTAGCTGTGGCTTAGCCTGATGAACAAAGCCAAGCCTCAAGGTTAACTTTTTATTCAGTGTATTGCTGAAACCTAGAATCATAGTTTAATTCAATGACATGCATGCTGGGGAAACACAGCTTGTGTGTGATTCCAGATCTTTTGAAGTCACTAATTTCTGCTCTCAAAGAGCTTGGGTGGATTGTCAAGTGTTTGAGCCATCAGGAATTTAATTCATGCCTTCTCCAAAGACAAAAAAAGTGGTGGTTGGTTTTATTATGGCTGTTTGCGCAATCAGCCAGATGTTCAAACTACATTTGGCAGTTTTATCCACCATCAAGTCCTTCCCAAGGGCCTGAGATAGGCAGGTGTGGATATCTGATGATAGTAATGTCAGGATATAAGCTGCTCCAAGCAAAGCTGCCTTTTGCAATTGACTGATGGGGGATTTTGCCAATGCCAGTCGTGTTCAAGTGATGCTCCAGCTGTTTTGTTGTTGTTGTCATCGTCGTTAGCCTTCTTTGAAGGGCCAAATGATACTTTGATGTTTTTTCGTACATCAAATGAAAGTGGCCATGCTGGAAGATCGACTTTTTAATACAGGTAATCCTTGCTTAGCAACTGCCTCATTTAGCCACCATTCACAGTAATGAAAAAAAAAATGACTTTGTGACCAGTCTTCACATTTATGACTTTCTCAGGTCTGTAATCCGAAGGAAAGCTAAAGCCAGATCATAAGCACAGTTACAATTTCACTTAGCGACCAAGTGTCCACTCCCAATGAGGGTTGCTAAATGAGGACGACCTGCAATCATTTTTAAAGGGGCCTCTCAGCAACTTCCTAGGCAACCCATGAACACAATTTCAGGATTTGGAGCTGCTGGAATGAGATGAGGGTTACTCGTATAGCAGACCAAGGACTAACTGGCAACAACATCTCCTTGGCTTCTTCTTTGCCCAGGCTTCCAAGGACCTTCTGGGCCACCAGGACCACCAGGCCCAGCCTTCAACCAAGGTGATCGAGGTAATCCAGGCCCCACCGGCCCTTCTGGCTTCTCAGGCCTCAAAGGCAATGCAGGCATCCCTGGATTTAGTGGATCCCCTGGTGAATCAGGTTTCAAAGGTGAGGAGATATAGTGGAATGTAGTCTGGATTCCCAGGAGGGAAGGGCTGCAAGAGACAATGAAGTTTGTGTGGGAGAAAGAGGGTGAAGACAGCTCCTCCCTAAGTGTTTCTCAATATATGTTTAATGGCGTAAGTAGTTTGGCAAGGTTTTGTCTATGGGCAAGAAACAATAAAGGACACCACTGAGAAGAACTTCAGTATATCTTTCTTGGTTTTGGAGTCTGAGGGGTGTTATGATGGTTTAATCCTATGTAGCGGCAGATGTTTCTCGGGGCAAAGAGAAAATATTTGCTACAAACTCAAGAAGGGCATCCAGCCAGTAAGCGCTCAGCTCCATTCAGTCGCTCTGACTGTACCCTGAATTAAGGGATTACAAGAGTAGTAAAAAGGGAATTTATCCTCAAAGGCCTCCAAATTGGGATCCATACTGAGGTTTTGAGGAGGGGCACAAGTCCCCCTTTTTTTGTCATGCAGCCTGGCAAGGTGGATATCGAAGCAACTTCAGGGTTTGTCAAAGAGTTCTAAACCAGGGCTTTTCAACCAGTGGTACAGGTACCACCTGTGGTACATTGGCACCTGGCAGGTGGTACGTGACCATCCTAGAAAAGTGGTAGCGGGGGAGGGGAATGAGTTGAACCGGTGGCAGCACCGCACAAGCCTGAGCGTGAGACGGCTGGAGCTTCAGGGCTGTCAGGGCTCAGCAGAAGCGCCAGGATCAGTGCTGCTTTCCAGCTGATTGGCGCTTCTTCAGGGCTGTCGGGTCAGTGGAAGTGCCAGGATGAGCGCCAGGCTCCAGCTGGAACTCGGCGCTGATCCTGGTGCTTCTGCTGAGCCCTGAAGGAGCACCAATCAGCTGGAAAGCAGCACTGGTCCTGGAGCTTCCACTGAACCCAGAAGAAGCGCCGATCAGCTGGAATGTTGCAGCATCTCCAGGGTCTTGTGATTTACATTCAGATGCTTGGCAACTGATTCATATTTATTTATGATGGTCATAGTGTCCCAGGGTCATGTGAAGTGAGCAAAACCTGCTGCAACCACCCAGCAGACGGGGGGAATAAAAACCAAACACCCCCCACCCCACCCCTGCTGCCAATCCTCAACAGAAATGCTCACATCAGTGAAAACCTCGGACAGGAGGAAGAGCACCGCCAGGCGGGCAGGCAGGCATCTTGCTCAGCTGTGGCTTGGGGGACACTTTTTTCAGCGCCATTGTAATTTCAAACAGTCACTAAGCAAACTGTTGTGAGGACTACCTGTATTTTATCACTTTTTTCCTTTTTTGAGGGGGGGTCATCAAGTTTTTGACACCTTGCTGGGCGACTGGTGGTACTCGGATGTTGCCATATCCTAAAAGTGGTACAATGGGTGAAAAGGTTGAAAAGCCCTGTCCTAAACCAGGAGAAGCTGCTGTGTCTGATGAATTTTCAGTCCTGCCTAATTTAGAAGCCCACCACTGATCTTTCTCTTTTCTCTCTCAGGATTCAGAGGGGACCCAGGTTTCATGGGAACGCCCGGGAAAGATGGACCAGTGGGTGATCCGGGTTTCCCTGGGCCAAAAGGCAAATCAGGCCGTCCAGGTAAGTCTTGGAAAATGCATGTAATTCCAGATCAAAGCAGACAGGTAGTCCTCAATTTACAACTGATCACATAGCAATCCTTTGAAGTTATGACTAACCTCCCCAGTTCCAGAATCCCGTGGCCTCGTTCCCTGCAGTCACATGACTACAGTTTAGGCTCTCGGCAGCCTTGCATGCATTTACAGACGTTTGGGCCATCCCACATTCACATGACTTGTATTTTATGACATTTTGGTCAAAAACCATCATTTTCAGCAAAACCAGTCCATAGCAAACAATTGGCTTGCTTTACAGTCTCCATGTTCACTTCACAACTGCTGCAAAAATAAAGTTGTAAAGTCAAGTTGACCGTTTGGGTGACCTGCTTTACAACTGTCATGATTTACAACTGTCATGGGCAGGCTCCATTATGGTTGTAAGTTGAAGATTGCTGCATGAGCATCAGACAGATGATTGGCTATGCACCCTTTATGAGAGGTTATGAGGAAGCTGGCAAAGAATGGAAGAAAGAACAGATATTCAGCAATTGAAAATCCGTATCTCATAAACAGCAACTCAAACCATGCAAGGTTGAGCACCCAGGATGTCTTACTGAAATCTTTATACTGTAGTTCTTGCTTCCCTAATTTTAGCCCAAGTGTACCAGGCTTAACATCATCCTAGAATCTAGGATGAACCCCAAATTCAAGTTTGCTTTGAAGTTGAAGTTATGGTAGAGGTGTTTACCAATGTTCAGAATTTATGGAACTTGGCTTGCTATATCCGTTCAGGAGGACGTGATGGTCCAAAAGTGGTCACTGCTTCTGTGGGTGCTACATTTGGGGTTCCAGACAGGTAGATATGCCATTTTATAGGACATTCCTCTTCTTTGTCAAGCATCCTTGGGCTACTTTGGAGTCCTTTTTTTTTAAAACCACAATCTTTTTTGAAAAGTTGAAGATGTTGTGGGATTCTCCAGGTTGAGAGATCTTTAACTGCAGATTGAAGACCAGAAGAATGATTGGGAAGGAGGAATGTTCTACACGTTAGCAATTCAGTTGCATGATTGTTGCGCATTGTCCACTCTAATAATGACAGAAAAATATGACCTTGGATTTTACAACCAAATTGGTAGGATATCCCATGAATGTCACTTTTCAAGTCATGCTTCCTCTGCATTATATAGGTTTTCCTGGGCTGCAAGGATCTCCAGGCTTAACCCAAACACCAGAAGATATCAGAGCTCCTCCTGGCTTAATGGGATTGCCCGGAAATAATGGGAACCCTGGTTTAAATGGAGACCCTGGCTCCCAGGGGCAAACTGGATCAGAAGGTAAAATACGTTACACTGTCCAGAGAAATAGGCATAGTATGCAAAGCTGGGAAAGTTACATTGCCCATATGTAAAGCTGGGATCCTGGAGAAGTTGGTCTCTAAAGAATCCTGGGAGGATCCATCTTTCCGTGGTTACCTACAAAGACCTCCAGGCTTCAAGTAGGATACTTTGAATACTAGCTTCTAAGAGAAACCATAATCAGATCTTAAGTTTTTTTTATTCTGTGTAAAAGCAGAATTATAGACTAACAGAGTTGGAAGAGGCCCCCTGGAGGTCTTCTAGTCCAACTCCTTGCTCAAGCAGGAGAACCTTTACCATTTCAAACAACTAATTGTCCAATCCCTTCTTAAAATCCTCCAGTGATGGAACATCCACAACTTCTAGAGGCAGACCAGTTCACTTATTAATTGTTCTAACTCAGGAAATGTCTCCTTAGTTCTAGGTTGGTTCTTTCCTTGATTAGTTTCCGTCCATTGTTTCTTGTTCTGCCTTCAGGTGTTTTGGAGAAGAGGTTGACCCCCCTCTTCGTGGCAGCCCTTGAGATGTTGGAAGACTGCTGTCATGTCACTCCTAGTCTTTCTCTTCATTAGACTAGACTAATTCCAAGCAAAGATAAACCGCTCTTGTTCTTAAGGGTATCTGTCTCTTGTGATGTCTGAACGGAATGGGTTATCAGAAATGAATGGGACAATTTTTTTATATTAATGACCAGGTCCAAAAGGAAAGGCAGGCGTACCTGGCCAGGTGGGAATCAATGGCTTACCAGGTTCTCCTGGGATGGTAGGAGACCCAGGTTCTCCAGGAACTCTGGGGCTACCAGGATATGAAGGTAAGCTTACATGTGTTAACTTTTTCCAACTTAGAGTTGTATAAAAACTGTAAGATAACAATGACTGATACGATGTGTGTGGAGCGCTGCTGATGTGTATATGCCACAAAGGTTAATCTTCATAGAACAGGGGTCCTCAACCTTGGCCACTTTAAGACTTGTGGACCTCAACTCCCAGAATTCCTCAGCCAGCTTTGCTCTACACAGAATCCAATGAAGATGAAAAAGAATTTTCTATGATTCTTTTTCATCTTCATTGGATTCTGTGTAGAACACACTGGACAGCAAGTGTTTTCCAGAGGTTTTGATCAGTCACAGGATGTCTGGCATCATCCCAAGAGACATTAATAATCTTAAGATCTTCCTTAAGTGTTTGATGCCAAGTTTTCCAAAGACCGGTCTTGTCTGCAAGCAGGATAAATAAGGCATCAGTTGTTCCTAAATGGTACTTCTGGAAGAAGGTTATAGCCTGACCAAACAGGGTGTGTCAAAGTGGGGCATTCCCAAAAACATCTTGCTTTAGTTGAGAGCCAGTAACAGAATAACAGGGATCCCGGAGGTTTTCTAATCAAACAAGGAACCCTATAGCATTTTAGACAAATAGCAACGTGGTATGGTAATTATAGACTAGAAAGTCGGAAGCTAATTTTTAGTCTTGCATTAGACCCAAAATCATCTGCGTGACCCTCTCAATCAGCTGTCAAGGCTGCAATATTGTATATTCTTGCTTTGACAAAATATGCAGAACTGTCTGGTATTTTTAGAGTTAATGCAGAGGCTAAAGGGGGAGGAGGGAAAAGCCCCCTAAAGTGAAAGGAAGGGAACCTTTGCCCTTCACACTAATTGGAGAATGTAAATCATGACAGCAAAATAGGGAGTAGAAATGCTAGCAAAACAACTGCTGGTGGGTGGGGATTTTAGATCTTAGCATCCCTTCGTTATGCCGTGCTGACATTATGTAACATAATAAAAGACTTTTAGGAAAATCAATGACTGGAAGTTCTTTGAAGTGTTTCACTAGCCGGAACCATGACATCAGCTTTAGGAAGGAGGCAACAGCAAACTCTTTCCAAAAATGTTGCCAAGAAAACTCCAAGGCAGTAGCCAAGAGTCAACACTGATCAGAAGGCCCACATGGCAGACACAAAAGCAGGGGTCTTCAAACTTGGCCATTTTATGACTTGTGGACTTCAACTCGCAGAATTCCTCAGCCAAGTTGAAGTCCACAAGTCATAAAACAGCCAAGTTTGAAGACCCCTGCACAAAAGTGTGCCTTAGGTAATCTGTTTATATACAGCTGGAGAAAATGCAGTTCTACAAGAAGGAAACGACGGTTTGAACAAACCAAACTCCAATTCGATTTGCGGCCTTCAGCTGAGACTGATCGGTTCGGGGCAGGTTGGGAATGAACCCTCTCCAGATCTTGATAGGCAGAAACCAGTCACGTGCTGCATGGAAATCTCCTCTTTCTCTTCACAGGACGTCCTGGGAATCCAGGTCTGGCTGGGCTGCCCGGGATGCCAGGGCGTAGCATTGGAGTGGGCTATACTTTGGTGAAACATAGCCAGTCGGACCAGATTCCTCCCTGTCCAGTGGGCATGAACAAACTCTGGGAAGGTTACAGTTTGCTCTATGTGAAAGGCCAGGACAAGTCCCACAATCAAGATCTGGGTAAGTAATGTTTCCAGACTGGGGGGAAAAAACGGGAAAGTAATAGGAAAATAAGAGGACAGGAAAGAATCCCTCCATTCATTAAAGAGATTTTATATCGGGAAGGGAAGGGGAAGGAAGGGGAGGGGAGGAGGAGGGGAATGGAAGGGCAAGGAAGAGGAAAGGAGGAAGGGAAGGGAAGGGAAGGAAAGGAAAGGAAAGGAAAGGAAAGGAAAAGGAGAGGAGAGGAGGAAGGGGAAAGGAAGAGAAAAGGAAAGGGAAGGAGAGAGGGAAGGAAAGGAAGTCCAATTAATATGTTATTTATAGCCCAGAATTTGTTTGTCTCTATGGCCCAATACAGTCTAGATCAGGGGTGTCAAACTGCCAGCCCGCGAGCCAGATGCATCATGCCGAAACCATGCCCACCCCATTGCCGGCAATGGAAAAGAAGTTGCGATACGTCGCGACATGTCAAGTGACGTTGCGAGTTTGACACCCTTGGCCTAGGCCAGGGCTGGGGAACCCTTGGCTCTTTTATGACTGGTGGACTTCAACTCCCAGAATTCCTGAGCCAGCATGGCTCAGCTTGGAAACCTCTCCCTTTCCCCTCAGCACGGCTGGCTCAGGAATTCTGGGAGTTGAAGTCCACGAGTCATAAAAGAGCCAAGATGGCCTACCCCTGGCCTAGACTCTAGCTAAAGAATTAAGCATTATGCAATCTGAAAGACTTACAACCGGTCATTTAGCAACTGTTCAAAAGTTATAACCGATTTACAACCCAGCCTTAAAGTTACGAGGGCTGCTTCCCCAATTCCCAGTTCCAATTATGCTCATAGGTCAAGGAACTGAGATTTTTTCAGGCAGCTGGCTTCTGAGCATGCCACGCTTACAGGTAGCCCTTGACTTACAATCATTTGTTTAGCGAATATTTGAAGTTGCAACGGCACTGAAAGAAGTGACATAGGGCCATTTTTCACACTTAACGACCATTGTAGCATCTCCGTGGTCACGTGATCAAAATTCATGTATTCATGACAGTTCCGCTGCCACAAGGCCATGGGATCACCAATTGTCACCTTCCCAGCCGGCTTCTGACAGACAAAATCAATGGGGGAAGCCAGATATGTTTAACAACCACGTTTTACTTAACAACTATAGCGATTCGCTTAATAACTGTGATAAAAGAAGTCATAAAATGGGGCAAAACTCCCTTAACAACTCCCTTCCTTAGCAACCAAAATGTGGGGCTCTCTGCACTCCTGCAGCCATAGCTGCAGAAATGAGAGTCCCTTTTAATGCTCCATGCCATGCTTTGCGTCTCCGCTTCTTCTTCACCCCTCAAAGGTTTTGCTGGCTCCTGCCTGCCGCGCTTCAGCACGATGCCTTTTATTTATTGCAACATCGACGAAGTGTGCTACTACGCCAGCCGCAATGATAAATCATATTGGCTTTCCACCACGGCTCCGATACCCATGATGCCCGTCAGCAGCTACCAAATCGCCCAGTACATCAGTCGCTGCTCAGTGTGCGAAGCACCGTCCCAAGCTGTGGCTGTCCACAGCCAGGACATCACCATCCCACAATGCCCCGAAGGCTGGCGCAGTCTCTGGATTGGGTACTCCTTCCTCATGGTAAGAGATCCCCAGAGGGACCGCCACGCGAGGGAATGCATGTCCTTTCGGGGCACATACACAGAGTGCCTATCCATGCTTATGTTAGGATAGAATAGAGCAGCGGTTCTCAACCTTTTCCAGGCTTGACCCCGGCCCGCATCGCGCATGCGTGGCGCGACGGGGTGCATCGTGCATGCGCGGCGTGACTGGGTGCGACAGGGCGCATTGCACATGCACGGTGCGACGACCCGCATCGTGCATGCACGACGGCCTGCATCGCGCATGTGCGACAGCCCGCATCGCGCATGTGCGACAGCCCGCATCGTGCATACGCGACGGCCCGCATCGCGCATGTGCGGTGCGACGGCCCGCATCGCAAAGGGGAAAAAAATGGCCGACCAAAAAAAAAAAATGGCCGACCAAAATTTTAAAAAAAATGGCGGGCCTGCATCGCACATGCGCGGCGCGACAGCCCGCATCGCAAAGGGGAAAAAAATGGCCGACCAAAAAAAAATGGCCGACCCCCCCCAAAAAATGGCGGGCCCGCATCGCGCATGCGTGGCACGACGGCCCGCATCGCAAAGGGGAAAAAATGGCCGACTTAAAAAAATGGCCGACCAAAAAAAAATGGTAGACTGCGGTGTTTGGCGACCCCCGTGAAATGGTCGTTCGACCCCAAATGGGGTCACGACCCACAGGTTGAGAACCGCTGGAATAGAGTAACAGAGTTGGAAGAAATCTTGGAGGTCTTCTAATCCAGGGGTCTGCAACCCCCGGTGTATGGACCGGTACCAGGTCGTGGCATGCCAGCAACCGGTCCGCACAAACAAGTAAAGCCCCATCTGTGAGATGCAGGCAGCACACAAAACCACGCACCCTCCGGTCCACGGAAAAACCTCTCTCCACGGAACGGGTTCCTGGTGCCCAAAAGGTTGGGGACCTCTGTTCTAGTCCAACCCACTGCTCAGGCAGGAAACCCTATACACTTTCAGACAAATGGTTGTCCAATCTCTTCTTTAAAAAAGCTTCCAGTGTTGGAGCATTCACAACTTCTGGAGGCATGTCATGTGATCGGTCTAGCTGGGTGATCTTCAGGGCCACCAGTGATTCTTCCCAGTTTATTTATTTATTTATTTATTATTCAAATTTATATGCCGCCCTTCTCCTAGGACCCAGGGCGGCTCACAACAATACAATAAAAAAATTTAAACATTAACTGCATTCATACAACATACAAACACAATCAGCTCACAGTCGCTGATGGAGGGGCATTCCTAGGGCCCAGGGGCAGCGCACAGCTCATACGCCCCAAGCCTGTCGGCATAGATGTGTCTTCAGCAGTTTCCGGAAAGCTAGGAGGGAGGGAGCAGTACGGACCTCTGAGGGAAGCTGGTTCCAGAGGGCTGGGGCAGCAACGGAGAAGGCCCTTGCCCTAGGTCCCGCCAGGCGGCATTGTTTGACAGATGGGACCCGTAGGAGGCCAACCCTATGCGCCCTAACCGGTCGCTGGGATTCATGAGGCAGAAGACGGTCCCGCAGGTATCCTGGTCAATTGCCATAAAGGGCTTTATAGGTCATAACCAACACTTTGAGTTGTGTTCGGAGACCAACAGGTAGCCAGTGTAGCTCGCGGAGAAGGGCCATGTGAGCCCCTGAAGGGCCACGTGAGCCCTTTGCTCATCCTATCACCAAAAATGGATTGCAGTTTTAAGTGTCTGTGGAGGCTCTCAATCATCCAGGTCATCGTTGTCCCAAAGGCAACTGGACTTTCTTGGGTCCATCCCCCCTCCCCAGAAAACGTTTCACTTCTCATTCAAGAAGCTTCTTCAGAACTGAAGAAGCTTCTTGGATGAGAAGTGAAACGTTTCCAAACAAAAAACAACCCCCCCAAAAAATGCTAGTTGCCTTTTGAAAAGTACCTTTGAGATTGCACTCTAGTGGCTTTAATTTGGGGGGGAAGTCATTGTGTTAAAAATTTTAAAAAGGGGCTTTGATGTTCATTGGATTCTTTATTTTTTAAGCTTTCCTAGCCTGCTTGGTGACACCCAATGAGGTTTTTAATTGCTGAGAAAATGCACAGCAAATTTAGTATGAATATAGAACATAGAATCCTAGAGCTCAGAGGGACCTTGGAGGTCTTCTACTCCAATTTCCTGCTCAAGGCAGGAGACCTTATACCAGGGGTTCTCAACCTTGGCAACTTTAAGACTTGTGGACTTCAACTCCCAGAATTCCTCAGCCAGCTTTGCTGGCTGAGGAATTCTGGGAGTTGAAGTCCACAAGTCTTAAAGTTGCCAAGGTTGAGA
The DNA here is from genome assembly GCA_034064705.1 of Bothrops alternatus. Taxonomy (NCBI): domain Eukaryota; kingdom Metazoa; phylum Chordata; class Lepidosauria; order Squamata; family Viperidae; genus Bothrops; species Bothrops alternatus. Next base: position 540,553 of record JARGCV010000423.1, on the reverse strand, counting down.
ACCCCTGCCTTATACCATCCCGGTCAAATGTTGGCCCAGTCTATTTTTGAAAACCTCCAGTGATTCGAATTTAGCTGTGACTCTCAAACCCAGTTGCCTGCTGTCAGCTGAGGCACCCATCCTGATTTATCACCCTTCAGAAACCAGACGTTCGTAGGGCTCTGTTGACTCAGATGGTTGCATTTGGTCTCCTGGAGCACAGTTGATATGATTCTTCACACCAACATTCATCTCTGGCTGGTTCTTTCTTTCAGCACACAGCTGCCGAAGGCGGTGGCCAGTCCCTGGTCTCCCCCGGATCCTGCCTGGAGGACTTCCGTGCCACCCCTTTCATCGAGTGCAATGGTGCCCGAGGAACGTGCCATTACTTTTCCAACAAGTACAGCTTTTGGCTGACCACAGTGGAGGCGACCAGTCAATTTGCTGAGTCTCCCATCTCCGAAACGCTGAAAGCGGGTCAGCTCCAGACACGGGTGGGACGGTGCCAAGTCTGCATGAAAAATTTGTAGCAAAGGCCCGGAAACGAGACCTTATTTCTTTTAAGACCAAGAAATTAGCATTTGTGTCCTAGCTGGGCAATTGACATTTTCCTAAATCTCTCCAGAGCCTTCCTTGTCTCCATCAAAATGTGGTGCTATCTTTCCCCTTCGTTTTTATCTTCCTGGCTACCTCAAAGTCTTTTTGTACCTTCCCAACTATCACAATCCCTTGGCATTGATGTACTAAACTGATTTTCTCACAAGATACACGGATCTTGGGCAAAGATTTCTTCTGAAGAGTATGATCGTTAAGGTCTCCCCATGTTAAGGATTTAAGACATGTCAGGATTTTCACAAATGTTTTTGGCTGCATGCACACACTCCTCTTCTAACCACATTCCTCATTCATATTCAGCTTAAGTTAACTGCTTATTTTAGGCCTAAAGAATAACATACTGTCCGGAAGTGTTTCTGTTCTATTATCAGTGGTATGATCAGATTTGAACGTTCAGGTTTGTGAAATAGTTAACTATGTTGATCAAAGCACTGCTATTAAGCAGTGAAGTGACAATAAAATAAAATAAACTTGTTAGGAGAGGACAATATTGGGATTTTCCATCCGTAACATGAGGAGCAGGCTTATCAGAAGAATGATAATATGCATCTTTTGGCATAGCATCAACCTGAGGATTTTTTATGGTGATAATGCAGTTTGGTTTCACCTGCTTGATTATTCAGCCCAAGAATGTTAAATCTAGCACCGTTACTACTCTGTGTAATGTTTTCTTACGAATGTTTCCCTCTCAGCTTATTTGTTAATGTGCCAGAAGTAGCATTCTTTCGTGGCATCCAGTGATGCTACTCAAAGACCTCTCCCCCCCCCCCGAACGTGAGAAATCTTGGCTCAGACGCCAAAGTATAACTTGAATTTATCCAATGAGACAGCTGCTTCCTTTCTATGCTGGGACATCTGAATGCTTTCTGGGCTCATGAATCAGTTTCATGTTGCATCCAGACCAGTGGTGGGATTCAAATATGTGAACAACCAGTTCTCTGTGTGGATGCCACTTCCGGAAGTCCATTCTGGGCCTGGGCAACACAAAATTAGCTACTGGTTCTGCCGAAGTGGTGCGAACCGGCTCAATCCCATGACTGATCCAGACTGAGAAACGAGGTAGGCAGCAAACCAACTTCAAGTACGGTAATGGTTGCAAATTGTTAATGTGTTCCACTCTGATAACAATCAATCCTTGGCTTGGTCATAGCTAGGGTTAATTAACCAACAAAAACTCTTTAGATCTGGTGGAGTGAAAAGGAAAGAGAATGGCAAAGAGGTCCAGTACATAGGCTCACTCAAAAGAAGGTAGATGCAGAGTTGACTATGGTGGACTAGGAAGCAACTGAACGTATTAGATGATTTACTAAAGGAAACTATGTTAAAAATGTAGAAAAGTCTGAGGGGCACCTCCTGCCAATCTGAGCTACAATTCTGCTCGTTATGAATACTGAACATAGGAAAGGCTTGGTTTACATCTCCTAAATTATCCTGGTATTCCAGCCAGGAATGAATGGATTAGTAAATTAGCATGTTTTCTAATTTCTGTCACAGCTTAATTCTGTTTCTTTGTCCATAACTGCACAGCTGCCATTTACTAGTGTCTTTGCTCACTTCCTTGAGTAGTGTCCGGCCTGCTTAACCCTTTGACTCCCTTGGTTCTACATTATAATGTCTGTTTTGTCCTTTTTTATACAAGCTGTTTTTACAGCCTCAGCCCATCTGTTTCCACCTGGAGACTGGGTCAAATCAATCACCTTTAAGACCATCTTCTTAATTCCTTAATAGCATACTGATATCAGACGTTATAAAAATGTTCTTCGACTTTATACAGCCATTCGATGTTGATCCATGAATAATCCACTATTACAGATGTTGGCAGAGGACCTTCATGTTTATATGATAGACATATTACTCCATTTGCAATAGGTGTATAAGCTAGAGCCACAGTTACTAATCTTTAATGAAAAGTTTCAAAGATTGTGACTTCAACTGTCTTTGTTCTCTAGTTGTACATAAGTTGAAAAAGTCACCTATTGATGATTCAGTTGCATGTTATGGATTTCATTTCCACAATATTTCACACCCTTTTTTGAGGTAGCCTTGGAATTGCTGGTGCTTGAAATAATATAGTATTAAATAGGTTATTTTTATGTAAATGTAACACTGAGTAGAACTTGGATGAACTACCAACATTATGGTTTTCTTGATTTTATTTTTGCTAGTCTTGCGTTTTGTAATGCACTGCTGAAAGTATCTTCAGAGCACTGATTATATTTTGACTTATTTTTTCCCCTAAAACGTAGTAAAACAGGATGTCCGTTTTGTGAGTTATATTTCATTCTCTCCTTTACAATAAGCTTGGTAACTCTCTCCAGACATGTTACTCAACTTGTGTTAAGTTGTCAGGTGAACTTATACTAAGCTTAGGGGACCGAAATAGAATTGAGTTGGAAAGGACCCCCAAAGATCATGTAGTCCAACTTCAATGACCAAAAACACCAATTAAACCATCAGCAAGGGTTTGTTTGCATCCTCTTAAAAATCTCCAGGACCTGCCAAGAGAGCAATTTTCACACAGAAGATATTTGGAATTAAATAGACTTTGAATGGAATTTAAGAATGCTTAAAAAAGAAATTGGGCTTAAGAGTGGAGCCTCAGTATTACATAATGACTGTATCAATCAAGCCAACACGGGGGGGGGGGGGATATCAGCAGATGCCATTGCTGGTTTTTTTTGTTGTTCATATTCAGATTTTTTTTTTTGTTCCCATTTAAAGCTCTCTCTCTCTTGGGTTGCATCAAATGGGGAACAAAAAATATCCTCATAACTATACTGTAGTTTTTTTAAACCCCACTCCCCCTTTTTAGAGTATCTTTAAAGTATCTTTAAAAGCTCATGAATAACGCTTTACTAATGCTACCTTCTCCCACAATTATATTAATTCCTCCCAAACATACAGGTGATGTTATTTTTTTAAAATAGGAGTCTTCAGCCAGCGTGCCTGGCTGAGGAATTCTGCGAGTTGAAGTCCACAAGTCATAAAAGGCCCCCGTTTTAAAGAAACAAGTATGTTAAGATACCCCATACCACAACAGAATTGTGCAAACCTTGGCAGGTTCCATATTCTGTAAGTAGAGGAAGTCCTCAGCTTATGACCTTACTTGTTTCTGGATTTTCTGTTGCTAAGCAATGCAATTGTTAACTCACCCCCAATTTTACTACCTTTTTTTTTTTTTGCAACGGTGAATTCAGCTTCCCCCATTAATTTTGCTTGTCACAAACTGCTTGGATACTGATCATGGTGATCATGTGACCCCAGGACACCACAACCATGGCAAATACACGTTGGTTGCCAAGCGCTCATATTGCAACCATGTGGCCGCAGTTAACTCTGCAACGTCGGCGGCGTGAGGGCTGGCAGTAAGTCACTTTTTCCAGCACCACTGTAACTTCAAACAGTGACCAGCTAAACAAATGGCCATGAAGGATGATGCAGTTGTACAAAATGCTGCAGAGATTTACAGGTGTAGAGGGTCAAATACCCATGCACCGCACTAAGGCTGAAGAATACAAGTGGTTTTCAACTTACAACCACAGTTGGGACCAGAATTTTCTCTGCTAAGGTGGCAGTTAAGTAAGCTGTGCTTGATTTTATGACCGTTTTTATGAATCAAAATTAAGATTGCTGGGAGAAATATCAGCAACCTAAAATATGCAGATGATGCCACTCTAATGGCAGAAAGTGAAGAGGAACTAAAGAGCCTCTTGATGCGGGTGAAGAAGGAGAGTGCAAAAGTTGGCTCGAAACTCAACATTAAGAAAACCAAGATCATGGCATCCAGCCCTCTCAATTCCTGGCAAATAGATGGGGAAGAAATGGAGGTAGTGACAGATTTTATTTTCCTGGGCTCCAAGATCACTGCAGATGGGGACTGCAGCCAAGAAATTAAAAGATGCTTGCTCCTGGGGAGGAAGGCTATGGCAAATCTAGATAGCATACTAAAAAGCAGAGATATCACCCTGCCAACAAAAGTACATATAGTCAAGGCCATGGTTCTCCCAGTTGCAATGTATGGCTGTGGAAGTTGGACCCTAAGAAAGGCTGAGCGCCAAAGAATTGAGGCCTTTGAACTACGGTGCTGGAGAAGACTCCTGCGAGTCCCCTGGACTGCAAGGCGATCAAACCGGTCAGTCCTAGAGGAGATCAACCCTGACTGCTCTTTAGAAGGCCAGATCCTGAAGTTGAAACTCAAGTACTTTGGCCACCTAATGAGAAGGAAGGACTCACTGGAGAAGAGCCTGATGCTAGGAAAGATGGAGGGCAACAGAAGAAGGGGACGACAGAGAATGAGGGGGCTGGATGGAGTCACTGAAGCAGGAGGCGTGAACTCAAAGGGACTCCAGAAGATGGTAGAGGACAGGAAGGTCTGGAGGAACGTTGTCGGACACGACTTCGCAACTAACAACAATGCCACCGTTAAGCAAATCATTGCAGTTCAGTGAATCACCTGGTTATTAATGGAATCCAGTTTGCCCTATTGACTTATCAGAAGACACCCAAGGAAGGCTGGAGATCCCTTGATCCTGGGATGCTGCAGCTATCATATGTACATGCTGGTTGCCAAGTGGCCACATTCTGAGCAGGTGACCGTGAGGATGGTGCAATGGTTGAAAATGTGAGGGCTGTTGTAAGTCCCTTTTTCAGTGCCGTTGTAACTTGGAACGATCACTAAACAAATGGTTGTTGAGGTCTACCTGTAAATGCAAATTCCACCAATGAATCATTTAGTTTTGCATCGGGCAATGACATTCACTAATACAATATTTTAAATCTGCCAGCGTAGTAATGGTTGTTACCTATGTTGCTACATGGTGTGCAGCAAACAGTACGCATACATGACCCCATCGGGGTGGTAAACAATCAGAAAACGGAGGCCAACCGCTTTTATTTTGATAGATGCCCTTCTCTGGTTCTTAAAAAGGTCTAACTCCCCCCCCCCACTCCCCAAACTGGCATCCAACCTATTCAACAGTTAAAAAATGAGAAGCACAAATAAAGTGCTCTTAACAAGGGGAAACATGTCAATCTTTAATTTAAAATAAATAAGATACAGTTGAAACAAAAAAGTGTTTTCTCTTTTACTCGGGAGCAAAAGGTTTAATAATGATTTGAAGTTAAAGCCAAAGTGAAGAAGGGCCATCATAATTATAAAGAGGCAGAACAGGGGAGGAGCTGAACGGTTGCCTCCCGGTCCTCTGCTTATTCATGTATTTTCCTAGAAACGAGAAATGTGGGGGTTTTTGTGTGTGCGTGTAAAATTGCACATAGCATACGTGTCCTTCCATTAAAAAAAACACTTTGGGGTGTTTTTTTTTCGAAGTGCAGTGCCAAGAAATGTGAAGATATTGAATAAAAGCATTGGTTTCGCCCGATCGGGTGAATCGTTGAGAAAAAAGAAAAGAGAAAGGAAAAAAAAAGGCGATGACATTTACTGCTTAAAAAAAATTTGTCCACGTGAAGGAACGAGAGGTGAACGCACTCCTGCACGCCGTGCTTTCAGCGTGAGCAAAGCTATTCATTACAATTACCATCCAGCCATCGTTGACGCTGGCCATACGACAAGCCCGTTTTTGCTTTCGGGTTTCCCAAGAGCACGTCTTCAGACAAGGTTCTTCCCTTGTGGAGGGGAAGCGGGATGGGGAGGGACAAACACACGGGCTGGGGAGCCAGGATCCATGCCCTTCTCAAGAAGTGCTTTTTTGGGGGCGGGGGGACTGTTCTCCTGAGGTCTTATGTCTGTTCACAGGCAGGCACTTCAGGCTAAGAAAGGCTCTATGGTTTTACTCCCGTCCTGGACTGCGGGCCAGGTTGCCTTCACATGCTCAAGATCTCAAACTCTTCTTCCATCTCAAACAGTTTGTCCGTGGAGTCAATCAGCTCTAAGGAAAATGGAGAAACTGGATTTCTTTGTGTATATATATATGTGTATATATATATGTAGGTCTTTGGTTCTTCGGGTTTTCTCCCATGTAGAATTTGAAGTGTCTTGGCGACATTTCGAGAAAGTCCCATTCGTCATCTTCAGGCTGGTGCTTTCGGCTTCGTGCTTCACGAAGCCGAAAGCACCAGCCTGAAGATGACGAATGGGACTTTGTCAAAACGTCGCCAAGACACTTCAAATTCTACGTGGGAGAAAACCCAAAGAACCAAAGACCTACATACAAACACCCGCGAAAACCTCAGAAAACATATATATATATAAAAACAATACCTCCCCTTGCTGGGAATGCCAAACGCTGCACTCCGAACTATAGGTAGTGCTCGACTTTCAACCACAATTGAGGCCCAAATTTCTGTCGCTCAGCAAAACAATTTGAATTTTGGCCCATTTTACGACCTTTCTTGCTACAGTGGTTAAGGGAGTGGCTGCCGTTCTGTTACAGTTAGTAACACGGTGGTTAAGTGAAGCTGGCTTCCCCACTGCTTGTCAGAAAGTCTCTAACGGGGATCACGTGACACCCCCCCGGACGCTGCCACCATCATAAATAGGAATCAGTTGCCAAGCATGAATTTTGATCACGTGACCATGGGGAGGCTGCAACAGTTGTAAGGGTGAAAAATGGCCATAAATCTCTTTTTTTTCCCTTGCCGTTGTAATGTCAGTCACTAAATGAACTGTTGTTAAGTCGAGGATTACTTATAGGCGGGAAATTGGATGGAGAATGGCTGTTGGGAAGCAAACGAATGGGGAATACATCAACCCATCAGAGATTGCAGAGACCTCTCCCAGTCTAACTTAGCTGTCCATAACGACACACCCTTATAAACCTTTTCGTTGTGGCATAAATATGCTTACAAAGTGCCAGCAGATGCTTAATGCTGACTTCACCCCAACTGATCAGTTTCTTGATCCAGAAGAAATGGACAAACACGTTTGCTAGTGCAAACTAGCCAACTTTGGCTTGACACCCACCCACAATGGCTGTTATCTCTTCTGAGGATTATGCCACTGCTTTAAGGAAGCTGCCATTCAGAAATTTACTCCTTGGGGCCAAGTGTCCAAATAGGCTTAGGTCAGTTATAATCCTTGGGGTGTCGTTCACATAGCATGCTCAACTGAGGCTCTTTAGCAGTCGGGCGCCTTGCGTAAATGCCAAAAAATGAATCTGTTTCAGGCTGTGAGCATATTGTGTGGACAAATTAATACAGATCACAGCCAGGCAGTGGAATGGAGGAAGTGAAGTAGCTCCCTATGAAACACCTCTTTACCTGCCCCGGTGGTGGTGACTTCTGGTTTTCTGGGAGGTATAAAAGGAGGCCAATGTGGTGGGTGCTTCTGAACCAGCTCAAACATTCGTAGACTCTGCTTCTTATGTATCTCCTGGGAAGGAGAAAATGCCATTGGTAAATTGCAGCACATGAGCCAATGTATTAGCCACCCAACCCTCAGGAATTCAAAACACCATGCTGAATGTTTAAGAGCTGGGGAGTACAGCTCGTTTAGCAAATAATA